>CM071626.1:39082590-39579276 GCA_036419045.1 Scirpophaga incertulas
CGATCCACCAAAACAGTGACTCTTCACACCACTACAGTATATTGTGTAGTAATCAACCAATCTGAAATATTTTAAACTTTAATAGCTTTCGTTTGTTTTATAGAATTGTTCTTAAGAACTGAGATCGTCTGACCTTTCCTTTTTACAGAGTTTGGTGAAATCAAACAGAGGAAAAGGATAACCGAAGATTATATAGTTTAATAGTCTCAAAACAACTTGAGTATTTAGTTTCTAAGTCCGTTAAGTCATTTTCTCACGTTTTATTGTTAACCATGTTATTGTGTGATGAGCTCAGCAGCATCATATAGTGAGCATGGAACTTTGGATAAACATTTGACGGCTAAGATCAAATTAAGGCTAAGGTACTTTGTACTTAGATGATACTGTTTATATGGCCATGTGGTTTTCGGGACCCAGGTCTCATTTTGCTCCCGCTATCTATGAAGTCTGTATTAGAAAATCGTGGTTTTCGGCAGAATCAGCAGATTTTTGGATATGTTGTTCTCCTTGACGAGCTGATTCAGAATATTCAACTTTTAGAAAAAGTGACACGTGACAGGCATGTGACCTTACAGTAGGTCTCCTCATCTCAATGTTATTTAATCTCACGCTATCTAGTTGGGCCTGTACTATTTTAAAAAAACGTAAATTATATTACAATACCCCAGATTTGTGTATTATTTAAAAAAACTAGGAAATAGACTTTTTTACCGAAACTTCACAGCCACCTAGCGGGAAAATGCGTCGTTAATTTTTTTTGCGACCAGTAAATTTTTTGCTCAGCTCGACCAGGAGAACAACATATCCAAAATTTAGACCTGAGTCCCGAGAACCATTTGGCCATATAAACAGTATTATCTACTTTTATACTCTTATGTGGTATCAACAATGGATGATTTTGTCGGTGGACATTGGAGATGATCAATCTTTACAGAAACGACTCAGTGAGTCGTTTCTTTCAAGTGATTCACTGATTCAAATCTTTAACAGCGCTTCAAATGAATAATTCGCTCAATTGCATCTCGGTTTCAATGGGCACGCGGCGCTCGCACGATTGAGATAAGTAAATAGTTCAGAGGCAGAGCGCTTCGGATCACGTCGCTCAATTGCATCTCGGTTTCATTCGATATGCGACGCTTACACAATTGACTCCGAGTTACTGATACAAATGAATGAAATTTTGTATCAGTGTATTTGTATCAGACATCAGAATATTTGTATCAGAGACCTGAACCGATTTAATCGGTTCAGAGTCACTGATACAAATGATGCAAATGAAGCACTTTACCGATTCGAATCTTTGTACTGACCCGGATACCAATGATCCAATCTCAACAAAGATACATTTTTTCCATCATTAATGGACATACTAGTATGTCTATTGACAAGTCCATACTCACACATCTGATATTATGAACACATTGGTCCATGATATAACATCTTAGTCAAGTGATGCTGAGCTCGCCTATCACATCATTTACGTATAAATTAAGAAGGTCAGCTCTCTCCTTGTGTTATCCCGCACTACAAACATACAACATACTGTTGAGATTGGATAATAACCTGATGAAATAACAATTTAATAAAATCAGTTTTGGCTAAATTTATGTATGTTACTCGGGTTACGGATAAGTTACTGTCGCTTAATCAACACATTTATTATATCTGTCAAACTTATTATTATATATTAAATAATAAACTTATAATCTATATTTATCCAAAACAGATGTGTGTAATTAAAATAAGTTCTTGTATTATTAGGCTAGAAGGGAGGAAAAAATGTCTTCAGAGTTTCTTGCCTGTTCTTCTCGCGAAGATTCTCCCAGTTTCCGAACAGGTGGTAGAGGCAAAGTTTAGTTTACCTTGTATGTTCGAACACATAATGCGGGATGTATGAATGAATATGTGAATGTTCTTTTTGAGTTAATATTGGAACTTATTTTAAAAATACTACATACATATTATTATAGTTACTTATTTGTATAGACTTGTAAATTTCATTACAGATTGTAGATGTTACAATGACTTCTCCATAACGTGCAAAATAAATATATCTTAACATCTTGTAATCGAAACGGGGATATTGTAACTGTCAATAAATATTATATAATAATGAGTAACTGTGTTGTTGATTGTTTTTACGTCTTAAAAACCTCAACAGAATATAAAAATAATGTGTAGGACTTACCTGACTTAAGTTTTTTTACGTGAAATGGCTATAATAAAACTCTGTTTCTTGCATAATTACTTAGAATTCATAAGTGCAGTTTAAGGGTGGTTTCAAATTGTTCATACATAGTGAACATAATTAAACTTTTGACGAGTCATGTAAAATCCTAATTCAAAATATATATCAAAACTTGCTTAGTATGGGGTCCATGCTTTTAAAAACATCGACATGCAACATAATTTAGAGACTGTTGAACTAAGCCCATCTCCTACTACCAGCAGTCAAAACAACCTGCAAACTGCACCCTTCAACTCTAGACACTTAGTATGGAGAGTAAAGAATATGGAAATATGTAGTCCAAAACGCTTTCCAGTTTGCTAGAAACTCTTGAGTATTTACAAGAAATTATGAACTTAAACACTACTTTTCAGTTTTTTACTTGTTTTATCGGTGAAGAAATTTTGAAATTCCTAGTGGACGAGTCAAATAAATATGCCTTCCAAAAGAATCCCAACTTTACATAAGCTGTCTTAGATAAAATGTTAGTACGGGCATACTCGTATGGCTTTAAAAGTAATAGTACAGTCAATCTGTAGGTTTAGTGGTGTAAAAATTACCCCAAGAGTAAGTCTTGCTTTTCCTGGATGGTCATATTTAACTCGCAGCAGTTTTTTTGAAAAAATCAAAAAGACCTCTAAAAAAAATTCTGTGACGACGCCAGCGGAGAAAAAAATACCGTTAGTGGCATATATACGCATTGCACTGTAACTATATTTTTTCACTGAAACGATTTATTTTACGACAAATTGACTGTACTATAAGGGAATTGCATTCAGACTAAATATACACACACAAACAACTACCAGGAGATACAACGCAGGGCACAGCTAACATGGAACAAAAATGCTGGAGCTTAAAAGAAATATTTTAAGATCACAATGCCTGTTTGACTAACAGCCAAAGTGTTAAATTCCTGCCTTATACCGTGCCTAACCTATGCTTGCCAGACGTGGAAATTTAGTAATAAAAATATCAAGGACAAAAGGAAACAAATGATAAATACCACCAAAGCAACAGACGGTCTGACTCAAGCTCTATCCGGACACGTAGCACGACTTCGTCCGCGTGGAATAGTACATTATTGTAAAGGCCGGGAAATAGGCAATTGCAGGTCGAGTATGAGTTTGAAGGCCGAGCCGTAGGCGAGGACTTCATCAATACGAGACAGGCAATTGCCCTTTTCCGCCGAGGCATATATAGTGCTTTTCTCAAAAGAATGCAGGGAAATAAATCATACTTTTTATAATATATGTACATTTAATTTATATTAAAAGTCACATTAGTCATATTGGGGCAATTACTAAATGAAAATGTTATTGATTTCCCCGGTACATTTATGTTTGTTTGTTGAACTTCTGATGAGGTTTGCAGTTGGGTATTGGATGTAGTAGTAGATGGCTGAATATGCTGTTTTGAGGTGGATGGCTGTGGACTTAGATGTTGGCAAGTGGTGAGCTGGTGAGATTCTGTTTCCGAATTAGGTTGCAATGTGATGTTTTGATTTATTTTATTATTTATATCAGTTTTGTTTTCAATTGAGTCCTCGATATAGCTTTCAGCCACTTTATCGGACTTCCAGCCTCCGTGTCTTTTCAGAGTCGTCAGATTCGCTCCAGAATCAGCCAAAAGAGTGGCTGAAGACCTACGGAAACAATGGCCAGTGTAACATTCAGGATTTGTCAAGTTTAAATAAGTTGCTATTTCTTTAGGTATTTTAGCTATTTTGTGTCTCCCAATGACCTGCTTTGTGCACTTCCCTTTTTGATAGTTAAGAAAAAACCTATCTGAAGTTGTGTTCGCTGGACGAAGATTATGATATTTTTTTACAATTGTTAGGAACTGTTCTCGAACTACAAAAATCCGGTCAATCTTTGTTTTAGTGTCGCGCAATGTTATTATTGCTTTGTCATCAAGAAATTCTATGTCTCTTGTGGTAATATTATAGAGTTCGATACTTCGACACGCACCGTTAACGCCTAATATCATAACAACCTGTAACAAACAAAATTAAATATCAATACAGCCACAGACAGTATATTTAATAAGACATATAAATCCTGTGTATCAAAATTCATCCAAATGCATCCAGCTATTTTGACTCAAATAATAAATAATATTTACCTTTGACGCTAAATATATATCATCTGGGGCTTTAAATAAAAATTGCTTTATATTTTCGCTAGTAAAAATCTTCGATTTTTTGCATTTGAATCCGGTCGATTGTCGTTTAAGAAAAGTAGTTAAATTTCCATAGTTTTTCAAGTTAATGCCGTTTTTAACATGAACTGTACATTTTAGCATGGAATAAATTGCCCATAATGTAGATGGCTTTTTAGTTTTAGCAATCTCATTAAAATACGCCAAAAACACTGTTTCGGAGAAAATATTCACTTTTTTCTCGTTTTTCCAACTCATAAAATTTTCATAAACTTTCATATATTTTTCTTTAGACTTCTCTGGAAGTAGGTTTTCCATTGCCAATTTGGCTTCTGATCTTAAATCTGGTGGAGTACAGTCAATTTCCATTTCACTCTCTAAACCGTCGGAACTCATTTTAGGTAATTAATAAATTTAATTTTATTTTTAATAAGAATAAATGAATACGAAATTTTTAGCTTTGCCGCCAGTTTTCTATTTATCACCTGTGTCGAAAGGCAAACGTATTTATGGCCATAAACCCACGTGAACGCTATTTGTACTAAGCAAAGAGACCTTTGGTATGCCAAGAATAATAAAAGAGGTCCAACCAAAGAGTACTTACACGCCGCCGCGCCGTTTCATACAACATTGCTGGAGCGTTGTATTCGTTCCAAATTCAAAAATCGCGCCTGCAATGGATTTTCATATAACTTTGCTGGAGCGCTGAAACGTTCCAAATTCAAAATTTTTCCTCGTCCGTAAATTCAATACTTCGTGCGCTCCTTTATCGAATATAATGACAATATTACCAAGCATGTTTGAGAAATTAGTTATTTTGAGCATCATATTTATTTTTGCAAACAACCACCTCAGCTGTTACCCGATCTTGATAACGCGACATATCCAAATTTTATTACCATAAAGACAATTCTAGTGAGTTAACATTAAAAGATAGACATATACTGTCGCGGACATATTTTTAGATCATTTTAAGAGGAATAATTGTTTCATACATATTTTTTTGGTATATCTAGAACCGTTTTCGCAACGCACGCAACGGATGCCCTCAAAGATGAATAAATTTCCCCGTTCTTTCCACATTTTCCATTATTTCTTCGCTCCTATTAGTCGCAGCGTGATGTTATGTAGCCTAAAGCCTTCCTCGATAAATGGGCTATTCAATAAAAAAAATTCAATTCGAACCAGGAGTTCCAGAGATTAGTGCGTTCAAACAAACAAACTCTTCAGCTTTATAATATTAGTATACATAAACAAAATATGAGTGGGCAATGTTGGTCTCCAATTGCAGTCACGACGGCATTTGCAGCCTGATCCTAATTCAAAACTGTAACGTATATTTGTACTGACTATCTATTGACTGACCAAAATGATTTATGAAGCTGGAGTAAGTGGAGATACGGGGCGAGGAAGACCTAGGCGAACATATTGCGAACAAATCGAAAGTGTCCTCAAAAAAGGCCAGGTCAGAAGTACCCGCAATCGTCGAGCATGTATGAGGAATGTTATGAAAGTAGATGAAGCGAAAGACTTGACCCTTTGGCATTGCGTAGAGATGTAGCTTCTCTCTGCATACTCTATCGCATTTATTACGGAGAATGCTCAGAGGAATTATTTGGACTAATCCCTGCTACTACTTTCCGACATCGTTCCACGCGACCTACCTTCCATCCTCACCATCTCAATACTTGGCAGTCCACCACTGTGCGTTTCTCTAGAAATTTTCTGCCTCGCACAGCTAAACTGTGGAATGAATTGTCGCCTGCAGTGTTTCCGAAACGTAACGATATCCAAACTTTCAAGAAAAGAGCGTACTCCCATTTAAAAGGCCGGCAACGCGCTTGTGACTCCTCTGGTGTTGCGGGCGTTCATGGGCGGCGGTAATTGCTACCATCAGGTGATCCGTCTGCTAGTATGCCCCCTATCACATAAAAAAAAAGAGATATGTAAAGACCGTAGCAAGTGGAAAGACGTAATCTCTGCCTACCCCCATGGGAAAAAGGCGTGAGTGTATGTATGTATGTATGTGTGTATGTATGTATGTATCTATTATATATATTGGCACCGGGCACGATGACAGCGCCAACAACGGATTTCAACTGAGGCGGACTTTGAATTGTCAAATGGCTGACAAACAAATAATTTCAATGAAATATTGTAATTTACATATATTCTACTTAATCATTCAGATCAAGCTCAATTAATAAATTTCAGGTAATAAATATGGCTTATTTCTCATTATTTCAAATATACTATTTGATTATATTCAGTACATTTGCATTATTTTTTTTCTTTATTGTTAATGCGTTCCATATGTCGTTTGTATCTTGACAAGGCCTTTGGATTAAGCCTTGCGGAGGTGTATGTAGCAGGAAATATTCTTGGGACGTAACTAGGACCGCCCTATTCATCAGTTTTCTCGCCCCCAATGAAGTGCGCACTGTAAATCCTGGAATGTGGCTTTGGGTACCACGGCGTTCCATCGGTATTGAAATAAAGTAACAAATAAATCAACTTAATAATTGTAACATACCACTATAAAACACAAAATAGAATAATAAAAATGTTTTACCTTTTCCTTTTAACAGCGATTATCGATTTTATTCTTTGTTCTCGTTTCCAACTTGCTCGTGGAGATTTATAGAATTTTTTATCACTATTTCTGTCATTGTTTTTACAGTTAACTACACAGCAGGTACCGTGACCAATGTTTATTTTAAAACTGAAATGAAAATTTAACTAGTAAAAACAGACAGTTGGTCATCCCTAAGTTCAATTTTTGGACACGGCGAGAGTTGCGATCGATTCGTGGTTCCCTACTTCGTACCCAGACAATATCTACAGAATAAAAATAAATTGCTAAAATTTATGTACGCGCGAACCTTCGATACCACTGCAAATTGGATAATGCTTTTATTTATTTACTAGCTGACCCGTGCCTACTGCGTTGGGCATAATATTAATAAACCCCGAAGCGAGCACGAACGCGAACCGAATTCAGCAAGAAGCCATAGCGCGCCGTTCGCTGCTTTGGCCTTCACACTTAAGACGATGAGTTTACCTATTTTCATAAAGATTCATAATTTAAATCTTATATATAAAAATGAATCGCAAAATGTGTTGGTAAGCTCATAACTCAACAACGCCTGGACCAATTTGGCCAATTCTTTGTTAATGTTCGTTGAAGTTCAAGGAGGGTTTTCAAAATGAGGAAAATTCGAATAATTATCGGAAATACCCTAAAAACAGCGCTTTTATTTTCCCATGCAAACGTTTTCTAACTAAAACGTACAGTCGAATTGAGCTTTATTGTTATTGTATAAAGTTCATATTGCAAGCACTCACTGTTATCTAAGCAATGAAGGTGTGTTCCTAACATCAAAGAGTCAATTTGCGCTATATTAACGCTACATATAGTTGAAATTCAATCACATCTATCAAAACAGTGTGCGTGCGTGCGTTGGAGCACAGAATACATCGTTGGACATTAAGTCACGTTCCAAAATTGAATAGCCACAAAATGTAATAGGTCATTTAGACTTTTTTTGCGATTTGGTTGGCTATGCGACATTATCTATAAAATAATTAGGAGCAAAAAAATGCCACTGTACAAATCTTTTTGACAGGACGAAGTCTGTCGGGTCCGCTAGTTATCTATACTAATATTAAAAAAACTACTTTTTGTAAGTTAAATATAAAAGTTAGACATATGCTGTCGTTGATTTTTTTGTAGGCATTTTCAAGCTCCACATCTTTTCTATAGAACTCAAAAATATATCTATATAATATTATAAAGAAGTAAAGTTTGTGTGTTTGTATATTTGTATATTTGTTAAATTGTAAGGGGTAATCTCGGGATCTACTGAACCGATTTTAAAAATTCTTTCACCAATAGAAAGCCACATTATTGCGGAGTGTCATCATCATCATCATCATCATCATCATCATCATCCTCCATAGTCGAGTGGATAGTACACCGGTTTCAAGGTGTCGCCATCTCTGAGGTCCCGGGTTCGAGTCCCGGTGGGGGCAGATGTTTGTGTGATGAATGCGAGCATTTGTACCTTAGTCATGGTTGTTGATATATATTTCTATAAAAAATATTTATATATGTATAATATTTGTATGTCTATCCGTTACCCTAGATCCCATAGCACAAGCCTTACAGAGCTTACCTTGGGCTAGGCTAATTGGTGTAAGTGTAACAAATATTTATTTATTTATTTATCATCATCATCATCATCATCATCATCATCATCGATTTTAAAAATTCTTTCACCAATAGAAAGCCACATTATTGCTGAGTGTCATCATCATCATCATCATCATCATGTTCGCGTTCGTGCTCGCTTCGGGGATTATTAATGTTATGCCCAACGAAGTGGGCGCGGGTCAGCTAGTCTTTCATAGTTAAGGCATGGTTCGTAAGAAACTCTTTCATTCGACCGTTTTTTCTCCGATTCACTTTGCAAAACGGACTACCACGTAAAAGCCTTTTTATTTTTCGGATTTTTATATAACCTATGACACTGAGCAATAATGTGGCTTTAATTGGTGAAAGCATTTATAAAATCGGTTCAGTAGATACCGAGATTACCCCTTACAATTTAATAAATTTACAAACACACAACCTTTACTTCTTTATAATATTAGTATAGAGTATAGATTTAATAATAAGTACAAAAAAACCGGTAACGGTAATTAAAAAAAATAGTACTTTTATTAGTGTGCACACACTTACTTATATTCTATTTTATTGTGAATTAAGTTTTAGAATTTTATTATCTTCTGCATTTGACAGCTCACTTCAATTCATTGACTATTAGGCGTTACGAAGTTTGTCGGGTTCGTTAATCCACTAGTTGTAATATAAAAATAGTGTATACTGCTACTACTATTTTTACACAAATGGTCATTTCCACTCATATTGCTTTAACATTGGGTAAAACTTGGCAACGTTCTATCACTGCTTGGTTTATGTGAAAAGAGAGATATCCATGTTTTATTTTTCATAGAAAAGCTTTAAGCCTGCCAACTAATATAATTAAAAAATAACTACATACTAATAATAATAATACCCTCCCTCAGGGCAGCTTGTGGCGAGCTGTCGGTGAGTTGCGTCACCGAGGATACCGATGTGCTTCAGGGGGGCGAATGCCACCCGCCTCTGTCTTGCCTTAACAAGCCGGACAGAGTGGAGTCACAAGAGCAGATGCTCGAAGGGTGGAAGTGTAATAATGTCAAAACGCCGACGGCGTCACGATCGCTGTTGCAGACACACCTCTCTGCACCCTTAGCCGTTCACACCAATGTTGCTCTCTTCGCACCAATATTGGTCTGCTTTTTTGCGGGGCCCATTTAGTGAGTGGCGAGTCATCACCTGCCATATTTAAAATCAATTAGGAAGCTTTGAGAAGGCCGGAGTCTCTTCCATAGTCCGGTTCTCATTACCGCCGAAATTGAAATGCAATAGTCCACAGGCTTTTTGACCACTAATGACTACTAATAGTTTCTGTGCATCTAACTGGGTGTAGTCTTTAGCTGCATTTTTCATGATGCAGATAGAGATTGGACCCAGTTGGTACACTCGACGCACACTTTCATTAAATTTCGCCTCTACGCGTTGGATCTGTATCCCCGCAGCAATCAATATTACATAATACTATGAAAGATTTTCTTGCTGTTTAATCGCTTCATATTATAGGTACTGTTAAGATTAGTTTTGCTATAAACCTTAAGTAATGTTATAGGTATGTCAATAACGTAACAGGTGTAGAAGTCATCGCCAGTCATTAATAAAGATTATGCTCGTATTTGCTGTGACTACACATTAGTTATTTGTTCAACTAGAGAGGAAAGTTGTTTTTTTCAAGCGAGTGCTAATTTTGAATCCCGAGTAAGCGAAGGATTCTAATAATTGAATCACGAGCGTTAGCGAGTGATTCTACATTAGAATCCTGAGCGTCGCGAGGGATTCAAAGGCACGAGATGGAAATAACTTTTCTCTCGCGTGACACATACAACTTTTCACCTTAGCAGTGAGAACATTATTAGAGATATAAATGAAACAATATGAATTAAAATGAAACCACATATATTTGCAAAAACTAAGTATCTATTAAAATTTAAAATTACAGTTTTTAAAAGTTACATTTTGTAAAACATATTCTTTATTTTTTCTTTACTTTGTATTCATTTCATTTTATAATTTAATTATATATTTAATTACAACGTTACCGAATCATTTTCATTTTAAAGATTTATTAGTTTCCGAACGACTTATTTTTTGACATTTAATAAATCGAATTTCGAATGACGTGTTTCGTACATAATGATAATTCACAGCATTCTAAATTCAAATCAATTTTCCTCACTCAGTAAGGGAAAATGCATTTCCCTCACTCTTTTTAAGCAGGGAACACAGTATGTTTGAGCTGCTAAGGTGAAAATAGTTATTTGTGCAACAAGTGAGCAAAGTTGATGTTTGCTGCGCGTGCTGATTTGAGTCCCGAGCAAGCGAAGGATTCTGTTTGAATCACGAGCGAAGCGAGTGATTCTAGAGTAGAATCCTGAGCGTGTCGAGGGATTCAAAGGCACGAGATGCAAACAACTTTGCTCTCGTGTGACACACATAACTTTTCACTTCAGCAGCGAGAACAAATATCATACCTACTTTGGAAATAAAATAAGACACAGGAACGAGTATATTGTAAAATAACTCATTTATTTAAATTCAAAATTATACAACAAATTAAAAGTTAAACATAGTCTGTATGGTTATCCCATTAGTTACTTAAAATCAGTGAGTAAAAATCGATTTTACTCACTGATTTTAAGCAGCAAAACCTTAATGTTTGAGCTACTGAAGTGAAAAACAACTATTTACGTCAATTTTGTCATACTTAGTGATTTAATTATCTTTACTAACAGTATAAATAGGACAGACTCAGTGTCTTTTTTAAAGCTAAGTTAGCTAAATTCTAAGTTCGTAAACATGTACCCTATAGAGGCTAAAAGTGTTGAACGTTTTTGTTAGAATAATCTCAGAAGCTACTGCATCGATTTTGATGAAGTTTGTTATAGGGATAGTTTGCGATTCGGAGGATATGGGAAATTCTTTACCACTGAAAAATGTATTTTTCCTGCGGGAGAATTTGATAACAACTGGCCGGGGTTTAATGCAATTTGGTATGGGGTTAGATGGAGGAGACCCCGAAAAGAACATAATATAATGTTTCGTGGGAAAATACATATTTCATTATTACATCCAATACAACGCAGTATGTATTTTAGTATAGAAATAAAATATAGTCTAAAAATCGCCATATTTTTTCTTTTTTTTTTCCACGGGGAGGGTAGTGGATCCTCACCAGGAGTACGTTACTATTGTAGTCGTCTTAATAACCTCCTGGTGTTCGGACGACCTTACATCTGATACCAACCGCTCCCGGTCAACCGGGTTATGTTGGACTCTAGCAGAAAGCTAGCATTACGCCAACTTAACACTATCTTGGGAGGAAGGCTCGGCTTTGAACTAAAGCACCCGTCCTCCAGAGCTGGGGACGGTGTCATAAAATCTCCATACATATATCATAACTTTTTAACACTCCTCATACTCACATGTAGTACAAAGTAATCCCAGCCAGGATTAATTTAAAATACCCTTGGATTCACTTCAATCACAATATCCCTCATGTGAACCCCGTAACGTGGCCACGCCTCCCGCCCACAGTCTGGCAACTGTATTGATTAATAACTCCGTTGTGGGTCAGCCATATTGTCATAGTAAAATAATTATTAGTATGTCGTCTCAAGCGTTCGGAGGGTAAGGATCGGAGGGGAAAGATCATCTCACTGTATGGAAATTTGTTGCTGCTTTGCATTTAATGAAGTAACAAGGGGTAGACTCATTCTAAAGGATATTTTAAATAATTATCCTTACTAATATTATAAATCGGAAAGTAAGTTTGTTTGTTTGTTTGTTCCGCTTTCACGCCGTAACTACTGAACCAATTGCTTTGAAATTTTTCAGACGTAAAGATAAAAGTCCGGATTAAATAATAGGCTACTTTTTATCCCGGAAAAATCGTCAGATCCTACGGGATGCGCAATCTTTTTGGGCTTCGCCCAAAAACTACTACACAGTTTTCATGCGGTTTTTATCAATAGATAGAGTGATTCTTGAGCAAGGTTTTGCGGTATTTTTTATCTCGGAAAAACGGATAGTCTCACGGGAAGCGCGATAAAACCTTCGCGTATATGGGCAAAACCTATGACTCTTAACCCTCTATAGACCCAATCCCGAAATCCACGCGGGCGAAGCCGCGGGCAGAAAGCTAGTCTCCAATATTTCAGCTGAGAACCCGCATTTGAATATAAGCCACTTTCCATTCTCCAAACCAGTCACTCCTGTGCTATTAGCTTGCAGCACCTTCCTGCTCTTCACTACTGATACGTTTATTAGAATAGACAAAACCAAAAAGAAAATTTAGTTTACCATTTCGAGTTTATACCTGCTTATTTAGCCATGTTCGTAACAACTTACGAGTCGTCCTACTGTGACTATTTCAGCTATGATATTCGTCCCGGGATTTGAGCTAGACACGGAGCGCAACAGCGAGAAATACGGCAACGTCGCCCCCATTTTGCAAGTTATTGATTTATTACACATGCAATGAAGAGATCTGCCATTATAATTCCTGGAATTTTTGGAGCTGGGGTGGAGAAGTACGACAACATCGCCTTCTTTTCACAAGGCTTCACATACATTTTTAGTTCTTTAGAAAAGTTAAATACTGGACATATTCATAAATAAGAACATTTTTTAATATTGAGAAAATTTACTTGACACATATGTACTTGATTTCGATGTATTATTTTCGACTGTAGCGATGTAAGTATTACAGATTTTTACAAGACACATTTTTATCCAAGTCGAGCAAAAACGCGGCACGGCCGTACCATCCTTTTCTCGAAGCAATTCAGGCCATTTTCGACCCTCTGTAACTTCGTTGTGGATAAAACTAGGAGACTGAATTTTCAGTAACCATGCAGGCATTGTAAAGACACGGTATATTTCAAATTTCATTCAATTTGAACCAGTAGTTTTATTAATTATAACGGGTCAAATTTCTTAATTTTGTCACTCACTGACTCACTGACTGACTCACCGATCATCAAAATTCTAAGGCACTTCTACTCAATCTATACTAATATTATAAAGAGGAAAGATTTGTTTGTTTGTTTGTTTGTAATGAATAGGCTCCGAAACTACTGGACCGATTTCAAAAATTCTTTCACCTTTTAAAGCTACATTATCCCCGAGTAACATAGCCTACTTTTAATCCCGGAAAAATCGACAGATCCCACGGGATGCGCAATAAAGGCTTCGCTCGCTTATTATATTATTATAATTATTAACATTGAAAAGAGGAGATAAAAAATAGACCTTCAGAGTTTCTTGCCTGTTCTTCTCGAGAAGGCTCTCCCAATTTCCGAACAGGTGTCGAGTCAATATATTTTTTCTTTTTTTTTCCTTATTCGTACGTACGGACAAGGTTTTTGTTTTTTTTTTATTATTTAAGTTTTTTTTTGTTTTGTTTGTTGACGTCAATAAGTGCCTGTAAAGGTCTATGTTGAATAAATATTATTTTGATTTTGATTTTTGATTTTGCTCAAAAACTACTGCACAGATTTTCATGCGGTCTTCATCAATAGATAGAGTGATTCTTGAGCAAGGTTTTGCGGTTTTTATCTCAGAAAAACGGATAGTCCCACGGGAAGCGCGATAAATCCTTCGCGCCATAAACCGACTTTCGCGCATCTATTTATTTTATTCTATTGTCATCTTCATGTTATATACAGGGTGTCCCAAGAAATAGTGTCAAGCGTAAGTCCAGAGTTAGAGCAAGCTTTCTGGATGTGATTTTTTCGTCTGGGGATACTACAAGGAATTAGTATACGCCAAGGACATTACAAACGTCACAGTGTTAAAAACAAAATTAAGACAAGCGGAAGAAACAATAAAAAACAACAGAATTGCATTTATAAATTTAAAAGAAACTTTTTTAAACAATGTAGAATATGTATTGAGCACGAAGGTCGTCATTTTGAAAACTTTCTTTAAGCGATCGAATAATAAATACTTTGAAAATAATGTTTTGTTTCATTTATTAAGTTATAATAAACCTTCAAAGGTTATTAAAGATGGCAGCAGGAACAGTTATTTTTGACCTTCAAATAATAAATTTTTAGCTTTTCGACAATTATTTTTGGTTTATTAATAAATAATTTGAATTTAAAAAAAAATATTCAGAAGTCGAGTTTTATGAAATTTTCACCTTGCTGTCTTTGATGGCCGATTTAAGCCAAAGTAGCCCTATTAAGTCCTTCTTTTTTTAATGATTATGAAAGCAGAGAGTCTAGAGAATGAATTCGCCTGTTGAGATTTTTAATTTAAAGATGAATTTTTAAGTAATTATTCACTAACATTCAAATTTTGACTTTACACTACTGTTTTCTAAATTTCCACTAAAGTTACGAAGCTGATTATTTTGGACATAAAAGAAGCACTAAAGGTGATTCAGTAGCAAAAAGAAAAACATTAAAATATGTTCTACTTTTTTTTTATTTAAAAACTGTAAGTTATTTGGATGAAAATTTTCAAAAAGTCAGAAAAAAAATTATTACTCGAAAACTACGAATAATAATTGCGGAACATACATGGGGGTGATTCGGGTACTCCAAGAGGTGCTCTAACTCTGGACTTACGCTTGACACTATTTCTTGGGACATTAAATATTCGTCTAAGGTGTAATAACACATATTTTTAAGTATTTTTGCAAATTTGATATCGTCTTTAATTTCTTTAAATTTGCACAGGTAGCTTGTTAAATATTTTTACGGCCATCGAAACAAATCTTGCAATACATAGCAAAGGCCCATAGCCTTTGCTACGAGTATGTATTGCAAGATTTGAGTGTTGCAAGACCAGTTTGTGTTTATGTATAGTTCTTTTTTGATAATTTCTTATATTAGGTACTTTTTGGAACAAATATGGATTTTTTTAACAAAACATGATTTTAATATGTACATTGACACAACTGTTAATATTTTAAGTTTAATAAAGTTAGGTCTTTGGAAGTGTGGTATATCTGTATTGGGAAGTTGGATGTTTGCTAGTATACGACACTTCTAGCAGCACAACTCAGCAACACTTCTAGCAGACCTAGAAGCTTCAAAAACTTCAATAAATAAAATATTTGGGGGCACGATAGTGCAACCGCTAAAACTAGAAGGCTACCTACAAAAATAAGAAAAGTTCATAATTCAGAGGGCTTTAAGAAAATTCGTTGCTGGTAGGATATACATATATACAATAAGTAGAAGGTGCCGAAAAGGAAAAAAGTAGACTGTCTACAAAATACAAGGGTAAAAAATATATATTGTTTTTTTTTTCTACTTTTGTATGAAAATCGCATGTTCGCCGAATACATCTACATACCAAGTTTTCACAGTGTACGTTCTTATAGTTAAGGAATAAAGTGGCTGTGACATACGAACGGACAGACATGACTAATCCATAAAGGTTCCGTTTTCTGTCGTTCGGCTACGGAACCCTAAAAACGTACGTTGGAATGACAATATAATAATGTCAAATAATATTAATCACGTGTTTAATTTGTATTTCATTTATTTTTCCATCAAGAGTAATAGAGTTCTTATAAATATAAATAAAATTCTCATATCTGTAACTGACCTGCTAAGGTCTGGTTTATGACTCGACGCTGAGTCTTGCTGAAAATACCATTTTTGATTATAGAACATTGTGGTATCTTTTTCGCAATAAGTTCCGCTCTTTCATAACTAACACTTCACCAAATCATTACTAAAGTTGAATAAGGCTCAGTCACTCTTCATCACTAACACTTCACCAAATTATTACTAAAGTTGAATAAGGTTCAGTCACTCCTTCATAACTAACACTTCACCAAATCATTACTAAAGTTGACTAAGGTTCAGTCACTCCTTCATAACTAACACTACACCAAATCGTTACTAAAGTTGAATAAGGTTCAGTCACTCCTTTATAACTAACACTTCACCAAATCATTACTAAATTTGAATGAGGCTCAGTCACTCCTGCATCACTAACACTTCACCAAATCATTACTAAATTTGAATAAGGCTCAGTCACTCCTTCATCACTAACACTTCACCAAATCATTACTAAATTTGAATAAGGCTCAGTCACTCCTTCATCACTAACACTTCACCAAATCATTACTAAATTTAAATAAGGCTCAGTCACTCCTTCATCACTAACATTTCACCAAATCATTACTAAATTTGAATAAGGCTCAGTCACTCCTTCATCACTAACACTTCACCAAATCATTACTAAAGTTGAATAAGGCTCAGTCACTGCTTCATCACTAACATTTCACCAAATCATTACTAAATTTGAATAAGGCTCAGTCACTCCTTCATCACTAACACTTCACCAAATCATTACTAAATTTGAATAAGGCTCAGTCACTCCTTCATCACTAACACTTCACCAAATCATTACTAAAGTTGAATAAGGCTCAGTCACTTCTTCATCACGAATACTTTACAAAATCATTACTAAAGTTGAATAAGGCTCAGTCACTCCTTCATAACTAACACTTCACCAAATCATTACTAAAGTTGAACAGTGTCCACGTTGTACTCTGTCGACTAATCCAGAAGCTCCTTTAGAGCTTTGAGTATTGTGTAAGCTCGGCCATTGTACTATTTGGCGACCTCCGCAGTCGAGTGGTTGGTTACCGGTTTCAACGGCCATCTCTGAGGTCCCGGGTTCAAGTCCTGGTGGGGGCTTCTCTTCATCTTAGTCATTGTTGTTATAATATATTTCTACCAAATTTATTTATATATGTACATCTATCCGTTACCCTAGATCCCATAATAGAAGCCTTACAGAGCTTACTTTGGACTAGGCTATTTGGTGTGAGTGTAAGAATTATTTATTATTGTTATAAGTCGTTTATGTTTTTCTGTTCTCCTTTAGAGGGTTTATACCAGACACGCGGGCCAAAGCCAAGCGTATAAGGGATCAAATCAAAGTCGAGGTGAGTGTTGACGAACTTAAAAACTTGCGTATATTAAGAATACCGGCTTTTTGAATCAAGATTAAATTATTATTATTATTTATTTATTTAAAAGATTGCTTAAGTTTAAAAGTGTCACATTATTTTTGTTTAATATCAGTAATCACAAGTACAGACTCTTATAGTATTCAAGTCTTAAGTCATCTTTTAAAATCAAATGAAATTAATTGTTATTCAACGCAATGAATTCAAATGTACGTATTTTTTTAATGTATATATAATTTGAGTATTAAAAATAACGCCACCGAAAAATACTTATCAGCGTTTCTGTATATCCCAATGGCAGCGTAACGCTAAGTTGGTGTCCGTTATCGTTTTTTTTTTATTTTGCAATATGTTTTTTTGAATTGTATAAACTTCTTTCTTGTGTATGCCGAATAACGTTGATTCTTACTTTCTTTATTAAAAAAGGCGACAGGCTTCTATAAACTATCATTTTTTTACGAGAATAACTCTTTTACTATCTGACGGTATTTCTTGGATTTTTTTTCAATACTGTTTACTGCCAGATCTCACAAACAGGTTTTATTGTATCTATTAATAGCCTAAACATTTGATTAATTCGGTTCGGTGCCAAATTGTATTTGGATTCGTACCTACGTACTTTGTATAATGTAATACATACATACATACATACATACACTCACGCCTTTTTCCCACGGGGGTAGGCAGAGATTACGTCCTTCCACTTGCTACGGTCCTTACATATCTCTTTCGCTTCATCTACTTTCATAACATTCCTCATACATGCTCGACGATTGCGGGTATAATGTAATAACAACGATTCGATTCTCATTCCACTCCATTTTAACATCACAAATATATTGACAACTTAATTGTCGCGAAAATGAGACAACATAAATAATATTTCTACAAGAATGATAGATTCCAAATTCAAATGTACTATTTTGTGTGTTTTTAACTGGAACAGTATTTATTGCCAGACGAAATAAAATACAAAATTATTATTTTATTCAACTTATTTCTTGAAATCTACTTATATTCTTCCTCACTTACAAACTTTCGAGTTAATAATATTAGCAGGGATTTATTAATAATTATTTATATCTAGATAACATTCTCACCTTTTTTGTAGCTGTAGATGTCATTGAATAATAAATTCTCAGCAAAGTTTACACAAACATGGATAAACGGGAATTGATATAGATAATATTTGAACCTTTTAAAATCACAATTGAATTATAAAAAAGAAATTGTTAAAGAGTTAAAAAGTAAAAGCTGTTAATAATGATGTTGAAAGAAACGTTATGATTCAAATCCAAGGCTACCCATTGTGTCACACTAACCATTGAGCTACGCCTTAACTAACGTGAACGAGATAGTTTGAACCCGCCCCTAGGCGAGACGGCCATCAAACTATAGTCTTTATGTGAAGGCTGTTTAGGATGGTTTCTGGATACAAGCGTCGTTATCTGTTACCTCCTTGAATGATGCGTAAAAAAAAAGAATAGTGCCTGTAATATGTTTTTTATATAAGTTATTGTTAAGTTGAAGGGTGATAATTAGCAAAGGGATATTTTATTTGTCTAGTATTATGTTTTTTTCTAAGTATTACCATAATAAATAAATAAACAAGTAAGTGAAGAATAAATTAAAAAAGTTTAACAATGAAATAAACGATGTGTGTAATTAATTTTGATAAAAATGAATACATTTATTCGAGAGGAATTTGTAATTTTTTGAAATATCAAAATAGCATTGATGTCATTGCTTAATGAGCTCACAAATTCTAGTTGTATTTGTAGACTGCATTTATAGATTCAGTTTCATTTTTGATTCAATGGCCACGTAAACCCAAGCTAATCCGCTGAGCTGTCTTCGGAATTTCAAAAGATGATACGAACAAAACATTCTTTTGTGACTGAGAATTAATTCAACCTTTATATTAACAAAATTAGTCGGCCGCGGGATTTCAAAAGGTCTCTTTTGAATGCAGTACTTAGTACGAAACCATTGTGCTGTGTAAATGATCGGGCTTAATAATAATTTAAGCCAAGCTGTGATCAACCTCAAAATTTCAAAGTGTATCGCGATTTTTTTTAATACTATAGGAATTTCGGCGTCCATAAGGAATTTGCGCCGACTCTCTTTTATAAAGCAGCAGACGATAGCATCTAAGTAATGTCACCGAATTTAAAATGTTAAATACTCGTACAAAAGAGTTTACTGAACGGTTCATTCATAACATTCGCTACTATTAATACGAGCTTTTAGAAGTTCATATTGTTGATGAACGGCACGATAGTCTGATTATATACAACATAATGCATAATTTTGACGGCTGTGGTTTATATAAAATAAATCAAAAAAAATAAAATAAATAAATATTTCGTTTTCGGTGTAGTTTAAAATAATTGGCGTAATTATCCTACATACTATTATTAGTAGAGATCGGATAATCGGATGCATATTTACCTAAAGTTAATTTTTGGCTCACAAATTATGGAAGCGGCTTTTTAAAATACATTTTGTTAAATAAAAATCCCGGGAAAATACGGGACCGCAAATTTAACGTAGTGATATTGTTTGAAAATTACTAAATTAGCACGTGGTATTTATTTTCAAAAGACCGAGACTCCGGGTTCATTTATACAACTATGCATACGTATTTACCAAAATGTTCAACAGTACCTACCGGAATTCCGGGATTTTTATTTATGGAAATAAAATAAAAAGACAGTTCCAAACTTTGTCATAAACTAAATTAGGTAAATAAATAAACATCCGGCTATCCAATACCGCAATCCCGGGATTTTTATTTAACAAAACAATAAAAAGCCGTTTCCATACTTTGTCTTAAACTAATTTTAGGTAAATATGCATCCGATTATCCGATCTCTAATTATTAGCAATCAAATGACCCGGCAGACTTCGTACTGCCTCAATCGATAAATGAAACATAAACTTTTTTTTTATAACAGGAATCCCCAGAACGAAATAAAGTTTACTTCTACGAACCAGTTCTGTAGATCAAAATTATTGTTTAACTCAAGGCTTCAATACTTCCTCTGATCTCCTCCACCAGCTTCGTGGAGCTGTAGAGTCCTATTGATCAAGACTCAGGCTAAACTTAGTCGATAGGACATTCCTGCCGGAGCACCTCGATTGGTTCGGAGACATAATCACCGCCAACAACTGCCGCCCTAGGCTAATTGTAAGAACGCGCCCCCGCCAGGTGTGTTACGGTCGGCCTAAAAAGAACCGATTCAGTCAGGGTTTGCTTTACGCGCGTTTTTTTAAATTTCAATATTAATTCTCCGCCCCCCGATCCTCTCGCCCTAGCCTGCAGCCTAATTAGCCTAAGGGTAAATCAAACACTGATCACCGCGGCACTTGGTTGCGGTATCCATGAGGATTCACAGCATATCCTCAAAATATAACATTCGCGTTCCGTAATCGCTTTAACATAAGAAATGGGTAGATATTTTTTTTTATTCTATACATAAAAACAGTACTCTTTTAGATGAGAAATATTGTAGAAGTAACGACGTATCTTCGATTATTACTTTTGAAGATACAGCGCCATGTTTGCGGCGCTGTCGTGGGTCGCTCAAAAACGCTCCATACTAATTGTTAGTGCAACTGCAATCGTGACGTCATAACTTAGTAAGCTCGCCTAATTTGTATGAGCGGATAAATAAAACTGCCAATAACTTTGTTATTTGTACATTTATAGATATACTTTCTATATTAAATAATGTTACATTTAATGTGAGGAAGCTTTCTAGCTTGTATTCGTTTCATTAGAATTCTGTAATTGTACATATTTTAGAAATCTAAAAACAATATTAATACAAAATTAAAGTGATATATATATATACTAGCTGACCCGTGCCCACTTCGTTGGGCATAATACTAATATCCCCGAAGCGAGCACGAACGCGAACCGAATTAAATCCGAAGCCATCGCGCTCCGTACGCTACCCGTTTTTTTCACCCATTTACTTTGCAAAACGGACTACCACGTAAAAGCCTTTTTATTTTTCGGATTTTAATATAACCTATGACACTCAGCAACATTGTGTCTTTCTATTGGTGAAAAAATTTTAAAATCGGTTCAGTAGACCCCGAGATTACCCTTTACAATTTTACTTACATTACTTACTTACTTACATTACTTACTTACTTACATTACTTACAAACACACAAACTTTACTTCTTTATAATATTAGTATAGATATATATACATATATAATATATATATAATATATATATATATGATAATTATATAATAAAAATAGGCATATTCAGTTGTACTCATCTACATCTACTAACTTTTCTTAAGTAATAGGTATCCATTTTTTATTTAATAGTATTTTTTTTTATCTTGGCGGAAATAGCAAATACCTCTCAGTTGGCAATTGTAGTTGGCATTTGTTATATATATATTTAAATTATTGATATATGTTGGTCATTTTATTGTTTAGGTATTTGTAAGTTAAGCAGAATTTATATAGACACAAACAGAAAAGATGAGCTTTAACTGTTTATTTAAAACGTTAAAATCTTCGAATGCACCAAGCGTTTATGAAACATCAACAAGATTATTAAAATTGTATGTAAAGATAATCAAGCTGTAAGACAGATTGGCTGTGATTTGGGCCTTACCATAACCGCTTAAAGCAGGGTTAAACCAATATTGAAATAGAGACACGGCTCTGACAGCGTATAGCGCTATCTCGCTTGTACTGCAAAGGAGATGTCCTCTTATTACAAGGAGGTTGGTTTTTTGTGATCAGCGTTAACTAACAAACACCAAACTACATTAAATTGAAAGCCGAAAAAATATGAAGTATGAAACAAATAAAAGAAATATTTTTACCACCCCCAATTATTTTTAAATAAATAAAACATGTTTATAAGAAATATTTCATTATGGTAACACCTTAATAATGTTTTTATTAATCTGTGACTACCGATATCTTACTCTATGTTTGATATTTTCCGTTGAGTTATGACATTGACAGCAGGTGCCTGACTTGTCAGTTGATTTTTTATTAATATTTTTTTCTGGCTCTAGATAACATACATTAAGTAACATAGCAGTCCCTATATTTTGTTAGTTAAAAACTTCTCAAAATTAGAAATATTCGGTTCATCAAAGCAATTATGTATGTATTTAGATTTTTAAAAGGCTTGTTGATAATTTTTTTCAAGCAATGTGTAATTATTGCGAAGATATTTCATTTTTTATTATACTAGAATACGAATTATTAAAAATCGGGGGTCTTGAAAATAACACGACTTACGGCGATTACTTTCTTTTAGAGCCTTCTATCCAAATATATCAAATTTACCCGAGTTAGTTACTATAAACCAATATGGGACATCTCCTTTATTATATTTTTTAAGCGATCATGGTAATCTTACAAATCAGAAGTTGGCATCGTATAATATAGTTATTGTGATCTTAACGACACGTTTAGCGCAGTGGTCGAGTAATCGGCTACTACGCAACGGGTCGCGGGTTCGATTCGGTCTGTAGTCCAGTCACTTTAGGGTTTCACCTCGGAATTTGAGATATCTCGAAAAGGGTATAGAAAGAAAGGCGTATAAAAAGAAAGTTGAGACAAAAGTTGTGGAATCTGTTTTTATCTTCAATTTTTATAATAAGTGTTGAAGTGATAAGGACCATAGAAACTTTTAGAACGCCAAAATAAAGCTGTTAGTGATGTGCCGAATCGTCTAAAATCTAGATCCTAAGATACAGATCTCAATATGGATATTTGGTGTCAAGATCCGCAGATACACGGATACGGATCTTAACTTTCTTACACAATCGGTGTCGGTGCGCGCGACCTTGAGTTGAAACATGTCTCGACTTGCATTGCGCGGCGGATCTTTTTTTTTGTTTTGTTTTACTTTAATGTGACACTGGGCAGCATAAATAACGCTTGTGTTTGGTATTTGTACATGTATTTATAAAAATGTCTACAAAGAAACTTTAGTACTGTAATGTCAAATTATTTTGTGATAATAAATGATGAAGGTGCAAAGTGTAAAACTTGCGATGGAAAGTATTCTCGTACTCTTAGTAAAGGCTCAACTTCCTTAAAAAATCATTTACAAAGAAAACATCCTCAAGAATATGAATTATTCTTTAAAGATGACTCTGCTAAGTAGATCCGTAAAATATAAGCCAAAAAGTAACGTATACGGACACGGATACGAATCTTTTTCAGCCTCGGATATCCGCGGATACGGATACGGATATCCGGCACATCACTAAAGCTGTATACGAGTTTCCAGCTTATTATCTCAAATTCCGAGGTTAACCCCTTTTTTTCCTAAAGTGACTGGACTATTGGGTGTTAGTGCATGTGAGATTTTTATGTTTATAACTGCACCCACGGCGCGGTTGGTGGCCGGTGGAAGGGATTCGTTTGCGCGGGTGATTGAGCGAATGATTCATATGAAGCGCTGTTAGAGATTTGAATCAGTGATACACTTGGAAGAAACGACTCACTGAGTCGTTTCTGTAAAGATTGACACATCTTTAATATGAAATTCGAAAAACGAATACCATATTGTTAAATTGCAATGCCGAGACCACAGCGCGAAATATTATTTGCCTGCTCGGAAACAGTCTGTATAATGCAGGTTTGACGATGAAGAAGACAACAGTGGCTAGATGATCAACTAGGGTCAAATGTATGGTATTGACATAACCGATCGCTTGACTTTTCGAGTGGTTATGTCAATACCATACATTTTTTATGTTAGCGATGCGATTACGATTATCGAAAGGTATCTTGTCTAGGCCCTCAGATTTCGATTCGAATCGATTTCGTACATGCTATGAAGAATAAAATTGTGACTTATTACGTTCGTATCCCTTCCCGATGCCCTGTCGCCCTCCGCCGTGTTAGCCGTGTTAGCGCCGCGTCACTGGGCAGCGCGCCCTACGTGAGTTTGGTCACGTAGGCTTCTTCAAATAAGTAACCCTTTGGTGCGCCGGAAGAATAGCGCAAATATATTACGACATTTGCGTTCCTCACTCCTACGCGCCGCTTCTATAGTTTTATTAATATATTTCTCGAAAATTGAATGCCTGGACAAATTACAATGTCAATTTTTTCTATGATTTCCTTAAATGAATTGTTTCGTAAACGTAATAAAAACGTCGTTTGATACCTAGATCTCCCCTCGTCGCTATTGTCAACTTAAGGGAAAGGGTCGAGCCGGGATATGTGAAGAAATTACGTATTTTCTGCACTTATGATAGATAGATCATTTTTTTTAGGATAGCGCAGCAAACGGGCAAACGGATCACCTGATGGTAAACGATAACCGTTGCTCATGAACACCCGCAACACTAGAGGAGTCACACTTGCTTCGGGACTTCCATCCCTACCTTCTTGTGGGTAGGGGAGACTGGTCGGGGCTCTTGGCCCCCTGCAGTGGCTTCTTCGCCGACAGTTACTACTGCCGGGGCGTTGGGGTGACGGGTATTGTCCTCCATCTTGGTAGCATAGCTCAATAGAGCTATAGAGGAGTCACAGATGCGTTGCCGGCCTTTTAAACACAGGCGCAAACAAGGCGAAACACAGCGCAAGTGCTATTTTACGCCGGTTTTCTGTGAGGCCGTGGTATCACTCCGGTCGAGCCCAATTCGTGCCGAAGCATGACTCTCCCACGGTAGCAATTACGAAACATCTTCATCGTAATCATAAAGGGGTCGTAGGTCAGTGATTCGAATTGCTCACAAAAGGATGTGAGCAAAGCACTGGTATGCTGCTACAACCTAAGGGTTTTGTGTTTGTCAATAATTTTCGCAAATTTTACTTAACTTATCGCAAATAAGTGTGGAGAATGTAAGCAAAAGCTTACATTAAAATATTGTCAAACGTAAAGACAAACAATAAACTATTGTCTAAATTAAAAGACTTTAGAGACAACATACACACTTTTTTATCATAGTTTTAGAGTACATCCTTGTGTTAAAGAAACACACTGAAATATATTTTTAAATATCTGTAACTGCTTTTAAACATTTAAATTTTAAGTCACATACAGAAATCAGAAACATGTGATTTTTAAAAGCTAAGGCTATTTATTGAGTTATAACATGTTACCAAGAGAACAGGTTTTCGTATAGGTTAATATCTCTTGTCATTGTCGAGGAAAAAGGGACTCGATAGGGATTTCGCATTTTCGTCAACTTTACAGAACCCTAGAATAAAATAAAAAAAATCATTCAACATTAATTTATCGTTTGCGCAGGGCGTGGTCAAATATCCTGTGGCGTAGCTGCCGCGCTGAAGGGCTCAAATATTCATTCCGCCCTATATGCTGCGCGCGTCTCTTAGTGTTGTTCGCACTTCGATTTTCCAAGAAACTCGATAACCTTCTATATAGTTATCGATTAACACTTAAATCGTTGCTTCATTGAGCTTTCAAACAAACACCTGTCGCAGTGATTTATAGGTACGGGAATAGTTATGAATATGAAACAAATGATTATAGATTTTGTAGGTTCCGGACTATTTTATATTGGAAGATTTTTTAATAGGTTATTTGCTTAGGAAATTACTTAATTTATCAATACAATCAAAATATAATATTGTATATTCATTGTAAATTTTTACTTATGATGACATTATGTTGGACATCATACCAACCGGGGCGACCTGACCATCATGACTTATAAACTAAACTGAGCCTTAAGCCTTAGTTCTATTGGGCATAGCTCAATAGAACCTCAGAGATCATCTTAGAATAAGTCGCTCTCACTCTTAGCCTTGTGGCTACCGTTCCTTAGGACAGAACGTGGTGCAGGAAAGATTAGGCTGCACTTATTTTAAAAAAATATTATTACTCCATTGACTTGTGAGTTGCGCAATACCAAATATATTAACAAATCTTATTCTACAAGTTTCTCAAAATATATAGTTTTCTATCATAGTAATGTCTATGTTACGGGCAACGCGATTAACAGTTAGTTCACAGAATAGTTCCCAAGAGCCTCGGGCTATTTGATTAATGTTATTATTTTTATTACTTAGACCGGTCTATATTATAATGCCCGACAGCCCGTGGCCCATTTAAAAAATCAACGTAAGCAACGAGAATGTGCTCGAAAAGACTCGCATTCTGATGGACAACGCTTCTTCCATTGCAATTGCACTGGTGACTGCTATTCTAAGCGTTGTAAATGCAAGAAATATTCTATGCAATTCTAAATGTCATAAAAGTTCGAGTTGCATAAATAAATAATTTTTAGGTAATAACATTTTCTTTCACATACTTAAGATTTTAAAGATTAGTATTGCATTATTTGAAATTTCAGTTTATCATCATCAAAATATCTTTTATATTTTATCCAGATATTTAATATTTAAACTCAGTATTGTACCTACCAAAACATTTGATTATTGAAAAATATTTTAATTAAAATAAAGGAAAGGTAACTAGTAATGTTATTTAATTTTATATTTGATTGTTAAATATCATTTATACTATTATGTTAAATCGTTTTTTATGTTCCTTACTATGAAAATATTGCAAGTTTAATTTCATTGATAAGCAAAACTACTTTTCACGTGTTTTATCATTTTACTCAAAATTCTATAAGAATAAGGGTAATGTTACTTACCTATGTTATTACATTAAATTGTTTAATTTCATTTGTACTATTATGATAAATCGTTTTTTATGTTTCATCCTATGAGAATTTTGAAGTTTTATATCGTTAATAAACAAAAACATTTCATTTCATTTGTTTTATTATTTTCCCCAAAACGTATTTGCCCTTATTCATACTGACCGGGGTAAGTGATTAGGTATGACATTTTTAATTAAATGGCCCATGAGACATGGGCGTTATTGATACAGGCCGATCATTATTCATAGGGACCAGATTTCTTAAGTTGCCGGTAACATATATAATATAAACACAGCAGCGGTCATTTTAAGTAAGTATGACAAATTCATTGATTGGTTGAATGATCTTCAAAGGGATCTTCGTGAAAAACAAACTATTGTGTACCAAATGATATATTAATTTATATATATCGGTTTTATTTATTTCAAACTGTAACTAACGCGACTCCCGCCACTCCTTTTCTTTTATATCCGTAGACATGTCAGTATGTTGTGTAATTTTTTCTATACTACGTCACGATGTAGGTACGTTGGATGGTACAGTCTCTGCATGGTTTAGGTAAGCATTTTTGTGATTGTGACCAAATAGATCATCGTGCCTGCTTGGTTTGATACCCAGTGTCTGAGAGGCTACAACTAAGACGAGAGCGTTTGCCAAAGTTAATCAGAAAATCACTATTCTCGGATATGGTAGGTTTTTAATGTCAATACACTTCTGCTTCACTTCCTGAGATAGACACAACCAGAGCTTCAGGTCTATGATGCACAAGACTGTGTTTCGAGGAACAGACCGCGTTAGCATCCCGCATAATATAGTTAATCTATTCTTGGGAAATATCTCTTTCTCAGACAATTAGATAGTCAATAAGATGCCAGTGTCTTGACCTCAGATATATCCTATACTGTCTTAAAGTTTGCCGAGACTAGGATTGAGCACATATGAACAGAGGGAGTAGACGGAGATGGGAATAAAATCTATGGCTCGCCATCAATATCATGCCTCAACTCTCATGCGGTGAGATCCCATTTTTTTCTAAGAAGTATTTAGAAAAGAGTTTGTGTAAATATTAACATAGAAATAGGCCTTGATATTGTCGTTAACATCCATCGTTATCATATATTACTATACCCTGGTACCTTTAAAGTAATTGTCAATGTCTAAGCACAGATGTAACGTAGTGCATTCCCAAATAAGTGTACATAGCAATATGATTTTTATGAGGAAAACCACTGTAAAGCTGGACACTGGCTTTGGACACCTGAAATCAATTATAAGATAGATACTCTTACCCTCACTGGACAAATGTGTCTCACCAAGAGCAATGAAATCCACACCACATGCATTGGAGTTTTCTGGACACGACAATTGTTTTACTAGGAGAGCTCATATTTTTGTCACTATGAAAGGTGTGAATATTCTATGTTGCAAAAGTTATGTTATGAAAAAGTGGTCTCTAAAGCCAATTTCCTCTTTGATATGAGATATGAGGCATTGAAGAGATAAAAAAAACGGTAATGACACCGAAAATTTTGTAATACTGATTTAAATAAGTATAAAATGACATTAAATTCTCGATTAATAAGTCTCGATAGTATAGTCGCAACACTAGGCAAGGTTTTATAAGCGAGTAGTCAGTTCCAGGCAGGACAGTCGTTGGATTTCATAGCTCCTGCACATTGGGTAAAGGTCTTCTTTATATTACTTGAATAGAACAGCAAACTGATACAATACAGTATTAGCTTTGTAAAAGAAAGTATTAATGTTTCCGGTTACGTGATATGGTGATTCTAAAGTAGCTGTACAATTATATTTTTTGCACTGTATATATACAGTTTATCTGTATTTTTTTTTAAATGCCAGTTATATTTTGAAATGTATGAAACCTTTTGGACCGACAATTTCAGTAATATTAATTGATATATTTTCCATTTATCTTACTAATGCTATAAACGCAAAACTTTGGAAGTATGCTTGTTGCTCTTTCATGTAAAAACTATTGAATGGATTTTAATGAAACAAAAATACACACGCTGCAATTTGTGAAGAGATGTTAGATTTTTTCCTACTTAATTGACACTTATCGTCATATTTTGGACAACTAACACTATATCTTTACAAATTGCAGCCTGTGTTATTCTGATGTATAAAGTTTATAAGTTTTTATAAGATTTTTTTATTGTTTCATAACAAAAAATATCTATAGTTTTTACGTGAAACAGTAACAAACATCGATCCATACTTATAACCTTTCGAGTTTATAGTATTAGTTGCGATTGTGTGAGTTGTCCAAAATATCCAGTGTTAAGTAAGAAAAAATCCACCATCTGTGCAAACGAAGTCGCGGGTACCAGTTGTATTTTATAATTAACTACACCTTATGAGTTATAAATTTTTCTAACATTATTATTACAGCTGAGAGGCGCACATTGCTGGCGTACAAAAACTACCCTGCCGTTACCAGAATCCAGCGCCAGTAAGCAAGATGAAGGGCATCTTTCTGTGAGGCTGTCAACTGCGTATTCTGATACGCGTTTACCACATTATAGTAAGTCACGTACAGATTTAAAATAAACATTTTTATCGCACTTGATCAGATCATATCATCCTGATTCAGCTATAAAATAACGCAATAGTCAATATTACTTCAATAAATCAAAGCTTTTATATATTTCTATCTCAACATTTGTATACTTTCCTTTGTCTCTTTCACTTAGTGATCTATCCATCCCTTTCTAACGCATTTATTACCCTCATAATCTCTCTCATTCCTTTTAACGTTCCGGCTCACGTAGTATTGAATCATATCAAGGAGACCAGCAAAATCAGTGTTGTAAAGATATGTCTTTAAAACTTCTTACTATAAAATATATTCATATATGCATTATAAAACTTATGATATCAATTGTATTTGAAAATGTGATATAATCATAAACATGTTTACTGTTAATATGTGCTTATTTATTTTATTGCAATTTTATACACTTTTTAGTACTACGAAAAATATTGTGCTTTCATGGTGCAGATAGAGATTAAACCCAGTTGGTACACTCCACGCACACTTTCATTAAATTTCGCTTAAATGGCCTCTACGCGTTGGATCTGTATCCCCGGGCAAGCCTTATAAAGGACCGTGTCTTATAAAGATACGTGATTTATAATAATCATAGTATAATAGATCGAACCGCTCTTAACGCGCTCTAGGAACTATGGAAATGTCTAAGCATTGGTTTCGCTGGTGCATCTCAATATTCGATTGAGGCTAGATAGAAGAAAATATATACGAATAACATAGGACTTAAATGTATTCTCTGGCTGTTTCAGGTAACCAAAGAAATCATGGTCCTGGAATGGGGAGTAGTTTGATATCGACTCAAGAATCTACTATCACATTGGAATTTCCTAAAGCTAAAGACTATAAAATATTTTATATTCCATATAGTAAATATTAAAATAATATTTGTGTTATTTACCATATTAATCGGTATTATTTACCCGTCCCGGGTATTTGATTAATAATCTATGCTTGTGCAGAGTATTACCCCAGTCGAAACCACTGAACTTTGTTCTCACGATGTCAAATTGCCAGTTAGCAGCACGTTAAGTTATACAGTTGCACTACGAAAAAAGCTTCTATATCTAGGGCACAGAGACGGTCTCAAGATCATCTGATTTGTGTAATCTGATCCAAATACCTCTAGCGACAATGCCAGTTCTAATACTGAGATTTGCGATAAAAGTGAGAAGAGAAGAGAGATAAAAAAAAGTGTATATTGAGGGTAGAACTAACAACGAAACGAGTCATGAAATTTTAAATAACATGTTGGAATAAATATGTTCGCTGTCAATTAGGAGGCTTTGAGGAGACAGGTGACCGGACTCTCTTCCAGAGCCCGGTTTTTATTACCACCAAAATCGAAATTTTGTCCACAAACCAGACGTAGGCTTAACTACCATCTTTACGTGGTGGACTATCCTCGCACACGTACAAAACGGTTCCAGTATTCGTTTTTAATACGAACAGCTTAGATGTGGAACTCTTTGCCGACGTCTGTGTTCCCGGAACAATATAATCTTACGGTCTTCAAGTCACGAGTGAATAGGCATTTGCTAGGTAAGCGTGTTCCATCCTAGTCCTCATCGTCACTTACCATTAGGTGAGATTGTGGACAAACGCAAACCTATTTTAAATAAATAAATAAATGACAATAGTTTCTGTGCATCTAACGAAGTATCTAAGGGGTAGCACGCTTTCATTAAATTTCGCTTGGATCTACGCATTGGAACTATACCCTCGCGCACAAGTCCGTGTCTTGTAAGCACGCGTGATGTAAGCAACAATAATAATTACTTAGAACTTTTACCTAAGGGCTTACTAACAAACGGAAGACTCTGACAAGTTTTTATGTGGTCTTAGCTAGTTGGTGAACTTGATGCGAATGAAGCTGCCTGGAAGGCGCTGAATGAGTGGAACCTCGATGATGATCTTAGTGAATTTGCTCTAAGCTGAAATATGCAATTCTCAAGGCCTTTGTATTATCACTACATAGTATTAAACAAAGTCGCTATTAGCCGTCTGTCTGTCCCTATGTATGCTTAGATCTTTGAAACAACGCAACGGATTTTGATGTGTTTTTTTTAATAGATAGAGTGAGAGAAAAAGGCTTTTACGTGGTAGTCCGTTTTGCAAAGTGAATCGGAGAAAAACGGGCAGCGGACGGCGCGCGATGGCTTCAGGTTTAATTCGGTTCGCGTTCATGCTCGCTTTGGGGGTTACTAATATTATGCGAAGTGGCCACGGGTCAGCTAGTACTGTATATTATAGTCGTCAGGGCGCTGTGGTCTCGGTCCGGGACTTCGAATCAAATGATTCAGGGGACCGTGATAGATCCCTTCATATGTACATTTATCTGCTACGGTTAAGGCAAACATCGTGACCTGCATGCACCTACTAAAAAATTCAAAGGTTGCGGGATAAGCGGATTGGTTCACTACATACAGTCAACCAATCCGCATTGGGCCAGCGGGGTTGATGATGGCTTAATAAAGATTTGTTTCTTACACTCGCCACCAATTAGGCTAGCCCAAAGTAAGGCTTGTGTTATAGAATCTAGGGTAACGGTAAAACATAACATTTAACATACATATATAAATAAGTGTGATAGTGATATATAATAATATATATATTAACAAACATGACTAAGGCACAAATGCTTGGATTCATCACACAAAAATCTGCCTTGCTTACTCGAACTCGGGGACTCAGAGATGGCGACATCTTGAAACCGGCTTACTAATTACTCGAATACAGGGGTCGTCATCGCCCTAACATATTAGGATAGGCTCGCGCCCCACAGCGGGTTGCCAGCGCTTGAAAAGACCAAGCCGGGAGAATTGTATGTTTGAGATATTATTGGGGGGTTCCTGGATTGAAAGAAAATTATTGATTAATTTTTAAAGTTTCGAGCAGCATCTAAAATTTGTTGGTTTTTCACCACAAAATCGTAAATATTTATGTACGTATGCGTTTGCATCTCACGCAAAAGTCTAACCTCGTTGTACAATTTGTCACAATCTAAGTTAATATTTAAGACAAATAGGTTTCGGCCGGCAGCGAAGCGGTGGGCAGTGTTGCTGTTTTGATGCATTAATTTTTTTGAAAAACCAGAGAAATCATTGCTCTCCAGGAGGTTGGGAGGTTAACCTTTATTACCGGAGTCTCCTGGGGAATCCGAGAGGGTTGGGAACCCTAGCTGTACTGATGATGTTTCTTTGTTATTTTAATGACTTTTACCCAAATGCATAAGTTAGTCTTATTAGAATATACACAATTAAATAAAAATTAAGTTCAAGCTTGACGCGGCGAGCACAGTACTCTTTGCAGCATTTTGATCTCTCCCAAAGCTGGCTGGACCAAATCACTGTGAATAATACTTACATTAATGGTATTAACTTTTGATATATTGTAGAAATACTTACATTAATGGTATTAACTTTTAATATATTGAAGAAATACCTTCCGGTATTCTGATAACGACCAAATTCCATGAGTAAGTGTTGAACATCTTTCTCAGTACCACGTGATTCACAATTTGGAGATTCTGACATTTTTCCTTATTTAATAATAATAATAATATAGGCATAGGGAAGTGACGACCCCATCGCCCGCTGGTGGGGCATTTAATGTCAACATGCATTTAATGTCCCTTAACTGCCATAAATGCACCATCAGTGCAGCCAGTTTCCCTCAGGGCAGCTTGTGGCGAGCTGTCGGTGAGTTGCGTCACCGAGAGTACCGATGTGCTTCAGGGAGGCGTGTGCCGCCCGCCTCTGTCTTGCCTTAATCAGCTGGACAGAGTGCAGTCGCAAGAGCAAATGCTCGAAGGGTGGAAGTGTAATAATGTCATAACGCCGACGGCGTCTCAATCGCTGTCGCAAACACACCTCTCTACACCTTTAGCCGTTCACACCAATGTTGCTCCCTTCGCACCAATGTTGGTCTGCTTTTTTGGGAGGCCCATTTAATGAGCGGCGAGTCACCACCTGCCATATTTAAATCAATTAGGAAGCTTTGAGAAGACAGGTGACCGGAGTCTCTTCCATGGCCCGGTTTTCATCACCACCTAAATCGAAATGCAATAGGCCACGAACGTTTTGACCACTAATGACTACTAATAGTTTCTGTGCATCTAACTGGGTATAGTCTTTGACTGCACTTTTCATGGTGCAGATAGAGATTAGACTCAGTTGGTACACTCCATGCACGCTTTCATTAAATTTCGCTTAAATGGCCTCTACGATGTATCCCCGTGCACACTTTACAAAGGACCGTGTCTTATAAAGACACGTGATGTAAGCTACAATAATAATAAAACTATATATTTTCTACACAATTTAATATTATAAAATCACCCGTGGATCAAATTTTAAATTGCCTTATAAATTTCTTTCGTTCATCCTTTCTACCAAACCATCTAAGCATTCATTTCTCAATTTTTCTCAATACATTTTCTTTCACAGCACACAGTTCCCAAAAACATTTATAGTACTAAATAACTCATTTTCAATTCATAATTTTATGAGCCTAACAGCTTTTTTTTGCATTGACAATTGCAAAAAAACATAATGTATTTTACTTAACTACCGTTCTCCTTTAAAGTGATGAAACATTAAATCAATATCTTCCGTTTCTTCACAATTACTTTTTTGTTGGGATTCAGTTAAAATATAATTATCCAATCTGACGTACAATGCGTTGTAATAATATATGAGTGGTAACCCTAATCATAGGCTCCCATTTTCGAGGACACACAGAAGATTATGTATAATTATGTTTGTATGTTTATTATTGTTGTTAGTCACTTCAAATCTCATTCTTAACAATATAAAGATAAATTATGAATTCATTTAAACGCGGTAAATTAGCTCATCATACATAATAATATTAAGAAATTATTTTTCTTAAGCTACGAGTATTTTACTTTACAGCTTATAAATAATATATAAATGAGATTTTTAGATAAAATTTGTATTTTTTTCTTTTGAAAGTTTATTGCTAAATCTTATATTTCATACACAAGCCTTGTTTTGTTTTTTTTTCTGTTTATCGTATTTTGGTAACGCGAACGCTAAACATAAACGGCCTTACTTATAAAATCTACTAATCAACATCTTAGACGCTAATTATCTAATTACTCATTAACAAGTTAAACAATGCTTAACAATGTTTTACTTATAAACGTTCATTAGAGGTTACTTAGTTAATCAATGCCTAATTGGCATAATTTATATTTTACTCTGCCAACACTAAGCTATAACCTAGCTGAAATGGCATAAAGCCGTCGTGCCACGCCAGAAATGTGAAATTTAAAACAAAAATTAATTGTTTGTAATTTGTATTGTATGGACTTTCATTGTTTTGGTGTGATTGCTTGTTGGTTATAAGATACGGTTACTGAATTAATATGGAACATCAATGAATCTAAAAATATGAATTATGTTAGTTAGGTACTATTTTCGATAAAGCTTAATGATAGTTAATGATACGAAATACAGTATGTACTAACTTCGTGTCGACCCCAGTACCTAATAACGGCCATAACCTGCAATTCCACGGGTATACTGCCGCCACGGTTATCAACAGACAGATCATCCCTTAAAAGGGTTATTATTTTTTTCATATTTTCTTTGCTAAATCTGTAACGATTTTTGAAATCTTTTTCACTCAATTCTTCCATAGGATTTGCTCTTGAACTATACAGTTTTGGCCGTCTACCGATATTCCTAAAAATCCTTATTTCGTTTATGTCATTGCGAAATGTTTGTAACACATTATCATTTTCAAATAAATCCATTATTTTAACTACAATAAACTTTATTAAATTGTACTGCAAGAGACAAAATATGTATACGAAATGAAAATAACAGAGCGAAACGAAGTTAGAAAACAAACACTGAAATCAAAATCAGCTGGTTCTTTTCAAAATTTGAGCCGCCATTTTGTTAATTAACGTTTAAACAACGCTGTGACGCTGTTTATCTTGACAGTTATTTAAGAGATTATTAAGACGTTAATTAACACTAACTACCGTTTATAAGTAAGAATATTTTTTAATAAACTGTTAAACAATGTTTAAATTTTAATGAACGTTTATAAGTAACACTGAAAGGCTACAAGAAATAAGTTAACCTTTACTGTTAACTTATCACGTCATTTAAGATTATATATTAAGATATTTGACATAATTTATATGCTATAAAAGCTATAAAAGAACTCGTATTTACTTGCTGTTTATTAAAATTTATAAACGAAAAATTTATATACTTTTATCTCTCTACAAGCTTTTATACTATGTAAAGTTTTAGTGTAAAAGATTATTCTTCTTTTTAGCGCATTTAAATTAAAACTTGTTTTGAATGAATTTTTTTTAACCCATCGCAACTTAGAGAATAAAAGTTTTATTATAATAAAAGGTGCGCAACAGTTTCGAATAGCTATTCAATAAGACAGTGAGCTCTCCGAAGCTTAAACGTTTTATTATAGACATTTGTGATCCAAAAACCATCTGCGACTTTAACCTTGGATTACTGAATTGAAATGCAAATACAGATTCAACAGTTGAACACAGCTGTCGTAGCTGCAATAACACACACAATGCAACCGCTATTGTATCACTCAACATCTGTAGCATGCATTTTAATTGTCGCACACAACATACATCCATAACCGCTTCGTAAAGAGACAACCGGCACAGACTTATATTGATGTCGACTTGTATTACAAAATATTTCTACTGTCACTAAGTTGGCCGAATCATTTAAATCGCTCGACACCAATCTCACGATGTCCCTGTATCTCGACATGGGTAATAAAAGTAATCAGTTTAAAATTTGAAAAAATAAATAACTACGTATTTTGATTTATAATTTATACATTTTTGGAGAACTATAGATTAACTTTTTGTCTCTGCATCATCAGTTTATATCTTTAAAATAATCTGTGTGGGTAATAGCAAAATCGCATTTATCTTCATTCCATTTTCTCCCTGTTTCCAACGATGAAATAAGAAAGCAGTAGCCCTAGACAAAATGCACGCGCGTCTTTTCTATTCTATTTCTACTATTATAATAGACTAAGCGTTTTCTATCGAAAAATGCTAGACAAAGTGTATCTACTGATAGAATGGCTGTGTCTACCGTGACAGTAGAAAATAGAATAGAAATAGAAAATAATCTACCGCGTTTCGCCTTAAGTTCCTTTGCTTAAAGAGAAAAAATGCCATTAGGAGGAACTTCAAAACATTTCAAACGTGCGTACTTCACAATTATTTACCTACATTAATTAGGAGATAAGTATGAGATTTACAATTAATCATTACAAAAGCGAGTGTCAGTATTGAATTCAAATTAGCTTTGTTAACTTACGGTTGTTTCAAAATGACATAATATTAATATTTATACAATCAAGATTATATAAAAAGTTTATCAAATTAAAGATCCATACTATTATTATAATTGCAAAAGTAACTCTTGTCTGTCAACATTTTTCGGATTAATTTGGCAAAAACACACTATTTTAAAACAACAAACAAACAATCTATCACCAATCTATTGGGTATGAGCAATCGCTTTGTTGAGTAGAAAATAGAATAGAACCGTATCTATTTTTTACGTCACAAACTACATTTTGTCTATGAATTTGTATAGAACTCTTCTACTGTCAAAATAGAACACAGACGAGCGATAGAATAGAAACACAGTTAGCATCTTGTCTGCGAGTTTTCTATCAGCGCCATCAAGTCACGTGACGTTTCTACTGGAAATGTCAGTTCCATACATTTTTTATGTTATCTATTATAGAAAACGCAAATAGAAAGGCATTTTATCTAAGGGGGCAAGCGCTTTTGGCGATTTACTGTGTGTGGTAGTGATAAAAATTGTTCTAAGATGATCTTGCCTTAAAGACGGGGTGAAATTCAGAAGGATGATTCTAAATTTCACCCCGTCTTTAATCATAACCTTAACTGCTCACTAACTACCAAATGTTTTCCTATTTCTTTGAAAATTGACTTACGTTAACATATCATTACCGTATCCCATTACCAATATTCCTGATATTTCTTTTGTTTTTTTTTATAATATTAGTAATTTACGCTAAAACCCTTCTCTCAGCAATTGTACTATTACAGGAAGGTTGGACAGAAATAATTCCAAATAAGCCACATTTTTTGTACTTTCTTTTAATTTTTATTATAGTTCTTTATTGTAAAAGTAATCTACGAATTTAATCAGCTGAATCAAGGGAAAATCTGGAATATACGCTGAGAACGTGGAATCGAATTTTCTGAGAAATTTCAACTGGACCAATGAGTGATCAAAATGCTTATAATTTCTCAAAGAATAAATATGGAATGTTAGACTAGTCCTTTTTGATATAGTTATATATATCGTAGTAGTTAATAAATATAGTAGTTTTAATATATTTAGTGTCATTTTAGTTGTATTTAACTTTTTTTACATTGTAAAAATCAAAATACTTGTCGATTGGGTACAGTTGAACTCGAACGTAACATACTGATGTTGTGTATACTCATCATCATTCACTGAAATGTTGAAACTCATGATGGTAAACGGCTGCTAACCTTTAATCATCACCGTCATTGTGCGATTTATCAAATCTAAATTAACATTATTCAAATATGACTTTAATGAATGCTCTTTGAATCGTCCAATTAATAATATTATAATAAATCGTCGGTCCACTTTATGGGTCCACTTTATCAACGCTACATGTCTCAAGATACATGTGCAACTTGATCTATTCGCCCCATCTGTCAGTCAATCGATAACTTTGACCATTTTCACTTAAGGTTCTTTATACTTTCTGTGGATTTTATAATATCTAATTCTTGAATCTTTAAGTATATACTTCTCCCCTCCCCTTCCCTTTGGGTGATTTTGAGCCTCCAGAAAAGGAACATTCTGAGTGATTACTTATAATAGATAATCTAGCGAGATTTGCAACAAATCTAGCAAATCTGCATAATAAACAAAAAGACATAGCATACGTAACCAACTCTTCACTTATACTAAATACTCTTCAACTGGAACACAGCAATGGCAACTGATTTCCGGCAAAATAAAATAAAACTATGGTCTCATGTGTCAACACATTAGCCTGTTAATGGAGAAAGATTGTTATCCCCATCTTAAAAATAAAGACGGATCACGCTCGCTATACGCCAAATACGTTCTGATGATCTGGACCACTGCTATTAGCGAACGGCAAAATAGCCTCCCAGTGAGTGACATACTATTCAAGCATAAGCACTGCCTTTACCTCACAGCAGATAGGAAGGACCATTCTAGAGGAAAAGGTGATAGAGCTGCTACAATCAGTTGCTTCAAGCTACAATCGAATGTTGAGTTAAAGGCTACAGAACAACCGCAGAAGTTTACATCTTACCTTTTTGATCTGGACTAACACTATAAAAGAGGTCATAATATAGTATAAAAGAAACACAATGTTTACTTGGTTAATGCTTTATTTATTTTATTTAAAATATCTTTTTTTAATTTATTTATATTATTTATATGAATAATCTAATTCGGTTGTTGTTTTTTTTTTGTTTTGATGATTTCTTCAGTATGATATTTTTTTTGACATAGATTATATTCAATCTTACCTATATAGAAATCATTAAAGTAAAGTAGTATATAAGGTAATAAAGAAACACGTTTTTTATATTTGTAGTTTATCAGTATTGTCATAATTATTTAAACCTTTTCCTTGAAGATTATTTTATATAAATAAGTAAATAACATATAAATATTATTAAAAAAAACTTTTACCTAAAGTTCCCTGATAATTAGTGATTATTGTTATCATTAATACTGTTTATATTTATAGCTATTTTTTTCTAGTGTTCAGTTGATAACTTCGTTATTCTTAATATAAGCTCTCGTATCTCCAAACACTGGAAACACTGCATACAAAATACTGAGCGAATAAGATCTTTCTTGTCTCTTTTTGGGACTACGAAGTGGCTATACTTAATAGGGACTAGTCAACTGTGTAATCATTATCTTATTATCTTTATTATTAAATCCAGAGAACAGATGCTGTATGATCACAATCGAGATACGTAGGGGCGTTTAAGGGGTGCGGCAAAATTCACAGTGACACGCACAGATCCCCCACCATCGACGCTCTAACCCTCTTAAGGGATCTCATACATTCACGAGTGTACCTCTAGCTCGTCAAAGACTCGGAATACATTTACTTTGGCCTCCAAGCAATGTCTGAAGTGTACGCATCCACGCTCCTATCGCTTCGATCAATCGAGATAGTCTTCGATGAAACCGTTTCATCTGGAAATTTTAAGGTAAATAATTAAATTGATTTTTCCTCATTTTTGAGATATATATATTAGTCGATGGTTCCGCGTACCCAACAGCTGGCGTAGAATTTGGGCTAAGCCTACCCATGCGTCGAGTTAATGTCGCCAGCCAATTTGAGCCATCTTAAACTGTCACTGCAGTGATTTTAGTTGATGATGTTGGTTCATTTTTATTTTAATTGTAATTATTTATATTGTAACGTTTCGTGATATTTGTAATTGTATAAATATTTTTTTGTCATTTTAGTGTTCAGTGTCATGTTTAATGACTAATGCCCAGTTTCTGAATACCTTAGCTAAGCTCTCAATAACTAATGATTCAACAAAGTTATCGAAAAGATAAACGTCTCATAACTGTCAGTGAGTTTCTGAATGCGGGACCGTGCTTTCAACAGCTATGAAACAGTTAAGTAGTTCTAAATTATGTCACTAGATGGGTCTGTTCACAAAATATGAAATAAAAATTGACTTTGTTATATTAATTCATCCATAATTACAAATTAAACATTTATAACATTTTTTTTTATCGATATTAAGTATTAAAACACTATTTTATGAAATATTTTTTAACATTTCGATAGTATTGCCTGTATGAATCATACGCATAAATCGATAAAATAAAAAGATTATAGATGAATAAAAAATGGCATGCTTTCGCACGGATTTTGAATTCGTTTGTGTTTAATTGTTTTTCTTTGTAGTGTCGCGGTACTTTATTTTAACATTTCAAATGAATTTCTTCTTTCTCGTAAGTTTCTGGGTATAGATATTCCAGAAATGAACTCCAGTACTTCTGTATCCGACTTTGAAGAACTACTCGTATTTAATATTGTAGATCTCATTGTCTTTTTTAAATATAATAATTTAAACTGTAGCTGTCACTATTTAATTTCACATAAAATTACCACGTTAATAGCCTTTTTGTTTGTCATACATAAACCACAGATACATAAACGTCAAATAAAGTTATGGGACCGATAAACGGCACTAAATGGTCAGTTAGGTTAAGCTAAGTTTAAACGGAGTTTATCTAATTCTACGGTGTTCAGAAACGAATTGTTGGGAGTTATCGAACTGATAGCGTTATTGAACAGATAAACCATTGACAAAATGTACTCAGAAACCTGAAAACCTCGGTTTCTGAGTACGTTTTGTCAATGGTTTATCTGTTCAATAACGCTATCAGTTCGATAACTCCCAACAATTCGTTTCTGAACACCGTAGAATTAGATAAACTCCGTTTAAACTTAGCTCTTTTCGATAACTTTGTTGAATCATTAGTTATTGAGAGTTTAGCTAAGGTACCTATTCAGAAACCGGGCATTAGTCGCATAGCACTATAGAGAGAATGAGGATGTCTTTCTCGCTCCCGTAGGTGTCTAATTATATCTCTTTCCCTCCCGTATTCTGTTTGATTCATCCACTAATAACCGTGTAACACACTAAAAGATAATACATGCAAAGCGGTTTTCAAACGTCACATATTATGGATATGCGTTTTATACGGACAAATGGAAACAGGCAGGCAATTTTATCTTTAAAAAAATTGTTACTTTATTATATTTAGTACTGAAGAGTTCGTACGTATGTCTATTAATGAGTTTATTTAATACTAGCTTTCTGCTCGCGGCTTCGCCCGCGTTTATTTTAGCATTGGGTCTATAGAGGGTTAAGGGTCATAGCTTTTGCCCACATATGCGCGTAAGTCGGTATATGGTGCGAAGGTTTTATCGCGCTTCCCATGGGACTATCCGTTTTTCCGAGATTATAAATACCGCAAAACCTTGCTTAAGAATTACTCTATTTTATATTACTTATTGATGAAAACCGCATGAAAACTGTGCAGTAGTTTTTGGGCGAAGCCTTTATTATTGAGATGATGATGATGATGACTATATCCCGTGGGATCTGACGATTTTTCCGGGATAAAAAGTAACCTATTATTTAATCCGGACTTTTATCTTTACGTCTGCAAAATTTCAAAGTAATGGGTTCAATAGTTACGGCGTGAAAGCGGAACAAACAAACTCACTTTCCGATTAGTAAGGATGTCCAGTTTATGTATTATACTCGTATATACAATGTTGCTCCGAAGTGAATAATTAGTAGTAAAATTATTAGCAGTAATCTTGCTTTTTTGTCCCTTTTAGCAATTGAGTTCTTTCTGGACACATACGACTGGGGGTGTCATTTGAAAGTTTGTACATTCATTTTGCAGTCAGTTCATTTGAAAAATTAGATTTTCATCACTTACCCCTGCACCTAGAGTTAATATAATTTTTATCTGATATGGCTCTGAAATATTGTTTCACTGCCCTTGAAACACCGAATTTATATTTTTAATCTTTTTTTATCGATCACTTAAACTTCGTCACACGCCGTCATTAAATTTGGAAACATTACTTTCCTCTCTCCATACGTTGCCTGGCAGATATCGCTGTCTAGGCAAGGTCGCCTTTTATTATTTTTATTTGTCATTTAATTTGTTTTGATTATTTTATTATCGATAAATTATAGGGCGAAGTAGACCACTATATTTATCTGGTCATAAATGCTGTTTCAATTAATAAGAATTATTACAATATTACGTTTGAGTTTGAATTCTGTAAATTTTGTGCGAATGTTCATTATGTTTATGCACCAAATGGGTTGTTATATATTTTTATGATGATATTGTAATGAAGTGGGGTGACGAAGAGAACCGAATAAATAAAAAAAATACCGAGAAAATCAATACAATATTAAATTCTCTTGGTATAAGTCGAATGTTTCTGTACCCAGCTATTCATATGTAGCCTCGCAATGTCCAGAGGGGCTATCGCACTAATAAATCGCAACCGAAACGCAACCGAACCGTTCGGCTTAACCAATCCGAACGCCACAATATTACGTCATCTGTTCGATGACGTGATATTCTAGCTCTCGGATTGGTTGAGTGGAACGATTTGGTTTCGTTTCAGCTGCGATTTGTTAGTGCGATTGCCCCCCAGTTCTCTGTTTGTAACAGAAAAAGATCTGGCCGTAACTGCAATGTTCGTACTAAATATTTGATCAAAGGAATAAGGTAAATAATTTAAAAACTCTGTCATTAAGCAAAATATATGTATATTATAAAAGACGACTTTGAACTTGCGGCCTATAAGAGACACATTGATAATTATTTAACTGATTATTTCAAAAATAATGGTAAATTAAATAACTAATGGCAGGCCTTTTTAACACCATATTATTATAACGCTAAAATAAAAGTACAATATCCTTTTTTGACATGAAATATGTAGGCATACATACGTTATACACATACAGATGTTATGTCGAAAAGAGGAAATAAACAATTGACCATGAACTATCTTATCCGTTCTTCTCGAGAAGGCTCTCCCAATTTTCGAATAGGTAGAGTCATTTGTTTTCCTTGTTTATTAATATATATAACATGTAGCGTATATTTGTTTTAACGTTAACTAGTGCCTGTAATGATTCCACGTTACACGAATGCCTTTTTTTTTTTTTTTTTTTTTTTTTTTTTTTTCCCTGAGGAAAATGCATTAAATTGCATACCCCGGCTGTGGCGAGCCGGGGTTATGTGGGGCTCTCCTCCCCAGAAGGGGGAGGCCTACCCACTAAAAACCTCAGGGATGGCCTTCCTCAGGCTTGTAGGGAGCCCCCGGGAACAGAAAGCTTCTTCCGGGAACCCCCAGCCTCCGCTCCCCCGTCGACACAGGGGAGCCCTCCTCGGGGGAGGCTTACTACCTCCCCCGGTCTCCTCCACCGACGACGCCCCCCGGCCACGGAAGGGGCGTGGTCCATCCCGGGTCGCCGTAGCAGTCGCGACTTACTCGCGCCCGCCGGCGACCCGCGGCGGCGCCGCAGCTGTGCTACCGAGCCCGGCGCCGCCGCGCCGCCTTCTTCGAGCGGGATCGGCCATCTCCCGACCCCGCTCGGCGGCCTCCTTCTGGAGCATCACTGCCTCACAGAAGGAGGCCACAGCCCTCCAACCTCCCTCGTCCGCCAGCATTGCCGCAATCAATGCTGGCGGAGACAGATCTCGCCCGATCTCTGCGACCAAGACTCGGTGTTCGGAGGCCCACGCGGGGCACTCCGCCAGCGTATGCTGGGCCGAGTCGAGGTCGGATGCGCAGTGGTGACAATGTGTCGATCCCTCCCGTCCTATTCGACACAGATACTCACCGAAGCAGCCGTGCCCGGTGAGTATCTGAGTCAATCGGTAGGTGACCTCCTCCTTCCCGTGGAGCCAAGCACGTTACACGAATGCCTACAACTGAACTGTTATATTAGGAAAATTATACTTTCCAGAATTTGCCTTTATTAACATGCTTTATTTGTTTTGTCTTTCTCTGAGACGCCCTTTAGATCAAGTAACTTTTTGTTTTAAAATTTATTTGTGTTCAATAGGAATATTGTTTGTAAATAATAATGATGCGATTTTATTGTTCATACAAATCGTACCATATCTCTATTGAAAACTTTACCTCAGAACTTCGTATACCGCCATCCACATTATAACAATGAAAAGCAAACTTATCAGTTTTCCAGCTAAACACTCGCTATGCAGTACTCAAGCGGTATTCAGTCGCAGTGCAAACGTGATGTCAGTAGTCCACCCAAAATTACTCCGAGTTAACCACAGACTGGTGAAGCGATTTTGATAACTATAGCCATAATATAAAGATTACATTTTGTTTATAGATTTATTATATACTAGCGGACCCGACAGACTTCGTCCTGTCAAAAAAAATTGCAAAAAGTGGCAGTTTTTTTGTTCCTACTTAAATTATAGATAAGGAAATTGTTCCTGAATTTTCTTTGCTCTAAACCTCACGGAGCCCGAGATCTTTCCAACGAATGCAAAACCGTGGAAATCGGTTCGTGCGTTCTGGAGTTATAGCGTCAGGAAGAAAACCCCGACTTATTTTTATATAGTAGATTACCTTTAGAGTGGCAAGAGTCATTACGGTGAGATCAAAAAACAAAAACTCTGACTTTCTGATCGCAATGTCTCTGAAACTACCCGAGTTACTACAATTCATTTTCACAAATTAGCCGATATTTAATGCCATAATTCATTAACCAGACTATAAGATTAAAAAGTTTTTTTTCAGTTGAGTATCATATACCATTTAGTTTTAACAATTACATATTTTTAGGAATTTTATAATTTTGGGCCAGCTAGAATAACAGCATTTTTCTGATTACATCCGTAAGGTTTTATTGCTCGTATTGCACTTTTTATTGCTGTCACGGTATTAATTTGTAATTGTATGTTTTTAATTGAAAATTTCTTAAATTTGTTGTAATATATAATTACAGCCAATCAAAATATTTTTATTTCTTTCTTGAAATTTTTATACAACTTCAATGGCTATTTATAGTCCCGTTGGTGTAAAGGAACAAATATACTTCTTCGTTTAATCCTAATATTTACAGACTTAAAGATTAGGATCTTCTTTGCTTGCGCTGTCTACAAAACAAGACTTAGTTGAAGCGGCAAAACTACTGTCTCACCCTACTCACAATATTTAAAATACCTTAGGTTTTAAAAATAGGAATGTGCTGTGTCATCATTAGTAGATTCCATATCCTTTTGATATATTTAATTTCCACTTCCTATACTTTCTCAAAAACTATAATATACAGCCAATGTTTTTATGTAAATTTGATGCATTGAAATAATTCCAAGTCCTTATTTAATGTTGAAATAAGAACTTGGGAAACTTTCTTAGATCGGATTCATAATATGCTTATGCCCGTTTTCACCAACAGTCCCCTAAAATTAAGTGTCTCTTAAGCCAATTTAAGGAGCACTTATCGCGAGTTTTGTTTTCACCAACGTTTAAGAGACACCAAAGCATTAAGTGATCCTTATAATTTACGGGATGAATTGACGACCCCATAACGTTTCAGTGACGCATAGTTTTAGGTTATTTTGAGAATCGCCTTTGTTCCAATCAATAAATATTCCTACTGAATTAGATGAAAATGGATAGTAACCACGATTTATTTGAAGACTTAGAAGCAATTGAAGATATAGAATTATTAAGTGACCGAAATTTGTTTAAGCGACCTCGTATTTATCGTGAAAGATCGAAGGATTTTGAAAAATATGATGACAAGGACTTTTTTATAAGATACAGGTTATCCAAGGAGAGTGTTATATTTATACTAAAAAAGATTGAACATTTATTAGAATTCCACGATGACAGGTAAGTACAGTGCAGTAATTTTTTTAAGTAGCTATAGCTACTTGGAAAAAATTTGTATAATTACATAACTTTGTAACCTACCATACCTGTGTGTATTTGACGTTGAATTAAAGGATTTTGTAATGGATAGCCACGCATTTATTTATTTTTTTCCTCAGGAGAGGAGGCTGAGAATCCGTCATGGATACCAAGGCAACAGGCAAGCAGGGATGCGTTGATTATGTCGGACTCCTGGTGAATCGAGGCGGCTCGACCCAACAGACCTACCGACTAAACTCAGCCTAAGCCTTTGGTCCTAATGACCCTACTGGCTTGAAGTGATAAGGATAGCCATGCACTATTCTTCGCTTCATTTGTGGACCCATCTGTATTTTTATTTAAAACTAGCTTTCTGCCCGCGGCTTCGCCGCGTGGATTTCGGGATTGGGTGTATAGAGGGTTAAGGGTCATAGCTTTTGCCCACGGCTACATATACGCGGAAGTCGGTTTATGGTGCGAAGATTTTATCGCGCTTCCCGTGGGACTATCCGTTTTTCCGAGATAAAAAATGCCGCAAAACTCCTCAAGAATCACTCTATCTATTGATGAAAACCGCATAAAAATCTGTGCAGTAGTTTTTGAGCGAAGCCTTTATTGCGCATCCCGTGGGATCTGTCGATTTTTCCGGGATAAAAAGTAGCCTATGTTACTCGGGGAGAATGTAGCTTTCCAAAGGTGAAAGAATTTTTGAAATCGGTCCAGTAGTTTAAGCGTGAAGAGGTAACAAACAAACAAACAAACAAACAAATAAACAAACAAACACACTTTCGCATTTATAATATTAGTTGGGATTAGTTGGGATTGTATCTTTGTGTTGCAACAATAATTTTATTAGCTTATCTTATCTTCAAGGGAAAAGTTTTGACCACGTTTTCTTTTTTCTGCCATTGTAATTAATAAAAACACCAAAGAAAAATAATATACGAAATGAATTCAATGAAACCTACTCTTTGAATGAATGAAACTGTCACGTGGCATCAAAATGTTACCGTCGCCGCGTCTTTTTAAGCAATGGCATTCGCCGTACAGCCAAAAAATAGGAAAATTGCAACTTTTTGTTACTAATCTAACATTCACAAGGTGTCATTCTTCTTTTTCGAAATAAATTGAAGTTAGAAACGTTAATTACTTGTTTTATATTGTATATTTACGCTAATATCAATAAAATCGTCTACTCCATTAATTTATCGATAAACATTTGCATAGATTCTCACCACTATACTTTAGTTGGCCCAACTTTAAACGTCACCTAACTAGGGGTCTCTTAATTAGGTAGCCCTTAGGACGGTGAAACAGAATTTAAGTTAAGGGATGATTTGAAGGATCCCCTATGTTAGGGGACTCTTACTTAGGTGAATGTTTAGGAGCTGTTGGTGAAAACTGGCAGCCTTTTTCATGTATGACATACTTAAATTTGAAAGTTGTTTAAGGTTAAGGTGAATGAAAAGGCCATGATTTTGGTTAAGGTTATATAATATCATACTTTGAAATTCGGAATATTTTTTTGGTGACAATGACAATCCAATTTTATGTGAAATCTCAAAGATGCTACTTTGGTTCACAAATGTACCTACTGCTTATCTTTTTTTCCCTTTTTTCTGATATCATAGGATCGTCTCTTGTAAGAGGCTTCAGTACAAAAAGGAGACCAACTTATGTAAACCAAGGTAAAATGTTAATGCATTTTAGAAAAAAGTTAATCACAGATATAGTTCTCCATGTTATGGATTTTTTCATCTATTATATACCTAGTCCGGCCAAGGATACGTTACGAGTGCAAATAGAATTACCTAAAGTGATCTTAATGCAAGCTACATATTTAGTGAAGTCTCGGAAAAAAAAAACTAAAATATAATTGAAATGGCCATCTTTGGCTTTAATTTTATCTGGATACAAATGTATTCGGAGCCACTGTTTATTTCAGAATTATTTTTTTAACTCAGTATCGGTGTACCCTGGTGCCTGATCAGTCTATATCTTTTAATATTTACAATAATTTGTAGTAAAGTGTGTAGACATATCCAGGTCCGGTCTTAATCAGAAAAGAGCCAATCTTCAACTGTTTTCGTTCATTGGTTTCCAGTCAATATGAGCAGTTCAAGTCTTATACAGGTTATAACGTTCGCCTAATCAATTAGCATAGTTGTGTTGTAATCTCCATAGGATAGTGTAGTTTCGTCTTTACTCCATTTTTACAAAAAAATAAGTTGTTTGAGTCTGTGATAAGACAATTCCCGTCTTCAACACTTGCGTGAGAGAAGAATTATGTTCTACTTTTGACCATTTGGGTATTTTTTTCAGAACTGCGTATTCGATATTATTCTTTTTACAGTGTTCTTCAAGCGTGAAAGGTTTTGAAGCAGTTTAGACAGGCGATGCAATTATAGATGTTGGTGACTTTGTTCCTTTTTGCGGTCGACAAACATATAAGTAAGTGCACAAAATTTTGTCTGACGTGGACAATAAGATGCCCTAGAATATTTTCAGCACTAATTGTGATTATTCTGTTTCTTCGTTTACTGTTACTTCATTACTCGCTGATTAGCCTCTTCCAGAATATACCAGAACAGCGCCACAGTCTCGGCTGTTGTAGTTGGGGCCTGGTTGGTGACACATTCTGCCTTTTACGTTTTTAAATATTCCTTTTTCATTTAATGTTATTTTGTTTTGTATGTCGTTAATAACTGTTTTTCGTCCTTTCTTCTTTTAGTTTTTAGATTGTCGTAGATATTTCAATCGATCCTTTTACATGCAGAGATTTTATGTAGAGCACATCCTATTGATGTAATAAATACCGATTTCTATGATTCAACCTATCGAAGCAGTAGGCGTCTTGATCGATGTCTTATAGGTCATGCCACTATTAACAATCATCCCTTAGAGTTTAATTATTCACGGAGGTTTCATCTTCTGTTCTCGCAGTAGTATTTTCATATCTTGCGATAAGATTATTGTTTCCTAATGGAGGCTCCTCCAATGGTGTCTATGTTTTCCATTAGATGTAATGGTTTGTATTTCATTAGACTGGTTAGACTTTATATTAGCGCTATATATTAGTCTAAACTGAAGCACTCAAATTCGGGCATCGATGTAAATTTATTTAGTTGCTTGATAATAGCGAGGGGGGAAAATCATTCGTTTGTCCGATTTCATATCTTACCGTTTTTTACTTCCTGTAAGATCTTTTTCAATCAGCAACAATCATGTAAATATTTAAGGATAAATATATATAAATACAACGGAAGTTTGTAAACATCCCATAGTTTATATATGCATCATTTATATTATAACAATATTAGTTTCTTCGAAGTTTGACTCTGACAGTATTATCGACCTCTTCAGTTCAAACAATATTAATAGTGTACGTCGTTCTAACAGCACGAAGTTCCAAGTTTTTATAGTCTTCAATCAAAGGACGTTTTAGTATTTCAATTCTGTTGACACAAAGATCTTAAAGATATTCCAGAAGAAAGTGACCGACAAATTCATACCCACTGTGGACCTCTCACTTCATATTATAATTTAAAAGTAATGAAAGAAATCTTAAACATAATGAACTAAATTCAAAATAAAAATATGAAATAAGAAAGAATAAGGTTTTGAGGTAAACATAATTATGGCCAGACTAGATACCAACTGTTCTTTTATAAGGACATTGGTTCTAACTCATGTCATAACGTTCCCCTGGGGTACGTAGGCATAGAAGTTATACAAATGCGTTTTAAAGTGCTTTGTATGTAACTTTGTATATAACTATAATTTTGTATAAAACTAGAAGTAACAACTGGACGATTGAATTTCGTAAAGTAACTTACAAGACATATCAATTGTACTATTTTGTTACATATAAGTCTCATTCGTTTTCACAGGTGTAAAATTATTGTCAACCAAACTAACTCTACCATACGATTTACAAGAATAAGGTCATATTTTACAAATAACTTAACAGGGAATCAAATAATTGGCAAACTGTTTTAAGCCTTATTAAAATGTCAAAAAAGGTAGTTAGTCGCCTAATACCTTTTTATTTAGTCTGTAAAAGACACGTCAATTCAATTATGATGTAAATACACATTAAAAAAGAACATATTGTAATTAATTCTTACTTTACATTATAACGTTTAATCGTCAGTATATAGATGCCTCAATCAATACATCCCAAGAATATTTTATTCTAACCATAACTTCCAACACAAAGGCTTATAATAACTGACCCAAAATATAACGAATAATATAAGTTCAATATTCGATGGTTTCTGATACAACATTTACCTATGTATATATATATATATATATATATATGTGTGTGTGTATATATATTTCTCATGTATATCATCGTCTATATATCTATATATGACCTTTGCACAACCAAATGTATACCAGAAGTTTTAATATAGCTGAAGTAACATATGTTTATATACAAATAAGTAAATACAATTTTTCCAGATAAATATTTTAACAACATACTTAAATTTTAATCTGTAGGACTTATTTTTACTTTGGAATAATTGATATAGTAGCTTTACATTGCAATGTAACTATATGGGAAAAAGTATTTAATAAAAATATGAATATAGATTGTCATGCCATGATTGAGATGCCAAGAATAAAGTTCTATAACTCATCATCCTCTTGCCCATTTCCCATTATGGGTCGGCGCTGTAGTTCTATAACTAATCTATCTATTGATTTTGTAATAATACTTAAAAGTAATAAGTATGAATTAAGAATTGGGTATATTGTGCACTTTAATACGTGACATATTAGGTAGAATTTGCAATAACCATACGCAATATATGTACTTACTTATTCCATGCAACATAAGCCTATTAACAATATATCATTTGAAACATACTTACATAAATATGTTTAAATAGCTAATGAGTAACAATATTGACGTACTTTTATTAATTATATTAAATCGCTACGATAAAACATCGTAATAGTATCAGCCCAGCACCTTACATTAATATATATATATATATATATATATATATATATATATATATATATATATATATATATATATATATATATATATATATATATATATACTTTTTAATATACTTTTTATAATAATTGTATGAACTTGTCTAATTTCAAGCGACGTAACTGTATATTGGAACAAATTAATACGTTTAATTTTCCAAGGCAACAAATAGTTTTAGATGGCAAAAATGTGTACGATGCAAATAAAATTTAAATCAAAAAGGCCTATTAAAGCTCCAAGTCTCCGAAAGAACTTGATTGTTTACAAAAGTAGTATTTATAATTCTTCTCGGGCGGATTTACTGGGCAATTAACGTGGCGTAAGAGAGCAAATCCCTAGCAACAATAATAGACATATACCTATATATTTACAGTTTAAATAAAACATTGATGATTGGCGTAAAATTGTTGGAAGATTTTGTAAATTTACACAAAATTTTGCCATAATAAAGCGATATTAACAAAGTGAGATGAGACGAGCGCAGCGCCGTCACAACAGAAAAAGGACATCTAATATGGAAGCTATAGTCGGAATTATAATTCGATTCCAGATTTGACATTAGCTACTGTCATTTTGTGAAATAATGATACCATATATAATAGTGTAGTGATGTCACAAAAATCGGTAAACAATCGGTAACGCTTTTAGAACTAATTCCACATAATAACGAGTCTTTTAATAAGTACGCTGTAGACGAAATGGCAGCACAACATGGGATCACGGTTTTAAGACTCCCCCCTTACCATTGCGAGCTAAACCCTATCGAATTGATATGGGCGCAGGTAAAAGGGCATGTAGCCCAAAACAATAAAACATTCAAATTGACAGACGTGAGAAATTTATTTCAAGAAGGCATTCAAAAAATTACTGCTACCGAATGGACTAAATGTGTATCCCATGTTGTCAAAGAAGAGGAAAAAATGAGTAGGCTAGATATGTTAATTGACAATATCACAGACACATTTATAATAAATGACACATTTATATAACAGAAAGTGACAGCGATAGCGATGACGGCGACAATTTATAAAATAAATTATTACCATATTACATTATCTGCTTTATTTGTTATGTTCCTTCATGATCACATGTTTTTATTTATTTTACACACAATTATAAAAGAAAAGTCTCAGATCGGTAATTAATCTTCAAAACTAAAAATACCACTCATTTTATATAACAAAAATTAAAATATAAACTCTCTTGATTCAATAAAGTACAAATTATAATTAAAAATGTACCATTGTATTAGAGAAACTACTGTAAGCGTTTGAAAACGCTCATAACTTAAAAGGACTATGCTTAACTACGTCCAATTATAAACGAGAAGAATCGATCCGGAAATATTCCATTTCCATATCGAATAATTTCGCAACGTCACTATTTAGTACTTGTCATAAGGTTGCAACACTGAAACTGTCAAATCTGGAATCTAATTAAAATTCTGACAACTATAAATGCTAGTTGAAAAAAAATATGCTAACTATAAACAAACTTTGTTATTATGAAAAGTCGCAAGCCGCGCAAATCTCAATGCACTTGCTTTTGGCAAAAAACTTAACTTAAAATTCGTATTCGTTCGAGACTCTGCTCATCATATTTACAATCAATAATTGCGCATTGAATAGTATCATTTAGAAAGATACAAAATATTGATAATGAAGCGCCGTCTTGTGGATTAATAGTACTATTTTAAGCGCTTTAACTATTAAGCGATTAAAACAAAGCGCAGAGCCCGTAGCCAAAGTAACATTCATATGTAAGTTAGTTTTGTTAGAAAAAATATATGAGAACGATTCCAACGTAAATTTATCGCAGACGCTAATATGTATTTCACTCGCCACAGATATTATACAAATGAAGTCGCATATTTTTCAAATTTGGCAACAATTTAGTAGACAAATGATGGTATTGTGGAGTAAATAGTAATAACGAGTACCAAAATAATAATAACGAGTATCGTTATTGTTATTGCGGACTTGTTATTTGTATAAATAGAAATGTAATTTAGAAAAAAAATATTATAAATTACTCCATCTCTATAGATAAGAGATGCATTAATTAATACATTCGAAATGAGTTCGCATCCAAGCGACCTAAAGGAGAATCTACATGTAAAACATAATATTTTCGTACGTACAGACAAAGCAATATCCTCCAATTAATGAAATATCTATATACTACATAATATCAAATTCAATAACCTTAATAATAGTACACTATTATTACATACTAACACCAATTAACGATTTAATGAAAAAAATGTAATAATAATGAAACTAGTTATTTGTCATATGACATCGCGAAGTACATCGACGTCCAGCTGGTGAGGCTGGAAATCCGCGATTCAAGTTCCCGTGAGGACAGGCTCGTGTTCGAAAAATTGGAATGCAAAGTTTGCATTCCCAGAGAAGAGAAACTCATTTTTATAATAATTTGTTTCTGCAGCGTCTACAATACATTTACCTATCTTCTTAATAATAGTTTCTGATGTTGCAGCTAATAAAACACTACCATGCACTACATAGCCAAATACGCAAGTTAAATACGCAACATCACCAGGTTGTAACGTGACACTATGCTCGTCCAATACATGAAGAACGGCACTGCCCGTGGAATCTGCTATCACCCAACTTCGCCGCTCGTCAGCCGGACCATGCTCCGGCGAAGCCTCGCTCTTGAATTCTTCCACAATAAGACATACGATGTTGATAACGCCAACTTCAAGGTCCCCTACTCGGGTTAGGCGTGGTAATATCGACGTCATGGGGCCAGCTTCACTGTTTCGAAACGATAGAAGAAACTTGTTGAAATTATGTACGTATGGAAAGTTACGTGTTGCAATTGGCTCTGATTGCAAGCCACTGCAAGTTCACGCCGGCGCAGTGAGGCCGACGAATCCATAACTCAGACAGGGGCGCAACCAACGGGTATTAGTTTTAACAGGAATTTCCCAACTTATATAGGTATTTTATTTATTTATTAAAAAAGGTTATTGACGACCTCCGTAGTTGAGTGGTTACAAAGTGTCGCCATCTCTGAGGTCCCGGGTTTGAACCCGGTTTGTGTGATAAATGTACTTGCACCTTAGTCATGGTTGTTAATATATATTTCTATAAACATATTTTTATATGTATGTTTATCCGTTACTATAGATCCTAGATAACATAGGCTGTCAGAACCTAGCCATGTCATTCGGTAGTCCCCGCGTCTTCCAGCGAAATAAAGAGAAGGGACACGGCGGAGTTTTTAGTGGGTGCGAGCCCACACTCCCCCTCCTCCCCTCCCCCGGAGGAGGGATAGTGCGCCGGGGACCAACATCTTCCCCGGAATAAGCAATTCCTCCGCCTCAAAAAAAAAACGCCGTCAGAACCTACTTTGGGCTAGGCTAATTGGTCTAAGTGTAAGAAAAATTTAGTTATATTTATCATTTCGTGTGGTTCTCTAATTGACGTAATGTATGACGGTCATATTATTTGTTTTTACGTAGATAGACATTAACGGTAATTGCTAGATCAACAAATAATAAAACAAATCTCATTTAATTATGTTCGGATGATCTATTAAAAAAAATATCATATACAACATTACTACTACTCTACTGAAGTGTATGATGCGTTAAAATTCTTTCATAATTTTATGAATACACATAACACATAAACGAATTTCTCAATATGTTTATATAGGGAAAGGTTCGGGTAAATAACAGCGACTGGGATTAAACAGAATATAAATATAATTAAAAAAATATATACTAATATAATAAACATATGTGACAATCTGTGGTAAATTCCTGCTGGATGGTAACCCTAGCTCACTAACACTGACCTATTTTGTATGAATGCGATCCCCGGGCGTAGGTCGAGCTGATATCAGGATCAAATTGAAAAGATCGTAAACTCCTGTACGCATTTTTAAAAATGCAATTTATTGCACGAATCTTAGAGTTGGAAGTCCATCTTAATATTCAAAGCTTTTAGGGACTTTTTTCGCCCCCCTGCTTTCATCAAAGAAAATCTGTTTCTAGTCTCCTAAGTAAATAAGCTACTTAAAAATATACATAGAGATGCTAAGAATTTTAATTAGATAGATAATAGATAGATAACACTTTATTGTACATACACCACAAAACAGAGAGAAGAAAATAACAAAATACACTTAAAATTACTTGTACAATTGGCGGTCTTATCGCTCAAACAGCGATCTCTTCCAGACAACCTACGGGCGGAGAGATATAAAGAACTGGAAAGACGGGGGTGTAAGATACTTACATATTAACAAATAATTTTTTTAAAAATATACTGACAAAACATTATACTTAAAATCAAATAATAATGAGCTAACTGACTTACCTAACCTAAAGTAAAATATTATTATACAGAATATTATCGAACAGCCAATAAACATAATCATACAGAATTACTTTATGTTAATGATATAATTTGTATTTATAAATAAATGTATGTATGAAGATGAAACGCGCTATGAAATCTAAAATTGATAAATATAATACGTAATACAAGCTGATAATAAGTAGCGCAACCATCGTATAAGCTAAAGAGATAAATAGTATTCCTTGACTTGGTTTTTAAAAGAATGTACCGTTTGTGCACGCCTAATACAAACTGGGAGAGAGTTCCACAGCCGAATGGCCTGCACAGTAAAAGAGGAACTGTAGAAACTGGTGCTATGTTTGGGAAATGCAAGAGTTAAAACGTTCTTTTAAGTATTGTGGATAAGAGGCAGAGAATAGTATATTGTAAAGAAGTGAAAGTATATGAGTGTTCCGGCGAAAGCGTATAGGAAGCCACTTGAGCTTAGAGCTTAATAGGCTATTTGACAGGTTTTTAAAATCCATTTTATATTATGTAGTAGAGTCTAAGGAACCCAGTAAAAGTTGTTATTTTAAATTCTGGTATATATTAGCTGAAAAACATCGAATTAAAAATTCAATATTTAAATAGTGTGCCAAAACGCCACTTCGACAATATGGCGCTGCAATGAGGTCGGTGACGTCACTTGCCTGTATTCTGATCTGTGACAGCTGGCATATATATTTGTTTGTTGTAAACAAAAAACGAAAGTGCGATTGGATTTACTTTTTATCAGTGATTTATGTAACAAAATGAGTTACAAATGGTGTGCAGTTCCAAAATGTACAAATACGTCGTTAAAAACTCCGGAAAAACTATTTGTAAGTGTTCCAAAGAATATCGAAGTATGCCGAAAGTGGACAGTGGACAGGACAGTGCAACTTTCTCGGAGGGATCATAATGACATAGCGAATAGTACAAATATTTTCTTTTGTGAAGACGATTTCGATGTAAGTAAACATAATATTTATATTTTGTAATAATTAATTACATTCAGAATGTTAATATTTTTGTTATTGATTTGAGGTTATAATACCTCTAATGTTTTTAACAGAATGTCTCTTGCAACTCACTTCGAATATTTCCGCTGTTTTCCATAATATTTGTTAAAATTTGTAGCTACAGAGTCCTATGATTTCAATAAGCAGTACACTAAAAGATCCCGACTAAAACTTGTTTGTTCGTTACAGATGGAAAATTACTATCAGTACAAAATGGGTTTCAGTCAGAAAATAATTTTAAAAGATAAAGATCTGCCTTTTAAATTTCATTGCCAGCCAGATCGCATTAAAAGAATGTGTGATGCTGGTACTTCCCGATCTGCATTTATCAAACGGCAAAGAATGGAACTTGTTAAACAATGTGAAGACATTCAATAGCCGACGTAACGTGAACAAATTATCGTTTATGTTCACGAAATTGTGCCAAACAAACTTAATTATTTATAACCTATATAAGTTCTTGTGGAAGTTCATCATTATTTCACTTTCCTTTGATATAATTTAAGTTACCAGTAAAGTGTAATTATACTTTGCTGTTTTTACATTTTTTAGCACCGAAGCATAAAAGTCAGAATTATTTTTGAAAAATAATCCGACCATGATTTCTGCTGTCTGCTTTTACAAAATCGTTGTCCATGGTTGAAAGTACTTGTAAAATAGTGCAAATAAACAAAAAAAAACAATGCATAATAAAGAAATCTTAATAATACGGAGATAATCTACCACAACTAGGCGCAACACAAGTAGGCAAACGAATTTTACAAGCAAGTGACGTCATGATAAACTCGAAAAATCAGGAGCGTTTTGTGTCACGTGACAAACGTTTAAAAAATGCAATTTTTATTTACGGATTTTAAAATAAATTAATCATTATTTTCAACTTACGTTAATAAATAATCATTTTTTAACTCTTAATTTATACCGTTAACAGTAATTGACACTTTATTTTTCGCATTGTCAAACAGCCTATTAGTATTATATATAAATAAATTAGACATTCCTAGTTTTATAATTACCTACCAAATTTACCTTAAAAGATGTAATACGAACCAAAAATAAGGAGAGGGTAATGATTTTTTGTTTAACAGTTAATAACAACACATTGCTTATTTTCAGGTATCTACTCTAGGCTAGAATTCGGTAATCCGGACGTGGTGAAATGGGACGAGAAAATCTGGCTGCTTACAACCGACCTAAGTTTACAATGGAGACAGCTATGCTCAAAATTAATTTGAGTGATCTAATCAGAAATAATGAAATCCATTAAAGAACCAGGGTCACCGAATGGAACTGAACTGCGTATATTGAGTGTGCACTATGATGCTATTCTAAATAAAAAATATCACGTAATAGACATGTGTGCTCATGAGCTGCATGAGCTCATTCCCCCGTCTCCCTTTTACCATCGGACATCCAGACGTACGGCAGGATACCACCCTTACTTGGTGGATATTCCACATATCCGTACGCAGCGCTTCTCCAAATCCTTTATTATGCGCATCGCATAATAAAGGATTTGGAATTCCCTGCCGGCGTCGGTATTTCCGAGCTCATACAACCCGGAACTATTTAAGAAACGAGTGCACAGGCATTATCTGGGCAAACTCGCTCCATCGTAGGCCTCGTCTATGCCCTCGGGCTAGCCTGAGACCAAGAGTAAGCCCTTAAAATGTAAAAAAAAAAAAACAATTTGGAAAATCTAAAATTCTACAACTATAAACATTGTTGGTTTTATCTATTGGGAAAGAAAATAAATTACCTAACATAAAATTCGAAGAAAAATTTCTTTACAAGTAAAAAGAATTAACAATTAAATTACGTTTTCTCAGTTACAGCGCATAAACATATATAAAATAACAATTAAAATGTTAATTAATATTAATTAAAAATTGATTATATAAAATTTAATTGCTTACCTCTACAGACGCAACGGCAGACTTACAGCCGCAGTGGTCACGAGTAAACTGTGAATGTGGGCGTTAACGTTAAAGGCGAGAGCTGTAACATCTACCCACGATTACGAGTAGTATTGGAATAATATTAATCAAAATTGAATAGCTTCTATCTGAAAAGATCTACCCACATACACAGAATTTTTCTATACAGAACGGGTCGCGAGCACTCTCTTGTCACTGAATTCAAATTTGCTGCCAATTAGAATTCGCACGATTGCAATTTTGATTATTTTCAACGCTTCACACAGTTTCTCGAGTTATAATGGCGTTTCGTGGAAGGGATTTTGTTTGTCGAGTAGTTAAATCTAGATCAAAACGAATGCATAGGCGTTTCAGATTTATTTACCTGACGATTTTCTACAACCGTAATGTTTAATTTTTTCAGGTCAAATATATAGTCTGAATCCTACATCCTTTACAAGTTCACATTACATCTATTGACGACACGCTTCCGTAATCGAATGATTTTATCGATGTTATACCGGTATCAAGGTGTCGCTATCTCTGAGGTCCCGGGTTCAGGTCCCGGTGGGGACAGATGTTTGCGTGATGAATGCATTTGTACCTTAGTCATGGTTGTTATATATTACTACGAATTTTATTTATATATGTATAATATATGTATGTCTATCCGTTACCAAGTCTTACAGAGAGCTTTCTTTGGGCTAAACTAATTGATTTACGTGTAAGAAATATTCATATATTTATTTATATCTATAAATGCTAGTTTATCAAAATTATTATGGTTCATATAAACATAAATGAAATTTTATTAAATATATTGGACCTGCTATAAAATTTATTTATTTTATAAATTAATCCGCAATTTATGAAATGCAATTTATATTAATTGGTGACCACGGAGAAGTACTCAGGTCAATTTGAACGCCAGGGCTATCAGAAGCAACCAATGTCGATTCCAAGTTTGTACCGGAGTCGTCGTAAGCACTCGTGAGGTGGATCCATATACAGATTGGGGTCGTTAGGCGTTAAAGAATTGTCAGACTCTATTTATATTTATATATGGTATTTTTTTAAAGCTGGTTGAGTATACCTCGAATTTTGACAATATGCTTGCAGAATACATTGCCCTGAGAAAAATCAGACGCACGCCTAACTCATTATCTTGGCCATAATATTCAGAATGAACTAATACAATTATTACGAGAAAGAATAAAAAAATCTATTGTTTCGGAATTGAACAATCCAAATATTTTTCAATTATTCTATTTGAAATCTTATTGAAATTGACATACAAGATATGCGTGGTCAAGATGACGATAATGGTGCAAACGTAAAGAGGAAAAATGTTGATCTTCAAAAACGAATTTTAGCTATAAACCTGCGCGCATTTTATGTAACATGTGAGGTACGTAGCCTAAATTTGGTAGTGAATGACGCTGCTAAAAGTTCATTAGAAATAGTAAATTTCTTTTCAATTGCGCAAAAAATTTGTTTCTTTTTTCTGCGTCTGCAGATAAAGCTAAATACTTGCTAGAGAAGTACCAACTTTAAGTTTAAAACCACTCTCAAATACTCGATGGGAGAGCAGGGTTGAAGTAATAAAAGCTTTACGTTTTGAACTAGGAAAAATGTATGATGCCTCGTTTACCATAGCAGAATGCCAAAGCAAAGATGCAGAATCAAGAAATATAGCAAATTCATTACTGGGAAAAATTATGTCGTTTAAATTCATCTGCTCTCTGCTTATTTGGTTTGACATTTTAAGCCATGTTAAATATAGTTAACAAAGCACTTCAAAGGTCAGACGTTGTATTGTTCGAAGCGGTGAAAAGGTTTAATTTGGACTCGCATACAAGAAAAGCACATTGTTCTAATTTAGAAAATAAACTTTGCCTTGAACTTTCCACATCTGAAAAGCCAGCTTGGGCTTTTCAGATGTGGAAAAGTTCAAGATCTTTAATGAAATGGAATTGTTGCCGATGTTTATTGATGATGTCACTACGCCTTTGGATATTTTAAGTTACTTGTTTACGAATAAATTTATCGTTAATAAATATTGAACATGAAATCAAAATTGAAGTCAGTGGCATTGTTAAAGGTTTCGCTAATGGAAAAGTACGAATAATATTTTTTTTTATAAAAACATTTGTATGTACGAGCGTCCTGTAAGATATTATAGTTTTAAATTAATAGAATTACAAAGTTATTGCTGTAATTTGCACCCGAATTTTTTATCTTAATATAACTGTATGTATTTCATTTTGACCCCGCTCTTACACACTGGCGTCTCAAGCACCTCGGAGTCTGACCATTTGAGTGGCACAGTATTGACGCTCTAGTGCCATATATACCTCATATATATATATATATATATATAATGTCAATATGCGATAACGATCCATAACAAGGCTTTACCTTGACGCAACGCATGAGTCAAGTCGACATAAATTATCCGGGCAGTCGACGAATTGAGTCGCTCTCCGTTGAATGCGCGGTCTAGATAGAAAAGTTTATACTGGAGAGCCCCTGCCCAAAAAATGACAACAAATTATAGATTTATTATACAACAAACTCGTGAATCACAACATTTTCGCTTTTTCTATCTCCTTTTCCTCACGCGAGCGATCAATCGCTTACCCCTGTTAAACAATCAATAAATAGAGTTATGTTAAGTATCATTCAAAAAATTGCACTATCACGATCAGCCTGTCCAAAACATGTGTAATAAAAATTGTAAATCATGTCAGAGTAATAAAAAAGATGTACTACTTGTAATACATAGTTCTTGATAGCAGTATGTTAGAAAAAGTACAAATACTCATATTCATCACGCAAACATCAACCCCTATTGGGACTCGAACCCGGAACTTCAGATAAGATAAGATAAACATTTATTGTTGTAACTGTGTACATAGGTTGTTACATAATTGGTAAGAACTAACAGTCTGCCTATTTCGGATGTACAATATTAATATTATAAAGTATTAATAATTATATTAATCACTTATATTATAGTTACTATCATCGAGAGTCAGCATTATCATTATTTACAAAATATTCATTTAAATTATAATAACATCCATTTATATATCGTATTTATAACCATCTAGAGATTTTAAGTATCCAGGCAATCTATTGTATATTCTAATTCCAGTAATGTATGTACTTTTATCCATAACGTAACCATTAGATGCTTCAATAGATATGTCATCTTTATATTGACCACGTATATTATTTTTAGTAGCTATTTTTTTTATGAAAAATGTCAGTCCGATTTCTTACAAATAAGCATATTTCTAATATATCGCACTAATAATACAATAGTGTATCAACTCAAAACGTCGTACTTGACATAATACTATAAACACACGCAAAATTTGATTCCTCGCGCGTGATCAAGACCGTCGTTCGATTAGTGCAAAAACAGAATAAGGATAAATTAAAAAACTTATGTGACAGTTATTCAATTTCCAACTATTACATGAAGTGAGTAATAAGTTTTTTGTTGATTCTGAAAAATGTTCGATTTAGAGTTGATACACTATTGTATTATTAGTGCGATATATAGATATATATATATACATGTCAATGTAAGGAAATTTTGGTTCTTAAATAGAGTTCTCAACTATTCTAATCTTAGCATCTTGAAAATTATCCTAAGGCATTTTTTGTTGTAAGACAAAGGTCGATTGATAGTTTACTGAGTTGCCCCAAAATATTATGCCATAAGTCAAAAGTGGGTAAACATATCCGTAGTAAGCAGTTATTGCCAACTTACTAGTTGTTACATTAGTCAATATGGATAACGCATAACATTTAGTAGATATTATATTGTTTGTTTTGTTAATATTTGCCTTCCAGTTTAAATGTGTGTCAATTATTAGGCTTAAGAAATAGCGAGTTCGCCGTGAAGCAACTGACTACAATCTTCGTTTGCCTTATACCTATCAAATTTTTTATAGGAAAGATAAATGTAAAAATCGCGCGGTAAAAATTATTTCATGTCCGTCTTCTGGCCTCGAACTGAATTAAATACAGCGAGTGCCAATCTGTATTCACCTGATTGCTGTAAAATGTGGCTACTAACAGACAAGGATCTACCAACCCGCCACAGGCTTAAGTAACTAGTGATGCAACGGAAGTGTCTTAGCGAAACCAGAAACGGAAACACATGTCGGAAAGTAAATTTTAGCAGTAACGGAAACGGATGCAGAAACGGAAATACAAATTTTTAAATATCAATACATACGAGTAGTATAAAACAAAGTCGCTTTCGCTGTATGTCCGTATGTATGCTTAGATCTTTAAAACTACGCAACGGATTTTGACGCGGTTTTTTTTAATAGATAGAGTGATTCTTAAGGAAGGTTTGTATGTATAATAAATGCATAATATAGTAGAGAAACACTGATAAATTTAAAGGTTTCTAATGTGATGTCGTAAATAAGCACGTTTTTTTGCGCTTATATTGCAAACGCTGGCTGAACCCTACGAGATAGACCAAAATAATGTACTACAGTATTGTACAACTTACAAAAATCCACAAAAAAGTCCGCGATGGTATATGTCTATCTCTTAGGGATAACCCACCATAACCATTTTTTCACTGCACCCGTGCGAAGCCGGGGCGGGTCGCGGTCGCGGTATATATAATTCTTTATTAAGTATCAAATACACCAAATCTAGATTAGAAATAGATATATTAGAAATCTACTATATATCTATATATATAAAAGAAAGTCGTGTTAGTTACACCACTTATAACTCAAGAACGGCAGAACAGATTTGGCTGAAAATTGGTAGGGAGGTAGCTTAGAGCCAGGAGACGGACATAGGATACTTTTTATCCCGTTCGACAGCGTTCCTGTGTGACTTGACATGAAACGTCAGTCACTATAAAACGTGGTATTACAAAAAAGAATCAGACTTGGAATAACAAAACGCAAATGACAGCTATGTAATTGACGTAAAATGACAGCTATGTAATGACGTATGGATGACAATTTGATATTTGTAAGAAATCAATATTAAAACTATTTCTATTAAATAAATAATTAACAAGTGGATTGAAGTGAAGTGAAGTTTAATTAATAATGCCGCGACCAAGACGATCGAATCTTTCCCGACAAAGCCGTTTTCAACAGAAAAGCGGAAAAATCTTTTTTTACATACAGCGATACAACATGACATTTGAGACATTTGACAGGACAACGTCTGTCGGGTCAGCTAGTTATATATATATTGCAACTTTGCAACTGAACATTTCATTAATATTCAATATTCACCTAACAATCTGTCCAGGAGACGTATTTTTGAATCGTTAGACGTGAATTTGGAAATCGAATACGAATACAAATCGTGCGCGAATTTATTTTCTACTGCTTACAATTTTATAGATTTTTGAATCACTCGAATCCAGTGTTGTCATCAAATTCTTAATTAGTTTCCGTTTTACGCAGAAAATTTTAAAATCACAACAACAAAAACAAAAAACAGGCGATGACCCACACGTGAAACGGATCACTGTCAAGGTCACTTCAGCGTTGGATGTTCTACTAGTAGAAATCAAAAACGAGTGGGTTGAACCACTCATTGCACAACGCACGAAATGAAAGTTCAGAAATAATGAGTTCGGTAATTCGTATACGAATCTCACGATTTCGAATGCGAATTGGTTTTCTATTATTTCACGGTTGAGAGTCCGCGCATGCGTAACTCTCAACCGTCGGTTGTAAACTTCCGTTTAAATCTCCGTTATGAAAGTGCAGAAACGGATGTTGAAAAGCGCGCGGAACTTCCGCACTTGCGGAAACAGAATCAGACATCCGTTGCATCACTAATAATAACTGACATGATGATAATAATGTCATTAGAACAAATATTACAAATTGTAGTTGTAATATTTATTGTAGTTGTGTTGTATATCTGTATGTTGTAGTTATATATCTGTACCTTTTTGTAAAAAAATATATTCCCGCTTTTCTGTTGAAATTTTTCCTGAATTTTCTTTGCTACAAACCTCATGGAGCCCGAGACCTTTCCAACGAATGCAAAACCGTGGAAATCGGTTTGTGCGTTCTGGAGACCTATTTTTGAATTACGAATGTGATTTCGAAATCACCGCTGACTACATAGTTAAAGTACACACATAAATGTAAGAGTTCGGTTCCACGCAGAATGTAGCCGCTGCCGGTTATTTACATATACATATATATATGTAAATGAGATCCACTCATTCATAGACTTGTACTCATGGATTTAATTGTCAATATTTTCTGTTGAAAGACAACCAATGTCAAGTATTAATTTTATTGTGAGAATTTTTATTTAGTTTATTTAATACTGAAATAATAGTTTATTTAATACTGAAATAATAGCTTTAATTGTTGTTTTTCTATTTCTAGGTAAGTTGCATTTAGATTACTTGAGATCTCTATGTTATGTGTTATTCTTTATTGGTTGCATTAGATATTAAATTTCTTATATTTTCTATTTCTAGAACAACACAATAAAGACTTTTATTTCTTAAAATAATAGCATATTATAAAACAACAATTCTGCGGCTATTGCACTACAATGGAAAAGTTAAGATTTGAATTTGTTGTGAAAGCTAGTGAAGATCCGAAATCAAACGCAATTTGCATAACTACTATTTCGTATTCTGACAAAAGTAAGTTTTTGATTCCGGAACACCTTCAACCGGTAAAACTACATGATACATTAATAAAAACACAAGTTTTTGAAAAAGTTAAAAATACACTGAAAATGAGACACGATAAAAGACAAGTTTGGATTTCTGTGTCATCAGAGTTAAGGAGTAGTTATTTTGATGAAGATGGTAATATGCAATTTAAGGGATATTTATTAGAAGAAGTTTCACCAGAGCAACAGCCTTTTGAAACGGCTAATATTTCGTCGGAAATATTGACAAGAATATTAGAAAATTGTATTGATGGAAAAAAGGTGATACCTAAAACTTCAAGCATGACGAATTGCATTGATAAATTGGTCATTGACAAATTTTCAAAAAATACTTCAAATGTAAGCCAATGGATGGATACATTTGAAAGAGAATGCGCTCGTCTAGAAATAAAAGAAGACTGTACGAAAATAGAAGCCTTAAGATTGTTTTTAGAAGATTCATGTTTAGATTGGTATAGTTCTATGCTCATAAAGTTCACTGTGAATTCTGATTGGGCAGTTTGGAAGGAACATTTTTGTGAAAGTTACGCGGACAAAGGATGGTCACCAATCAGGTATGCCTTTTCATTCAGATACAAGCAAGGGTCATTAATAGAATATGCAGTAAAAAAGGAAAGGCTACTGTTGGAGGTTAATAAAACTATGGATAAACCAACCTTGATTGATTTAATAGCTACTGGACTTCCAAATAATATAGCAGATAAGATAGACAGAAATAGCTTGAAAGAAACTAAAGATTTATTTAACAGCGTAAGAGGCTTAGAACATTTAGTTAGCAAAAATATTACTGCAATAAAGGAAAGAGTTTTCGTAAATAAGATTAGAGAAAATAATAAAAAAATCACACCATGCAAGATTTGTGAGCTAGAAAAAAAGGGAATCCGCTATCACCATGAATCTGTATGTTGGTTCAGGAATAAAACTAATGATAACCAAAGAAAAGATCAGATAAGAAATGTGAATAATTCGGAATTAGAAGTAGAATTGAATGAAATCAATCCAAAAAACTGACTATTCCGCCATTAATCAAAGTTAAATTGTAATTAATGATACCTTAGAAATAATGGGGATTTATGATTCAGGATCAAACGTATCATTAATAAACTCCAAATTTTTGCTTGTAAATAATAACCCCGGGAAAAAATATATCAGATATCCTAAGCTTAAAACTATTAATGGCGTGAAAAAAAGTAATGGAATGGTGATGTTAAAAATAAAGATATTTGATGTTGAACAATATATTAATGTCTTTGTGATTGATAAAGAAAATTTTGATTACGACTTTTTGATTGGATTAGATTCTATACAGAAATTTTGTCTTAACCAAAATCATAAACTAGAAATAACACAATGTAACTATATGACAAAAACAGATTATGACGATCATAATTTTACGAAAACTAGAGATAAAATTATTGAAAAGTATGAGATAAATTTTAATGAACATGTTGAAGAGAATAACTTTGAGATTTCGATACATCATTTGGATGCCCAAAAACAAGCGGCAATAGAAAATCTCATTACGAAATATAGATCTCTTTTCGCTAAGGATAAATATGATATAGGCACTGTCAAAGGTTATGAGGCACATATAGATTTAATAATAGATAAATATTGTAGCAAAAGGCCTTACAGGTGCACTATTGACGACAAAAAAGAAATAGAACAGCAAGTAGCCAGATTATTGCAAGAAAATTTGATAGAAGAGTCTTATAGTCCTTTTGCTGCTCCTGTTACTTTGGCATATAAAAAAGAAGAAGGAAGAAAATCAAGATTATGTATAGATTTTCGTGAATTGAATAAAATTATAGTTCCACAAGCACAACCATTCCCGTTGATTGAGGATTTGGTGGCCAAGACAAGAAACTGTAAGTATTTTTCAACCTTGGATATAAATTCAGCATTTTGGGCTATTCCGCTCAAAATTGAAGACAGATACAAGACTGGATTTGTCACACAAGAAGGACATTATCAGTGGACTTGTTTACCATTCGGCTTAAAAACTTCTCCTGCTATTTTTCAAAGAGTACTTACTAGTATCATAAGGAAGCATAATTTATCAGACTTTACTATTAATTATATTGATGACATTTTGATATTTTCTGACACATTTTCATCCCATTTTAAACATTTATCATTATTATTTGATGCGATATCAAAAGAAGGATTTCGATTAAAATTTTCAAAATGCCATTTTGCAAAAGATTCAGTCAAATATTTAGGCCATATTATTCAAAATAATACTGTCACTCCACTGAAAGACAATTTAATTGCCATTAAGGAATTCCCTATACCAAAAACACCCAAAAATATAAGACAATTTTTGGGAAAAATAAATTTTTATGGCAAATATGTGCCGAATATTTCGATAATATTGGATCCCTTACATAATTTGTTAAGAAAAGGTCAAAAATTTGTTTGGTCGGAAGAGTGCCAAAAATCTTTTGAGAGAATTAAAAATCTTCTATGTGATAAACCTATTTTAAGTATATTTGACCCAAATCTACCAATACATATCTATACTGATGCTAGTATACATGGCATTGGAGCTGTTTTGAAACAGCCACAGGAAACTGGAGATGAGAAACCATGCGCATATTTTTCAAGAAAATTAAATAATTGCCAAAAAACGAAAAAAGCAATTTATTTGGAATGCTTGGCAATAAAAGAGGCAGTCAAATATTGGCAGCATTGGCTCATGGGAAAGTCTTTCAAGGTATATACAGACCATAAACCTTAGAAAAAATGAACATCAAGGCGAGAACAGATGAAGAATTAGGAGATCTGGCATATTTTTTATCTCAGTTTAATTTCGATGTTATTTACTCGCCAGGACGATACAATTTTGAAGCAGATAGCTTAAGTAGAAACCCGGTATTGGAGCCACAAGAAAAGGAGGATAACTATTTGAAAATTGTAAATCTAATTAAAATAGAAGATATCATTAATGATCAAAGTAAGAATGAAGATATTAAGCAGAGTAAATTGAGACTAGAATTAAAAGATAAAATCTACTATAAGAAGATACGGAAAAATTATAAGATAATACTGACTGAGGAATTTAGTAATACATTTATAAAAAATATTCATGATAAATACTGTCACATTGGATATCAACAAATGATAAATAAAATTTCACCATTGTATACAGCAAAAAATTTGAAAATCAATATAAAGAAAATTTGTAATAACTGTGAAATCTGTATCAAAAATAAGTCAAGAGGTAAGTATAAATATGGTTTAATGTCATATTTAGGGCCTGCTACATACCCATTCGAAATAGTATCGATAGATACTATTGGTGGATTTGGAGGCTCCCGCTCTACAAAAACTTATCTACATCTTCTGGTGGACCATTTCACTAGATATGCCTATATTTTAACTTCAAAAACGCAAAACTCTAATGATTTTATAAAATTAATCCTAAAAGTGCCATCTGAAAATAAAATTGGAATGATCTTATCTGATCAATATCCAGGTATAAATTCAAGAAATTTTAAAAGTTTTTTAGATAAAGAAAATATACCCATTATATTCACTGCGGTTAATGCAGCATTTTCAAATGGATTAAATGAAAGATTGAATCAAACACTTGTTAATAAAATCCGATGCATGATAAATGAAAGGAAACATAAATTAGCGTGGACAACAATTGCTCATGAATGTACAAAAAAATATAATGAAACTGAACATTCTGTCACAGGGTTTACCCCAAAATATTTATTAGAAGGAGAAAATGTTGATATCCTACCAGAAGAATTGAAACAGAAAAAGACTTATGATGATTTATTGAAAGATAGGAAGCAAGCATTAGAAAACAGTTTAAAATCACATTTAAATAACAAAAAATATTTTGATAAAAACAGAATAGAATATGATTTTAAAATTGGGGATTTGGTATATGTCGAAAATGGAAATCGTTTAAATAGGAAAAAGTTAGATGAATTGAGAGTCGGACCTTATAAAATATTGGAAAAGCTTTCAAATACTATTTATAAAATAGATACAGGACATAGAAAATGTGAATCAAATTTATTTCATATTACGAAACTTGTTCCCCTAAAACCTTACTAGGTATTTATTATTCATTTTTATGGGAGGGGGGAGATGTAAATGAGATCCACTCATTCATAGACTTGTAGTACTCATGGATTTAATTGTCAATATTTTCTGTTGAAAGACAACCAATGTCAAGTATTAATTTTATTGTGAGAATTTTTATTTAGTTTATTTAATACTGAAATAATAGTTTATTTAATACTGAAATAATAGCTTTAATTGTTGTTTTTCTATTTCTAGGTAAGTTGCATTTAGATTACTTGAGATCTCTATGTTATGTGTTATTCTTTATTGGTTGCATTAGATATTAAATTTCTTATATTTTCTATTTCTAGAACAACACAATAAAGACTTTTATTTCTTAAAATAATAGCATATTATATATATATATATATGTATATATAATTATATATATATATATATATATATATATATATATATATATAATATATGTGCTACATTCATATATATATATATATATCTATATCTATATCTATACTAATATTATAAAGAAGTAAAGTTTGTGTGTTGTATATTTGTTAAATTGTAAGGGGTAATCCCAGGATCTACTGAACCGATTTTAAAAATTTTTTCAGCAATAGAAGCCACGTTATTGCTGAGTGTCATAGGTTATTAAAAAACCGAAAAAAAAAAGGTTTTTACGTGGTAGTCCGTTTTGCAAAGTGAATCGGAGAAAAAAACAGACAGCGGACGGCGCGCGATGGCTTCGGGTTTTAATTCGGATCGCGTTCGTGCTCGCTTCGGGGATTATTAATATTATGCCCAACGAAAGTGGGCACGGGTCAGCTAGTTGTATATATAGACTGAAAAATCAAACACAGATAACATTTCCGCAAGTATGACTTGATTTCGAGTGGGTGAGGGCACTCGTAATGAAATCACACCTGTGACTATACACACATATGGTAGTCACCAGTGATATCAGTGATATTAAAAAATAAGAATTATTGAAAATCGGTGATTATTAGTCACATTGGTGATTTCGAAGTCGCATTCGTAATTCAAAAATAGGGCTCCTGGAGTTATAGCGTCAGGAAGGAAACCCGACAAATTTTTGTATAGTAGATTAGTATATGGGAATTTATGGTCCTCGATTTTATATATATCGGAATAAAGCGAAAAAGCATTTGGGCCCTCGGTTTATTTTTAAATTTTTTATGGGTTGGTATTATACCAAAAAGTGGGCACGTCCGCTTATATAATATTATCCAAAGTGATGTTGAACATGATGGTGTGTCTTTGATAGAAACATCTCAGAGTGAAAAGAAACCAAATGGCCGTGCTATTTTACTAAAAATTAATCCTTTCATAGAATTTAACTTGATTAAAAATACAAAAATGAAAAAAAAGAAGCAATAAGTTTGTTAACCATCAAGAAAAAACAATGTCATTCCATAGGATCGAACCTATACTTCAATCAATTCAAAAATCCTCACATTTCGTTGAAAGGACACCATTCACCTTGTATTGGACCTTTGGGCCCAACATGAACAGTAAAATTTTCACTTTTTATTTAATATTGTATATTGCAAGTTATAAAAGCATTCTACATGTGTTTTTTAGTATCTAGATGCACCAAAAGAGAAAAACCGATGTAGAACTTGCCCGTTTTCAACGCCGTCAACACATTTTTATTACTGTTATTATAATTTGATCATTCACTAAATGAAGAGAATAGGGAATTAATCTCTTTTTCGAAAAGAATCTTAATTTGATCCTTGCGTGTCAGTAAACCATATACTAAAAATATAAAAATTGTATACACTCGTTAAGTACTATAAAAATTGCATTAAAATTTAATATTTTCAAATTTCGCGCGTAATTAGACGAAAGCGCCGCACGAGTTGTTACTCTGTAGCGATGATGTCACAGAACACAGATCTCTTTCTGTGTTCTGTGGATGATGTCAATACGGCATGTAAATAATAAACAAAGCTCTATGTTTGATGCTATGTATTATTATATTCATAATTTAAAAATGAGTTATTATCTTTTATATATATACAACTAATAAAGGAATAATAATAAAAGAGTAATACTGACATCGATGTTTTAATACTCCGTAACTCGGCAGAACAAAAGACGGGATTTGCAGCAAAGAATTTTCCGACCATTAATGCATTTATTTTTGGTAAATTCGTACTATCTCCTTTTACAAAACTGCTTTCCATAGTGTGATTCCCGTGCGATTTTAATTTAACTTACGTATTTATAACGTTCTCTTACATTAAAAAAGCAACCTACAAACTTATTTTTTTTTTCCTCAGGAGAGGAGGCTGAGAATCCATCATGGATACCAACGCAACAGGCAAGCAGGGATGCGTTGATTATGTCGGACTCCTGGTACTGTCGAGGCGGCTCGACTACACAGACCTACCGACTAAACTCAGCCTGAGCCTTTGGTCCTATTGACCCTACTGGCTTTATTGACGAGGAAACTTATTTTTTTATTGTTTTGCGGCTTTATACGTACTGATTCATAATGACATTGACACGCATAAGTTTACAGTACCTTATGACGTCACGACATGGCGGCCTATGTTTCGCTCTTGTTTTACGTATAGATTAAAAAAGTGAATACTTTGAAACAAATTTTTATATTATTTTTGTTATTTTATGTACTTAAACATGATGGTTCCGACTATTTAATGCATAAGCTATCATAGTTATATGCTTTTAGATCTTTTTTAATATAGAGGGAAGTACCCTATTATAGGGTTACTAGCGGACCCGTGCCCACTTCGTTGGGCATAATATTAATAATCCTTTTTTAGTACAGAGTGTTATGTTTTAATTTCTAACTGTAATATTAAAAAACTACTTTTTGTAACTTAAACATAAAAGTTAGACATATGCTGTCGTTGACTTTTTTGTAGGCATTTTCAAGCTCCATTCTAGAACTCAAAAATATATCTTTCATAGTTAAGGCAGCCTTCGTAAGAAACGCTTTCTTCGACTGTTTTTTCTCCGATTCACTTGCAAAACGGACTACCACGTGAAAGACTTTTTATTTTTCGTTTTTTTTATATAACCTATGACACTCAGCAATAATGTGGCTTTCTATTGGTGAAAGAATTTTTAAAATCGGTTCAGTAGATCCCAAGATTACCCCTTACAATTTAACAAATATACAAACACACAAACTTTACTTCTTTATAATATTAGTATAGATAATGAAAATAAGTTGTTTTTATTTATAGCATTTATTCAGATTCGTATGTTAATAATACATTATCAATTATCAATTTCGGTCAATCTTTAATATCGACATTAAAATGTCGATATATCGATAAATCATCAATAAAGCTGGCAAATATACCACTCACAGATAGGGCTGCCATCCGTCCGGGTTTCCTCAGATTTGTCCTAGTGTGCGAAGTGTAAGAATGTGCGGCACAATAGTCGACGATCGAACGCCCCCGCTAATTGTAATTAATAACAAACTGTATTTAAATGAACAATTGCAACAAAAATATAAATTAATATAATTAAGTTTTTATTTTTATTGATAAAATAGTTTGAGTACTGAAAAAATGGGTTTAGTTGACTACTGTACGAGTACAATACACAAGACTGTGTTTGTATTTGCCTTTCATCAAACATAAATAAATGAAAAGTATTGATTGTAGTATCTTGTGGTTTTACTTGATTTAAAAATCTAAACTGATGAAACTATTATGATTTTTATAAACTTGTGGCGATAAAAGAACCAATCGTATATTCAATGGTCCGTATTACTAAAGATTTTTTAAGCCAGGTTTAGATAATCTATGTTGGTGTCTCGTTTCATCTTTCCATAAATATCATAACTTAGAAAGAGAAAAAAGTACATTAACTAAGTCGGGCTTAACTTTAAAACCCGTATTAATAAAGATTGTTTAAGTCTAGTTTAGTTAATCTACATTGTTGTCTCGTTTCATCTTCAGACTGAACTAACTGTATTAATATGGACCAAAAGGCCAATAAAAATATCGATACTTTTAAAGCTATTAATTAAATGTTCATCCCTAGTCAGACCACTAACGTGTGTTATGTGTTAGAGTCAACTCTTATACCTATTAAAATCGTCCTTTTTATTAAAAATCTTTAATACTACCAAATGGCCATTAATATTTATCTAATATTTAATAAAAATATAGGATAATTTTCTTTTTTTTCAAAAACGCTGTTCACAGTTGGACCCAAAGTGAATGATGTCCTTTCGTATTATGCCACTTCACCGACTGTGGCTTTGACATAAAAGACAATGATATTCAAATTTTATTTTTCAATTTTTTCGTAGTTACGATTACAATTGAAATAAACTATTATACTATAAGATAGTGCGATGCAAAATTCAAAGGGTATTTCGTAGTAAATATTTAATTGATTTGAATTTTAGTAAATGTTTTGCATTTGTAAACTGATAACTTTAACACTGGCAGTTGTTTCATTTCGCATGTACGTAGGTACATATATTAAAGTCAGAATTTTAATTCGATTTCAGAGTTGCAACGTTATTACAAGTACTAAATAGTGACGTTGCGAAATTATTCGATATGGAAATGGAATATTTCCGGATCGATTCTTCTCGTTTATAATTTTACTCTCGTAAACTAAGTATATCTGGAAATTAAATATTTCTGAACCGACATTTAGTTTTGACGATTATTTAACGATCTGAGACTTTTCCTTTATAATTGTGTGTGAAATAAATTAAAAAATGTGATCATGAAGGAACATGACAAATAAAACAGATAGATGTATTATGGTATTTATTTTTTTAATAAATTGTCGCTGTCATCGCTATCGTTATCGCTGTCACTTTCTGTAACATAAAATACTTTCAATAAGCGCGCACGGGTTGCCAATACTGAAAACTATCTATATATGCTCTTTTATTATAAGTTTTGTTTTTAATATAAAAACAAAAATATTAACTTTTTATAAAATAGAGCAGCGAATACCAATTAATAAATAATCATTATGAATAATTATGTATTTATTTAAAAGAAAACAATAATTTAGCCTTTAATTGGCACACTGACGGACACACTGATTGTTTATCGATTTTTGTGTTCATCACTACACTATTGTATGTGGTACGGTCGGCCAAGAAAGTGGTCTACCACCCTAAGGTTGAAAATCATTCGCGCGCTATAAAGTTGATTTTCCCGTGCAAAAATATTCTGACAAAATTGACAGATTAATAGCTGTCAGATTATTTTAGGTTTTAATACTGTTGGTTGGAATTTATCGTTTAATGCGTTGATAATAAAGGTCAAACTCAAATGTCAGCAAAAAAAATGTCATCACTCTGCATAATCTTAAAAAGGTAATAAGTACAGGAGTTCAACCTTATCGCTATTTTACTCACATATGAAATTTTGTCAAAACTGGTAGACCACTTTCTTGGCCGACCGTACCATTATTTCACAAAATAACAGTAGCTAATGTCAAATCTGGAAAGGAATTAAAATTCTGACTTTAGTTACGGTGTTGAATTCTAAGGAAGAGTCTGTTAGAGCGCCCTCGTATCTTGTTTGCAACAACACAGAGCCTCCGATCCCTTGTTACCTAAGGCACGAGCTATGATCCTGCTTGAAATATGTTTCGTTTCAAGAAATTCGTATAGATGTCAGTGTTGTATGTAGGACTTTCAGTGATGTCTTTTAGCAGAAAAATACCAGAATGATACAAATCACGATGAAGGTGATTAAATGTGTACCCCACAAGAGTGACGTCTGTGTGGATTCAGAAGAATTAGAACATAACCATGTCATGTTATGATCACCTGATGGTAAGCGATAACCGTTGCCCATGGTCACCCGCAACACCAGAGGAGTCACAGATGCGTTACCGGCCTTTTAAAAGGGAATAAGGGGAATAACGGGGTATAGGGGGGGTTGGGCCTCCGGTACCCTCACTCACTCAGCGAAGCACAACGCAAGCGCTATTTCACGCCGGTTTTCTGTGAGGCCCTGAGTATCACTCCGGTCGAGCCGGCCCAATTCGTGCCGAAAACTCTTAAAACAACTTGTGTTATCTAGAATAAATAGAAATCTCTTTTTTCTTTTCTCTATAAGTATAAGTAACTCTATAAGTAACTGGATTCCATTCTATTCATTAGAAGCTCTGCTGAATAAAATTCTGTTCACTATAAAATTCTGGTCTCCTTTATAATGGAAATCTGCGGGAAATAAGAAGAGTTTAATTCCTTTGAAAGTCTCGACAAATTACCAAGTTTTTATTTTTATTTCTAATGCAATTACAAATGTGCAATTTTCGGATTTAATCTTGTTTATGCTATATACAATTTGCTTCATATCTAATTGATTGATTTCAAACCACCACCTTGGGAGTGGAGTACGGCGTAAATGGAGCATAAAAACATTCAATTCCGACTACTTAGAAGTTTGATTTTTTCGCTGCTACAAGATATTGTTATCTACACGTTCCTACCAAAAAAGATATTGATAGACAGACAGACAGAAGGACAACAAACTTATAGGGTTTTAAGAGTTTCATTTATTTTCAGTTATTTTATATCTTCGTACTACCTGGCAGCCAAATAAACAGACATAAAGTGTCTGATATATTCAAGACGATATGACGTGACAGATTGCAGAAATAGTGGAATTCTAAAACCGGTATAAGAATTATCAAATAGGTTCTTTTGCTGTGCCTTTTCTAATATTTGAATAGTTATTCGGATATTCTTGAAGGAAACAAATAGGTGATCGTTTAAATAAACTCTGCCGCTCAATTTATAAGAGACTAGCTTTTGCCCGCGACTTCGTTCGCGTGGACTTCAGGTTCGTCCCGTCTAGTCTAGTAATAAGTAAGAAATACGGTAACTAAGCACTGCAGAGCCCTAATCATAGGCCTATAGGTAGCTACTGCAGTATGCTCCTATAAACAGACACAACAGACAATTTGCAATGTAAGCGCAAAAAATGTGTTTTTTTACGACCTCACATTAGAAACCTCAAAAATTGTAGCCTATGTGTTATTCTGATGTATAAGCTATATTGTGGTACAGTTTCATTCAAATCCATTCAGTAGTTTTTACGTGAAAGAGTAACAAACATCCATACATCCATACTTACAAACTTTCGCCTTCATAATAGTAGTAGGATAACATTCGGCCGCGGTATTTCCGAACAGTTACGACATGGGAAGCTTCAAAAAAAGAGCGTATACATTTTTGAAAGGCCGGCAACGCGCTGATGATACCTCTGGTGTTGTTTGTGCTATGGGCGGCGGTGATCACTTACCATCAAGTGACCCGTTGGCTCGTTTGCCTGCTATTATATATAAAAAAAAAAAAAAAAAAACAATTGTATTTTTTGTTTATATGTAGATGTATATTTAATATTATTCACTTGTTCACGAGAACCGTTTATAAACAAAACAGAAATCGAAACTCGTCAATCGATTAAAAACAATATCGAATATCAGGGTCCATCACTAAGCCTGTTAAATCTGGCAAGTTAGTAGCAGTCTCCGGACTTCAGTTCAAATCAGTTCGCATTTCTTATTGCGTCTACAACTTACTTATCATATACATTATATATCATAATACATAGTAATAACATGAGGTGTAATCTAAGAAATGGCATCCTACCAAGTATATATATATTTATTTGAGTTTGTCGGTCATTCATAAGTCATAACATAACAGTACAGTATATACGTTTGTTTACTTAGTTCGTTTTCTTTGGTCAGAAGTAGTAATGGAGGCTGAAATTCATCACAAATTTCAGCACAGTACGGGGACAATGGCTTGTCACGTACCAGTGTTTTAGAATGGGTGTAAAAATGTTAAAAATACCGTAAGATTGTGATTTTACAAGAAAGACTTACGAGGGGTGATCAAAAAGTAATGATAAACGGATATTTCTAAATATAATAAAATTCTGAAAAAATATTTGTTCAACTCCCTGGTCCTGCACAAGTTCCCGGACAAAAAATGGTATAAACAGGACGTCATTTTTAAAAGTTACATTCATTTGAATACGAGCAGTCGGAGTGATAACATCAAAATGGAGAAACAAGAAGTACGAAGCATTTTGGGAGAGTCTTTTTTTTAAAGGTATTGTTGGTTTAGAAAAGAGATGGACTAAGTGTATCGAACTGTTAGGAGATTATGTAGAAAAATAAATTTAATTTTTAAGTATATAGTTATTTTAATATACCTATTCTCATTACTTTTGGATCACCCCTCGTAAGAGCCGTCCACAGACGATAAGATTGACCAAGCTCAAGTGATGATTATGGCGAATAGGCGAGTTACTGTGGATGTAATAGCGTCATCTTTGAAGACCAGTGACGGTTCTGCCTCTACAATTATGTACGACCAACTCGGTATCCATAAGGTTTTAAGACTAAGAGGTGCAGAAAGAGGTGCATCAGTGGCTTCGCGAATGACCAAAAACCTTCTCAATAGGAATACGCAAGCTTGTGAACCGCTGGACCAAGTGTTTCGTACCATATTCGAACAGTAATGTGTGTGTCAAACTGCATTATTGTATAAATAAATTGTAATAAATAATCCGGATCATTTTTGAGTTATTCTCGTGAAACTTGGTAAGCCAATTTTTTAATTTTTGGATGTAATCCTGTAGATTTTTACAGATGTATTATTGAGAGTTTGCATTTTGTCATATTTTCGCAAGTTACAAAAGGTGTTAAAAGTTAATAAAAAACTTTTAAACTCTCAACTTAATAAATAAATACAGAAAATATTTTACAAGTAATAGTTTTATAGATTTACATATCTGAAAGAAGCAGTCGTTCCTCTCTCCCAAAACCAGCAGTCGAGCGCGCTCCACAGTACTGGTTGACCTTTATTCATTTCACCATTCATTCAGTATCGCAAAGCGGCTCATCCCACTTTCTTTGGGAAGCATTTAATTTCCTCCAATGTTCAGATATTTTGAACTTCGACTCGAAGTTCAAAATATCTGAAATGCTCGAAGTCTTCGAGCTTAGATCAGCAGCTTATTAAGTTAGATTTCACTAATTCATCATCATCATCATCATCACAGCTCATATACGTCCCCACGATCACACGTTTAGAGGCCTTTTGCACCTCTGCTGATTTTATTTCGTCCTCGGTGGAGTTGCTTTTGCAGGAAAAGTTGCGACTCATCAAAGCCTTTAATGATTAATGACAATCGAACTATCTTAGCATTAGATCCCGAAGATGACGAGGACTATAGTTGATATGAAGATAAGTACGACGCGTGTCATGGTATTATATACAGTCCATTAAAAAAAAAAAAGAATAAAATGGAGAGTTTTTTTGTTAGACAAAAAAAAGTGAATTTTATTTACATAAGATGTAGAAAATGAAGTTTTTATTTTAAATAAATATTATACAGTCCACTATTATAAAGCATTTTTAATTACCGGGCGCGGGTCAAAACAGCACCCGAAATATTGTCTGGCACATTAAAGTCTGGACTGATGAATGAAAATATGGAAAAACTAATACTAATACTCTTACAAAGGATATTGGTTACGTTTGCTGATTCCGCGCAGTTGATGAGCGAGAGAGGAGTCGCTCGTGAGACACCGAGCGGGCAACAGATCCTGAAGATGTCTCGCTGAGAGACGAAACACGTGTCGACCTTGTCTGCTTGTTGGACAAGTCATCATCAACTGCGCGGAATCAGCAAACGTAACCAATATCCTTTGTAATACAATGGACTTCCGCAAAATAACACCTGCTACAATAGAGTACTAATACTATTCACTAGTTACTTCTTTGTTATTTATATTTATATATTGTTTGTGTTATATTATGTATATCTCAGGCAGAAAAACAGTTCTCACATCATCATGAATGGTACTTGTCATGAACAGCCACTTAGAATTTTTGAAATCAAATTACTGGAGATTAAAATAAAGTTTACTTACTTACTTGACTGTGCTTTTAATAGCGTGTACTTAATTATTTATTTCCTTGCAATAAATCGATTTGCATAACGTTTTTCGTTTAAATTTTCCCATTTCCTTTATCAAATTAATTCACAGTTAGTGAATAGTATTAGTATTAGTTTTTCCATATTTTCATTCATCAGTCCTTACTTATAATTAATTCGTTATATATATTTTTACATATCTCTTTCGCTTCATCTACTTTCATAACATTCCTCATACATGCTCGACGATTGCGGGTACTTCTGACCTAGCCTTTTTTGAGGACTCTTTCGATTTGTTCGAAATATGTTCGCCTACGTCTTCCTCGTCCCGTATCTCCACTCACTCCAGCTTCAAGATGTAATATTAATATTAATATTAATATTAATATTAATATTCACCGTAGCAAGTGGAAAGACGTAATCTCTGCCTACCCCCATGGGAAAAAGGCGTGAGTGTATGTATGTATGTATATTTTTTTTTCTAATTTACTTTTATTAAGTCGATTAAAGAATGATTACGTGATTACGAAAATAAAAACTACTTACGAAAATAAAAATATATTTAAAACTAAGTTATTTAGTAGCAGCCCTAAAACTAAGTTATTTAGTAGAGTATTCAATTGTAATTAACTTTATTAAAAATTCAACTACAATTTAAATTATTAATCTTAAGAAAGTTACATTGCCCTGATTATTTATTCAATTCCGATATCGACGCACCTGTGCCCAGGAAAGCCTTCGCTACAAAGTAGGTCAGTGTTTGTAGGACAGTAGGGTTTCCAGAAGTCTGGATTTTTCTATATCAGGTAAAATTGCGAATTTGGACGATTATCAAAAATAACACCGAAATATTCTCCGGAACCAGAAGTCAGATAAATAATGTGAAATCTCCATTTACAGTATGAGATATACTTTAGTTTAAGTATCGACAATAATTAATAATCAAGGAAAAAAATTGATGCCGTGATTTTCAGCCGTTTATTTGTTTTTGTATTAAATAGCTATAACTTTTTGTCGAAAAATAATTTCAATAACATTCAAATATATATATTAGATTGCAATATTTGTTAAGACAACATCTTTTTCCTAAACTATCTGAGCAACGTAAGCTAGTTGATCCACTTCGATCACAATATAAAGACCTACTGCGAAAAAGACATTACAACACCTCATTTGCGAAGAAAATTGCAATATGTATGGGTCCGAAATATATAATAAATTACCTAGTAATTTTAAAGAGCTGATTTGGAATTATTTAAAACTAAATTGTCAACCTTTTTAATTAATAAATGTTAGTATATTCATATATTATATTATAGAGTTTCTAAATGATAATTTTTCAAATTTATTTGTCATATGTAAATAAAATAAAATAATTAATAATAATAATAATTTAGATTTACATGAAATAATCTGGATTGAATATATTTATAGATACCTAGTTATTAGAATTAGATTTAAGGTTGTTATTTGACATAATGCAGGCTTTATGTAAGACATAAGTATATATATTTCTGTGCAAATAAATATTTTTGATAATTCACAAAAAGTAAATAAATGAACCGATTTGTGAAAATATTACGTTTTTTTTTTATTGGATTTTCCCTTTGTTTGTACACTTTATCAAGACTCACAGTGTAGGTACATATAAAAAAAGGTACATATATAACACAATATATAAACATAGCAATGTCAATTACATCACGACTGCTCGAGACTGAAATAATTTAACTGATAATAATATTTAAATGCGTATAATATGAGAATAATCAGGTTAAGAAATTATAAACACTTTTTGGAGACTTGCTATTTTCCTATATAGACTCGAATTTGTATTAATTATTGGACTCCATCGCATTTCACATGAATTGCATCATCATGAAGGAAAAGAACACCAGTTTATATCAATTATAAGGTAACTAGCTTTCTGCCCGCGGCTTCGCCCGCGTGGATTTTGAGATTGGGTCTGTAGAGGGTTAAGGGCCATAGCTTTTGCCCACGGCTACATATGCGCGGAAGTCGGTTTATGGCGCGAAGGTTTTATCGCGCTTCCCGTGCGACTATCCGTTTTTCCGAGATAAAAAATACCGCAAAACCTTGCTCAAGATTCACTCTATCTATTGATGAAAATCTGTGCAGAAGTTTTTGAGCGAAGCCTTTATTGCGCATCCCGTGGGATCTGTCGATTTTTCCGGGATAAAAAGCAGCCTATTATTTAATCCGGCCTGCAATCTTTACGTCTGCAAAATTACAAAGCAATCGGTTCAGTAATTACGGCGTGAAAGCGGAACAAACAAACAAACAAACTCACTTTCCGATTTATAGTATTATACGAGTATATATATTATAGTAAGGATGGTAGGGAAAAAAAGTTGGACGATTCAAAAGAGCTTTCTATAAAGTCATATTTGAATAAAGTTAATTATGATTTGATTTGATTTATCGTCCTACTAATATAATAAATGTGAAAGTTTGTATAGATCCTAGCGGGTACCAGCGACTTTGTCTGAACAAATTGATTTTTTTCCTACTTACTTGACACTTATCATCACATTTTGGACAATTTACACAATATCTTTTTAAATTGCAGCGTATGTGTTATCCTGAGGTATAATGTATATTATTATAATTTAAAAGTATATATCTTTATATATAAAAATGAATCGCAAAATGTGTTGGTAAGCTCATAACTCAACAACGCCTGGACCAATTTGGCCAATTCCTTTTTGTTAATGTTCGTTGAAGTTCAAGGAGGGTTTTTACAATGAGGAAAATTCGAATAATTATCGGAAATACCCTAAAAACAACCCTTTTATTTTCCCATGCAAACGTTTTCTAACTAAAACGTACAGTCGAATTGAGCTTTATCGTTATTGTATAAAGTTCATATTGCAAGCACTCACTGTTGTCCTAAGCAATGAAGGTGTGTTCCTAACATCAAAGAGTCAATTTGCGCTTTATTAACGCGACATATAGTTGAAATTCAATCATATCTATCAAAACAGTGTGCGTGCGTGCGTTTGAGCACAGAATACATCGTTGGAGGATTTAATGTCACGTTCCAAAATTGAATTGCCACAAAATGTAATAGGTCATTTAGACTTTTTTTGCGATTTGGTTGGCTATGCGACATTATCTATAAAATAATTAGGAACAAAAAACTGCCACTGTACAAATCTTTTTGACAGGACGAAGTCTGTCGGGTCCGCTAGTATATTATAAATTTAAAAAGTCTATCCTCAAAAAACTGCAGGGTTTTTAATCTCTTTATAATTTTTTGTGTTATTTTAATTGTTTAAGTTGTAGTAGGTGTATAGTTTTATTTTTATAATATTATTTTGTTACTGTTAGTATTATACAGCGGCTCGTGACTGTGTTTTTATAATCATTAATATTAATTAACACGTGGATAGCGTTGTGGGCTACAATATTGCTAACTTTATTTGTTTTGTGTTTATTTGTATTTTGTAGCTGTTTGCTGTTCCTTAATAAATACAAAAAAAATTGTAAAGTTTTATTATAATAAAAACTGTAGCTTTTACGTGGAACAGTAACAACCATTCATTCATACTTACAAACATTCGCGCTTATGATATTATTAGGGATTGTGTAATTGTCCAAAATATAACGATAAGTGCCAATACAAGTAAGATAAATCTACCATCTGTGCAGACGAAGTCGCGGGCACCAGTTAGTTTTACCTACACTCAATGATAATGATATCATAATTAAAAATGGTATTTCCAAATTCTGAATCGTTTTGTATTTGGATGTTGGTCAGGTGTGCTTTCATTTTGCACAGAATTTGATGAAACAACTTTCTATGAAGAGTTGTTTGTATTTTGCAAACATATTTAGTTTTTATATATTCGTGTTTGTTTGTGAACCTAATAATAAAAATGTCATGACGTTGACGGCGTCTCGATCGCTGTCGCAGACACACCTCTCTACACCCTTAGCCGTTCACACCAATGTTGCTTACTTCGCACCAATATTGGTCTGCTTTTTTGGGGGGCCAATTAAATGAGCGACGAGTTACCTCCTGCCATATTTAAATCAATTAGAAGCCTTTGAGAAGGAGGTAGACTCTGTACCAGGGTCGTCTGCATGGGTACCTCCGTCTTACCTATTTCCGCCGCCAAACAGCAGGGTTCGCTTTGCTGTGTTCCGGCGTGAAGGGTAAGATAGGCAGTGAAATTACTGGGTACTGTGACTTTACATCTTATGTCACAAGTTGGCAACGTACACTGTGGTTCTTATGAGGTTTGCAGATTTGCTGCGAATCTCGTGGGAACCACATGTACTATAGGCGACTGTTACCACTTACCATCAGGTGGGCAGCCTGCTTGTTTGTCAACTTTAGCAATAAAAAAAAAAAGGCACCTGCCTTAGGTTATGGAAAGGTTAGGTAGGAAAGGAACTATAGCTTGGAATCTTATATAGACGGATATGCTGATGCAGATTGGGCTTCAGATTTAAATGATAGGAAATCTTTTTCTGGTTTTTGTTTTAAGTTGTCTGATACAGTTATTTCTTTTGAATGTAGGAAACAAAGAAATGTAGCCTTATCTTCAATTATTTGCATTTCCGTAGGTGTAGCCGGTAACCTCACAGCGATAGCGGACGCCATATTTTCCAACACCAACACATTTTGCATTGCAAAACACCAATCTTCATAATTTTCGCGCCCTTTTAACTTTGGAATGTTAGCAATATAGTTTGTCGACATGTTTTCACGAAACCAAAATTGAACTATGCGTTTTTTCTATTAAAACAATTTTCTAATTACGTAAACCCATAACCTGTAAATGATACGCAGTGGCGTTTCAATAGACATAACTTTTATTGTCAAATAAATTGCACATTAGATGTGACAGTTGATGCTGATACCACCAAAATCGAAATGCAGTAGTTCCCAACCGGTTTGACCAGCAACGACAACAGTTCCTGTACATCAACTGGGTATAATCTACAGCTGCATTTTTAAAGCGCAGATAGAGATTAGACCCAGTTGATATACTCCACCCACACTTTCCTTAAATTTCTTCTACGCATTGGATCTGGAGACCTAATTTTGAATTACGAATGCGACTTCGAAATCACCGATGTGACTAATAATCACTGATTTTCAATAATTCTTATTTTCGAATATCACTGATGTGACTACCTTAGTCACAGGTGTGATTTCATTACGAGTGCTCTGACCCACTCGCAATCAAGTCATACTTGTGGAAATTTTATCTGTTTTGTTTGATTTTTCAGTCTATATATACAATATACATATATGAATGTGGCACATATATTATATATATATATGCAATGGTTAAACCGGCAATAACCGGCAGCGGCTACATTCGAACTCTTACATTTATGTGTGTATTTTGTCTATGCTGGCAGCTCTGCGATCGACTTTCAAAAATTGTATGTTTAGGAATCCGTGACCTCAAAGTCACCGCTGACTATTCAGTCAGCGGTGATTTCGAAATCGCATTCGTAATTCAAAAATAGGTCTCCTGTATCGCCGCGCACGTCATATAAACGACCGTGTCTTATAAAGACACGTGATACGAGTATAAGCGGCAAAATAAACAAACAACAAATATTTGTCGGGAGAAAGGATTTTACATTCCCGAACATGTCTGGGAAGGGTGGTCACGCTGCGTGAATTATGGATCTGTCGACCGCACCGCGCCGGCGTGGATGCAGTGCCTTGCAATCGGCGCCCAGTGCAACATTGTTACGCATGATTTCGTAATTGTGGCTAGTTGCGAAATTCAAACTGAGAGCCTGTTCTGTTACTACATAGAATCATGACGTGGGCATCTTCACCCATAACCCGAATAGATGATATACAAGTCGGTGTAGTCACCGTGGTCTGCCTGGTGGTGAAAGAAAGTGAGCCAGATACCCCTACTGCGGCCGGGCCTCCTTCAACCGAGGAGCAGGGGCTGAGATGGAAGGTAGCTGATGCGAGCGGCAGCACGGTGCTTTACGTGCCGGACTCCCGGGGCTCGGAGCTCGTGATGGGAGACATCATTTTAATAACTGGGGCATTCGGGTACGTTATACACGACAAAGTGATTTTAATCATTGATGCTGTAACAGATATATCTATAATTGGACGCTGTGTCGTGAATACTTCGAGGACCACGTTCAGCTATGAGGAATTCGTATTTTTTTCTGACTTCGACAGAGGTTATCGTCATCATTTTTTTGAGCGCGATCCCGACCTGACGGGCACCTGAGTGTCGGAGACCCAGCCTGAGGAGCTGGAAGACAAGGTAAATCGGGAATAGGTGAGGTCACCACCCCGCCAAGACTATAGTTTGTTTTTATTAAATCTTCAAATTGCAAGTTCTTGATTTTTAACATATATATATTCCATGTGATTACTGAGTGTAATATTAGTGTTATAGTGATAGTGATAGTGTATGATATTAGCGATAAACATAGATTAAAAATGCAATTTGTGTGTATAATATTGCAGTGTATACTTAGATATACACTTCCTAATTAGTTAATTGTATTTTAGTGTTTTAGATTGTGTCACTAACTCAGTAATTCATTTGAATGTTGATAAATAAACCTTTTAGAAAGTATTGTTTGCATTTTAGAACAAATAATGTTGTTTGCGATGATCACAACACATATTTTAAAGTTATACTAATATATTTGCATGGTTTGCCTGCATATGCCATGCATGAATAGAACATGTAATATGCATATAATAACCAGAAAAGTGTATATGTAATAAATATAGTAAACTAATTTGTACATATAGTTTGAAGTAACAAGTATACGAGTATTTGCCAAATTACAAAATTTGCATTGTTTTAGAAATAATTCCTAGTTCTGTCACTTCTTGTTTTTAACTAATAAGGGAACATGTACCACGGCATGTATGATTGTCGTAACAACAGAAATTAGACATAAAAGGTTTAATTACTCATTTTTCGACAATCTTTTGTGGCTCCTGGAAATATTCTTGTGGCTGCATCGCAGCTTACATACACTTATATTAACGTACATGCGATTTTTTCTGAAAAAGTAGGTATGATAGAGATGTTCTTAGAGGCTGCAGCGAGTGAAAAAGACATTCGAAGCGAATCAGTATATATATGTAATTTCCATACACATGTACAGATGCCAACACATTATCCTATCACAATATGTCAATGTTTTTAATAATAATCGATATTAAAGTCTATGAGTCAAGAAATTGAGTTGTTTATAGAAATATGTTAGATTTGAATAGCTGTGTTATTGTCCGTACATGTTGACTGCAGCTCAGCATAAGCGCTTAATATTAATAATGTATATAATATGATGTGGATGCTGAATATATTATATGTGATACTATTGCGAATCAATCAGCGATTGAGCGATTCTGCATCGAAATGCTATGTAGTTCATACAGAAAATGTAAATTATCATACTACATACATCTGATTTTTAAGGTCTACATTTTCTGTATACAATGGCCTATTATGTGAATTTAGCTAAATAATTAAATTGAATCACATAAAATATATGTAAATGAAATTAGGCAATTAAGATGTATTATATAAAAATATACTGCTCAGAAATGTGATTATAGAAGATATTCTTTTGCTATCGAAATTTATATCAAACTATATTTTTAATATCACTTATAAGGACAAAGGCCTAATTTAACTTAAAGAAACTTACGAAAATCACTTACGTCTTTTTGGCACTATACGACTTTATTAATATTGTCAGAATAAAATATAAACATTAAATATTCATAGTTTGATATACAAAATAAGAATAATTTAAATTGTAATTCCACGTCGTTTATTGTATTTGTGTAAGAGTAACAAATAACATATGTGTCCATGACTATGAAAATATTGTTATCAGTTAGGTACCCTTTTTTTTTTCTTTTTCTTTTTTTTATTTTTTATTAAAATTTCATTTCTAATTCGCAAGTTGATTCGTCATTTCTCTCGTGAAAATCAGAACACAAAACAAAAATTCATTTATATTTGATGTATTTATTGTATAGACAATTTTATAGCGCTCCTAGTGGAATAGCTGTAAACTAATATTATCGCTCATAGTGGAATACATAGTTGTAAACTAAAACTGTCACTGAATTAAAGTAGTTAAAATATTAAAGATAGAACTTGTAAGTTTCCAAAACATACATAGTTTTTGGAATTGAATATTATTCTGAAAAATCAACTTATGACCTGTTATGAATTAGAATAACTTTTTGGTATCGTATTTTTGATGTCGTATTGTATCATATCACAATCAACAAGTATTAATTAGAACTAATCTTAAGCATTTTGCCGTCTACAAAACTGATGCTAATAAAATCAATTTTTAATCTTCTTTAATATCTATTTCTATTATGTAAGCAAGACAAATATTATGTATTGTAATGATATTAGAGATTTTATATAAAGCAATGTCAGATACTTTAAAATTATTATATAAAACAGTGGTGAGTCGATACATAAATATCTTAAATTCTTAAGACTCTAAAATTTATAAAAAAAGTTCTCATTACCATATCTACTAAACTTTTTTTCTTCGAAACTATAATGAGAGTTCTGTTAGTTAATAAATTTAGCAAACTTTGGGTAGATTTTGCACACAGTTTCAGCGAGAAGTCAAGAAGTGATTTGCGTATGAATTTAAGAAAAAAATAAGAACAAGGCATGCACAGTTGGATTGCGTGTAGAATTGTGTGCATGTGAAAAGTATGAGAGTTCAAATAAGACTAATAACAGACGAGAATGACTGAATAAAAGTAGTTGTGCCGACCCACAGGGTCACGGCAGGGCACGACCAGAAGTCTGAATACAAATATATTAGAACTGAATTTTTTTCTTTCAGTTCAATCGCACTATAGTTTTCAATAAACTGAATTATTTGTGGTTGTATTTTTATTTCATTTTTCAGATTCCCTTTGATCCTTATGTATTGGAATTATTCACCAATTTTCTATTACAAAGTTGTCACATGCACTTTAACTTGATTAGTGCGAACACAACATGATCATAATGGACTTTACACAACATATATAGAGACATTAACTGACCTAAAAGTTGAAACACTAAATCAGTAATTAACAGAGTCTTCTCAAGAACAACCTGATAAGAAACTCGGAAAACATTTTTTTCTCATCTTATTAAGATGGCAATAATAATTCATGTACACATAGCTGCAAGTCAGGCATATCACGTTGACTTTAAGACCACTTTTGTTCTCAACGTAATAAAATCTAATTTCGTGGTTCATATTTAGTTTGATAACTATAATTACTACGCGGGGCGACAAAATTAAAAAAACTATATGGTAAACGAAGAGTACAATATATTGTCCCATCTCTTATAAATAGTATACCTGAGGATATGATAAATGAAATAAACTTCAAAAATATTAAGTATACATTAAAAAGATAGGTACTTCAAAAATAACTAAAAATTCTCATTTACTTAATATATCTTCATATCTATATAAGTTATTTATTTTAGCCAATATTTAAATAAGTAATATATTATAACCAATCTCCAACATATCTCAAAATAAATATTTCTAACGGAACATTCTGTAGTCTGTAGGTTTGAGCTGCATGGTGAAGTTGTCAATAAGGACGCATTGATATGCACGCGCATTATATAAGAGTGAGAGAGGTAGCTGCGTTGGTACCATCTCGTCACCGATATCGTAGACCTCGTCACGCCCTCGTCGACCATGATAACCAACTGACGCAGGACCTTCTGTCCTTGCAGGCAGCATCTGCGTTGCCGGCGGAATCTGCGCCGTCAAACCCTCCATGATCCCTTAGCTCGGCAGCCTTCAGCATCGCCATGACTAGGTTCCCTCATGACAAGGCCCGCGCCACTTGGGCTTCCCGCGCCTCTTCTAGCGCTTATAGGCCCCCTTTATGGGCCTGCGCTGCATCGTCCCTCTCCTGAGGGGCGGTCGACCTCACGATTTGCCTATATGGTTATTAGAACCTAGGCCAGGCTGAGTTTAGTCGGTAGGTCACGTGGCTGGACCGTTCCGGTCGCGTGGAGTCCGACATAACCTCCGTGACATTTGCCGTTGCGGGGGTACCCTGGGTACGTTTCGTGCTCCTTGTGAGATTCTCAGCCTTCCTCTCCTGAGGAAAAAAAAACTGCGTTGGTAGAATTGTATTGTTCCTGACGGGTTTATCTTTTGTTTTTAATTTTATATTTTACAAGCTTTTTTTCTGTATAATGTTTATTATCGCCTATTAAGTATTGATACGACGGCTTTGGTGTGCGGCAAAACTCTAAAGAGTTTATGTCACGCCTAGTATAGGATTCTTTTCTGTAATTGTTTCTTTATGGTAAAATAAATAAATAAAAAAAAACATAGAAACACCCCGTGTTTGAAACATTTGTCCAAAATCAGACGTTGCATGTTTAATTATGTACTTACATCGAATAGTTAGAATTTTCTATGACGACCTTTCTATGACGGTTTGACGACCTCCATAGTCGAGTGGATAGTACACCGGTTTCAAGGTGTCGCCATCTCTGAGGTCCCGGGTTCGAATCCCGGTGGGGGCATATGTTTGTGTGATGAATGCCAGCATTGTACCTTAGTCATGGTTGTTGATATATATTTCAATAAAAATTATTTATATATGTATAATATATGTATGTCTATCCGTTACCATAGCACAAGCCTTACAGAGCTTAGTTTGGGCTAGGCTAATTGGTGTAAGTGTAACAAATATTTATATATTTCTATCATTTCAACCTCAAGAATTTCCTAAAAAATTGGTCTTATGCTGCTAGCATCTAGTGGCTTTATACCTACTATATTTACCAAATCGTCGACCCACCCTCCAGGAGGTCTGCTAATTGCTAATGCTACGTTTCCCATTTTACGAGTGCCACTTTCAGCCCCAACGGCCGTGAGTCCTACGAGCAAACAAACAAACAAACAAACGGCCGTGAGTCCTATCCCCTGGAAATTGAGGCTGAAAATTAAAGAGATAAACTCGCCTTTGTACTTAATTTTATGTTATACTAGCGGCCCGTCCCGGCTTCGCACGGGTAGACATAAATAGATACAGATATTTAAGTTACAACCATGCTAATTAAAACTACAATAGTTAGACATATGGTCACGCGAAGTTTTTTGTAGATATTGATATATTCTATAATATTGTCGAACATTTTATTTGTCCTACCATTAAAACACTCTTCGTAGCGTATGCGATGAAAGACATTTTATGGCAAATCGTTTTACACCTTAGGTTAGTTTTAATAAGAATATCTAAAGATTTCTATAGTAATCTAGTACTAAATATAGCCTATGTTACTCAGTGATAATGTAGCTTTGTAATGAAAAAAGAATTATTAAGATCGGTCTAGTACTTTTTGAGTTTATTCGTTAGATACAAAAATACAAATCTTTCCTCTTTATAATATACTAGCTTTCTGCCCGCGGCTTCGCCTGCGTGGATTTCGGGATTGGGTCTATAGAGGGTTAAGGGTCATAGCTTTTGCCCACGGCTACATATCTATTGATGAAAACCGCATGAAAATCTGTGCAGTAGTTTTTGAGCGAAGCCTTTATTGCGCATCCCGTGGGATCTGTCGATTTTTCCGGGATAAAAAGTAGCCTATGTTACTCGGGGATAATGTAGCTTTCAAAAGGTGAAAGAATTTTTGAAATCGGTCCAATAGTTTCGGAGCCTATTCACTACAAACAAACAAACAAACAAATATTTCCTCTTTATAATATTAGTATAGATGTGTATGTTATTTGTGGACAATAAACATAATATATTAAACTCTTTGGTCTATGTCTGGTTCATTTTAATTCGAGCACGCAATGAAACTTCTAGCTGTTGAGAGACTTTTAGCCTGATAGATGCCTTTTTTTTTATTAATGTCTGGAAAATGCGTTACGCATACCCCACGGCTCGGGAACACCGCGGGGTTATGTCGGACTCTCCGCGCGCTTGGGGCCGAGTGCCAGCCAAGCGCGCGGTCTACCGACTAAAAACCAGACAATGCCCCTCAGGGACGCCTTGGCAGGAGCGCATCAATCGTCGACGCATCCTCCCTCATCAGACGAGGTGGAAGACACGCCGAGGTGAGCAGCATCACTGCCTGACAAGGTCATGGGAACACTTACGTACACTTCCACGACCTCGTCGGCGTATAATGGCTCGCCCGCGGGGAGCCCCTCTCACCCCCCCGTTGCGCTGGGGGGAGCCAGATAGATGCCTAATAGATGGGTCAAGAAGGCAAGTTGTTCATAAAACTAGATAAATTTTGTGTGTCACTTCAAGCGCACTGTTTTTACAATTATGTTTATAATTATTTTTATATGTTGAATCGTACATCTTATTGTCTCAGTAATTAATATTACTGTTTTACCTGAAGGTATGCTTAAGGGGTTGATATATTGTGACTAAATTGTCATGATATTGATTGCTTAAAATTCTCAATTAAGATATTATATCAAACATATAAGATTTTTTTTTATGTGATAGGGGGCAAACGAGCAGACGGATCACCTGATGGTAAGCAATTACCGCCGCCCATGAACGCCCGCAACACCAGAGGAGTCACAAGCGCGTTGCCGGCATTTTAAATGGGAGTACGCTCTTTTCTTGAAAGTTTGGATATCGTAACGGTTCGGAAACACTGCAGGCGACAATTCATTCCACAGTTTAGCTGTGCGAGGCAGAAAATTTCTAGAGAAACGCACAGTGGTGGACTGCCAAGTATTGAGATGGTGAGGATGGAAGGTTTGTCGCGTGGAACGATGTCGGAAAGTAGTAGCAGGGATTAGTCCAAATAATTCCTCTGAGCATTCTCCGTAATAAATGCGATAGAGTATGCAGAGAGAAGCTACATCTCTACGCAATGCCAAAGGGTCAAGCCGACTTGAAGTTTCCTGGTGGTCGACGATGCGTATCGCTCTCCGTTGAATCCGGTCTAGAGGGAGAAGCTGGTATTGGGGCGCCCCTGCCCAAAGATGAGAACAGTATCTATATATAAGATCTTAATTATTTTTTCAAAAAGATATATTATACTGAAAATTTAATTTTTAATAGCGCACACATTTACACATTTCAAGCTTTCGCTTTTCGCCTAATTTTATTTTATCTAACTGTATAAAAATTTTGATTAAAGCCCATATGGATTGTTTTGCCCAATTCGAAGAGTGAAAATGTCCTTTAGAGTCTGTCCAGCGATGAAAAATGTGGCAAGCTGTGGGCAAATGAGATCAAAATATCTTGGTCACTTGGCACTTTATGTGTATATTTTATTTTCCAATTCGCGACCGTGTTTCGCTTCCTAAACTTCGATGACGTATTCTGTTATTTCTCAAACAACTAAAGCGTTTATGTACAAGTTGGCAAAGTGTACTAATGTCCTTATGGCGTTTCTGGCCATTGATACTACATCATAGGCTACTTCTCGTTTTAGGGAATTTCGGGAACAACGTACAAGGCTGACACTAAGACATCTCCTGCACTTGAAAGATTTCGTGTAAATGACTCCTCGTTTATATATTTGTATTAATTTATTTTTAAAATTAGTTAAAAAATGCTCATAAACGTACGACGAACTTTGTATCCTTCGCTTAGAACTGGTATCAAAATAGCTTAACCACAAAAAAAAATATGCTTCCTCCTTATAGAATCTACCGATTCCAGTTCAAACTGAAAGAAAGCATTTTGAAATTCTCCCCCATTCCGAACTAATTGCCATTTGCGCCACCTTTAAAGCTGCATTTTATTCTAAGCAGCCTTAGGATCTTTTAAATATTAGTATACTTCGATGTAAGTCAATTAATTTATCAAAGCGTATCCATTACAAACTTGTTAAAACAAAAATCACTGCGCTCGTACTCGAAATATAAATAGGGTGAGATGCAATCAATAACCCGCTCCCCTCGGCAGCTCGGTACTGGATAGCGGGGGGTAGCCGCCCCCGTCTGATACAAGCAATAATAATATGAAGTGAGATAATATATCTTTGAAAGGTATATTAAGTTTTCTCTACATTCTACATTAACATGTGACTCAATTATTTAGTAAAATTAAAAACTAAACTATAAATAAATCATTTGAAATAAATCGCTGCCGTCAGCCAACGTCCCCATAAGACTAGCAGCATTGTCACGTATGGCGATGCTGATTCGCTGCGCTAGATATGATCCAGCTTTCTTTTCTTTGAGAGCATTAAGATTTTAAATAAATTACCAGAACACATACAGTTTCTCCCATGTAATGCATTTAAAAAGGAATTGCGCCTCAGGATCTTACAGATAACATTTTACTCTATGGACGATTTTTTTAAATATAAATCATAGGTATAATTAAATGAAAATCTAGTAAGTATTGTATTCTCAGAGTAAATAGAACTTTGAGATTGTATTGCATTGTTTATATTGCGGATTTTTAATATTGCATGTATAACTTTTATTTGACAATAATGCAAACATTGCAATGCCCTTATAGGGTGTCACATGTGTCAAAATATGTTATAATTACCATCTACTATTATGAATAGAGATCGGATAATCGGATGCATATTTACCTAAAGTTAATTTTTGGCTCACAAATTATGGAAGCGGCTTTTTAAAATACATTTTGTTAAATAAAAATCCCGGGAAAATACGGGACTGCAAATCTAACGTAGTGATATTGTTTGAAAATTACTAAATTAGCACGTGGTATTTATTTTCAAAAGACCAAGACTCCGGGTTCATTTATACAACTATGCATACGTATTTACATGAAGTTCAGTTTCAGTTCCCCGTGCGATTTATGAATGTACGATTTATTACATGAAGAGTGTTATACGAAAGTAGTGAGCTAGTTTGACTAAAACAATAATTAATTAAATAATTGAATAAAAGACAGAAATGGTGAAAAATTTAGTTTAACAATACAATAAAAAGCCGTTTCCATACTTTGTCTTAAACTAACTTTAGGTAAATATGCATAAGATTATCAGATATCTACTTATGAACGTGACATGCAATAAATAAATAAAGCGCTGATGGTAAAAAGTACCAATATAAAATATCCTCCTGCAAAGTACCAATATATTTTCCGAATTTCATAGGCAATATTACTTATACTTTATTAATACTTTCATACTCTTAAGTTACCAAGTCTTAACCTGCCCTTTCGATAACCTATCAAATTTGTTTCAGTTACAATCAAATTGGTTATCCAGACATCTTTTACCGACTTGGACTTTTTTTTGGAGGGACTTATGCTGAAGCTAGAGACGGCTATGTTCAGCTTTGCAATGAGTGTCTTTGTGGAAGGCGCACGAACCGCCAAGCCTAGACCGGCGACCATTCCGGAGTCGGGCGGGTCGGTTAAGGCTTACCAACTTGTGTAAAGACCGAATTTCATCAGTTTTCTTTTGTCTATTCTTTCTACGTCTCCAAGACATCTAAGTATTCTATTTTCATTCAATTTTGTCAATCCTCTTCCTTCTCAGCGCACGTTGCCTATACCATACTATTCCACACATAAACTATAAGTACCAACGCTCTTATTTTCACAACATTAATCTTATTTTCAACCTTCTTTTGTCACCCACAGCATAGACAGGTATTACCCTCAGGTAAAGGTAGGCACTAGCATTCATTTCCGTGCTCCAACTTACATTGGAATTGTATTATTCTTTAGTCAAAATCAAAATCAAAATAATCTTTATTCAACATAGACCTTTACAGGCACTTATTGACGTCTCAAGACAAAACAAAAAAAAAGCTTAAAAAAATCAAAAACCTTGTCCGCACGTACGAATACGGAAAAAAAAATATTGACTCGACACCTGTTCGGAAATTGGGAGAGCCTTCTCGAGAAGAACAGGCAAGAAACTATGAAGGTCTATTTTTTATCTCCTCTTTTCAATGTTAATAATTATAATAATATAATATAAAAATACAATATAATATAAGATACAATCAAACCTAATACGATTACATGTTTACATACGATTAGTATGTTTACATACACATATAAAAATAATACAATATTATAAATAATGTTGTTACCAAACATGGCTCTATGAATAGTGTCCCTATTCCCAAATAGTGTGATCATTTAGATAGTCACTTACTAAGTAATATTAGTACAACAACTAATATATTTAGTTCAAAACGTCGCTCTCTATTAACATGTAAAACATAATATCAAACATTCATTAATTTCAACATTTATCCATTGTTCAATGTAATTGCAATAAAAAAACAATAATATTTAAGACGCATAAAGTCTCTATTATAGGAAATTGTCTAAGATTCTAAGTCATTGAGAACCAAATATTTTGCAAGTTAATAGACATTAAAATAAAACTTTCAAATGACACCATTAGGCAGCTATTAATTAATAAGAAAACTCAATGTCACAACAGCGAGCTGACTATATGAAATATTCACACCATATTTTTGTTTCTAAGACTAATAGTTTTTTAATTATTAAGGTACGATGATATAGACCTTTTCGTTGCGCTCCACTTTTTAAACCTGGTACCCGTATGTTTCGGCGCGATTTTAAAGACGTTTCACGTCAAAAAATGCAAGCTAGATCGCAACGTAACGGCGCTTTATAGATTGTTGATTAATATTTGTCTTAAGCAGGTGTATGACTCTAGGATCATAAAATAAAATTATTTAGTTTTAAACGGAAAATTTAGCTTGATTAACCCTTAATCTTTGGTAACTACAATTCTGATGAAAGCTCACCCCTGCATCTTAATTTACAGGTCCTGTATAAATTTAATTGTTCATTACTATTACTATGACTATTTATTTATTTAAACTTTATTGCACAACAAAAACCCAGGTAGTAACCCAGTTACTACCTACTAGTCAACCGAATGGCTAGTAGTTCCAAGTGTAAGTGGCGCAGATACATATAATAACTTACAATAAGGTCATCCCAAATTAAAATAACAACTAACTACCTAATAGATACATATATACATAGCCATATATATACGTACACATACATAAATATATATTATATAATAGATAATCAATTAATTACTATAGCTCGAAAATGAGGTGCTTAAGTCAGTGATTCGAGATAGTGTCCACGAACCAATCTCTTAAACGTGAGTTTACTAGCAGATGCTCGAATATGGAAAGGCAGATCATTCCATAGACGAATCGCAGTAACTGTAAATGATTCGGAGGAGAAGTTGGTGCGATGAGTTGGAATTTGTAATGTAAGGTTGCTTGATGAACGTAAGTCACGACTATGAGTGGACCCGAGGAATATGAAACGCGACTTCAGATAAATTGGAGTCTTAGGGCTAAATAGGATGTCATATAGACAGCAGACAACCCTGAGGTTCCTACGTTGGCGGATTGGAAGCCACATTAGTTGCCGACGGTACGAAGAAATGTGGTCGAATTTACGAACGCCAAAAATAAATCGGATGCCACTATTTATGAGGCGATCCAACCGGTTTAATTAGTTATTAATTTTTGACATGTATTTATTGATTTAATTGGAATTGACTATTGTTATGCATTTTTTTTTCTTATAATTAAGTAGTTCATATGCCTGTATGGCGAATCATGGTTGGACATCATATTTTTGTAAATAGCAATGTAAAGCAATGTAACTCATGTTTATGAACAAATAAATGAATTTGAATTTGAATTTGAATTTAACAAATCTTGGTTCGCATCCGTGAGGCAGACATCCGCATAGTCCAGAATCGGAAAGAGAAGACTAATCATCGCATGTCCGGTGCAGCAACAAAACCTGGGTTAACAAAATAAATTTACCACCTACCTTGACCCTCCTCGATGTTAATTCTGTTGCCAAGGGGGGTTCAGTCCCTGAACCGTAATCGCCTCACGTAGGGCAACGTACCCTTTAGGCAAGCCCTTGTGGCCACGCCCCGTCTGGCTGGCTCTGTATTTTGGTTTAGTAAGCATAATTCAAAATCCTTTAAAGTACGACTATGCTTATACATTTTACATGTCTTATATATCAATTCCTTTTTTATATCCGATTTAACTGTAGTACTGTTATGTTGCCGATAGATTTCACTTTCTTAACCGTACATTCGTAACTTCCTTTCACGCTAGCGTTTCATGTGAATTTGACACAATGGAATCAATAACATTTTATAATAAAAGCCTTCAATATTACACACGTTCCATAATATTTATAACTTAATCACTGGCACGATAAAAAATGTCTGAGAGAGGCAATGTAGACATAGTGTGGGCACTAAAATGCCTCTATTGATAGCTGCTATGGGAAAAAACACCGGCCAAGTGCGAGTCGGACTCGCACACGTAGAATTCCGTACCACTATACATTATATTAAAGTTGATTGAATGAAAGATAAAATGCAATTTACGATTTATAACGTATTAAAATAAAACTAATTATGTGATCTCGTTCAAAAAGATTTTCGGTGGAAGTTTGTATGGTAATGTACATCATATATTATTTTTACATTTATCATTCCCTTATTTTAGAAGTTACGGGGGTGACACACATTTTTCCACTTTAGAAGCGTCTCTCGAGCAAACTATTCAGTTTAGAAAAAATATATATTAGAAACCTTAATATCATTTTTGAAGACCTATCCAAAGATACCCCACACGTATGGGTTTGATGAAAAAAAATTCAGTTTCAGTTCTAAGTATGGGGAACCCCAAAAATTGATTGTACTCATTTTTGTATGAAAATCAATGCAGTTCACCGAATACATCTACTTACCAAGTTTTCACAGTATAGCTCTTATAGTTACGGAAAAAAGTGGCTTTGACATATGGAAGCTACGGAACCCTAAAAAATACCCCTCCATGTGAAACTAAGAAGCCAATCGTTGTAATAAATCATTGTTGTGTTTAATTAAAAGAAATTATTTTTATAAGAACACTTTATTAAAATAATCGTAGTACATGACAGAGAGAGAGAGAGAGGATATTACTTCTTAAAACTACTTATATAAAAATGGCCAAGGGATTGTATCCGTACATCCATAATATGTATACATAACAATCATAAGAACAAAATAATAATTCTCTCTGTCATGTAACGCACTTACAAGGACTCCACTCACCGTCTTCTATAAATGCTACAAGTAACACACCCTGTACTATCATTAAACGCACACGCTATGCTAGTTAAAACAAGGGTGTGAAGACCCAAATTTTCATTTTATGCGATATTATATACTTAATAAATAACTGTACCGAATCTTAGGCTCCGCTATTGGTAGCTCAGTATAGAATTAGCTGTGATTTATAGATACGAGTATGTCCCCCAGACACATTATCACACATAGAACATCACTCAGATAGATCTGAGTGCTTCCATTGGTCAAACAACAGTACAGCTGAGAATCGGCTTTGATTTATTACTACACATAACATTCCACATAACATTAATCATTTCCCCCATAGAACTTATTAGAGAAAACCTACCCTCTTGTATCAATACATAGTATAAAACAAAGTCGCTTTCGCTGTATGTCCGTATGTATGCTTAGATCTTTAAAACTACGCAACGGATTTTGACGCGGTTTTTTTTTAATAGATAGAGTGATTCTTAAGGAAGGTTTGTATGTATAATAAATGCATAATATAGTAGAGAAACACTGATAAATTTAAAGGTTTCTAATGTGATGTCGTAAATAAGCACGTTTTTTTGCGCTTATATTGCAAACGCTGGCTGAACCCTACGAGATAGACCAAAATAATGTACTACAGTATTGTACAACTTACAAAAATCCACAAAAAAGTCCGCGATGGTATATGTCTATCTCTTAGGGATAACCCACCATAACCATTTTTTCACTGCACCCGTGCGAAGCCGGGGCGGGTCGCTAGTTATTAATAAGCCGTAACAAATCACTAGTTACATCCCCTAGTACGCCGCGTTGTTCCGCCACAGAACATTTCACAATCTAACGACGCGCATTTATTGGTTAAATAACAGCTCAGTTTAACATTGGCTGTACTTTATATAATAACTAGCAATTGCGTCTGTGCAAGATTAGTATTTCCATTTTCGTATTCCCTACATTAGCGTGGCGTGGAAATAACTAACATTATGACATCAAAAAATTATCACATAAACAATATTTGGTCGCGTTTGAAAAATATAACAGCCTGACAATATGATGATGAGATGTTGGACAAAAACAAATTTAAACAATTCACACACTGTCTTTAAAATTGTAGGTTGCCTATGTATTATTCTGTAATATATATGACCCGCGTGGATTTCGGGATTGGGACTATAGAGGGTTAAGGGTCATAGCTTTTGCCCACGGCTATATATGCGCGGAAGTCGGTTTATGACGCGAAGGTTTTATCGCGCTTCCCGTGGGACTATCCGTTTTTTCGAGATAAAAAATACCGCAAAACCTTGCTCAAGAATCACTCTATTTATTAATGAAAACCGCATGAAAATCTGTGTAGTAATTTTTGAGCGAAGACTTTATTGCGCATCCTGTGGGATCTGACGATTTTTCCGGGATAAAAAGTAGTCTATGTTACTCGGGGATAATGTAGCTTTCCAAAGGTGAAAGAATTTTTGAAATCGGTCCAGTAATTTCGGAGCCTATTCATTACAAACAAACAAATCTTTCCTCTTTATAATATTAGTATAGATATAGACTAGCAATTGCGTCTGTGCAATATTAGTATTTCCATTTTCGTATTCCCTACATTAGCGTGGCGTGGAAATAACTAACATTATGACATTAAAATTAGCACATAAATAATATTTGGTCGCGTTTGAAAAATATAACAGCCTGACAATATGATGATGAGATGTTGGACAAAAACAAATTTAAACAATTCACACACTGTCTTTAAAATTGTAGATTGCCTATGTATTATTCTGTAATATATATGACCCGCGTGGATTTCGGGATTGGGACTATAGAGGGTTAAGGGTCATAGCTTTTGCCCACGGCTACATATGCGCGGAAGTCGGTTTATGGCGCGAAGGTTTTATCGCACTTCCCGTGGGACTATCCGTTATTCCGAGATAAAAAATACCGCAAAACCTTGCTCAAGAATCACTCTATTTAGTAGTTTTTGAACGAAGCCTTTATTGCGTATCCCGTGGGCTCTGTCGATTTTTCCGGGATAAAAAGTAGCCTATGTTACTCTTCATCCCTTCAACTATCTCCACGTAAAAAATCACGTCAATTCGTCGCTCCGTTTTGCCGTGAAAGACGGACAAACAGACAGACACACTTTCCCATTTATAATATTAGTATGGATTGTAAAATGTGTCACAACTTCATATTCAATAAATAATAAAATAATAATAAAATAATAATTGAAATATTATTATTAAGATAAAATAAGAATAAAGAGTAGAAATGGATTAGGTACTACGTGAAAGGTAAATAACACAAAAATATTTATTTCAAAAATAACTTAGCTTTATTACGATCTATTTTGGGTTATTATTTTGTCTCATATAAATGAATTAGAAATTCTTGTCGAGAAAAATAAGTGTCTAAAGCCCGAATATACCATTAATATGTAATGGCGACGAAAATCATTGGCTAAGAACACTTACACACAAAATAATTAAATTTTGCACAAATGCCTTACTTAATTCAGATTAACTAAGTTCTTTTAGCTTCAATAATATCTTGTTGAAGCAACTCTTAAAATGGGATTAACGTTTGAAGATAAGAAGGCAACATAGACACATCTTGTACAAGTTTCAGCGTATTGCGTAACTCAAATTATAAATGAAAATTTTGATTTGTTCATTGTTTGATTTTAATCGGAGAAAGTCGCAAAATTTCGTGATCAACCAGTAATGGATTATCAATCATTTACAGTGATAATCATTATCACTTGTCATTTAAGATACATTATAACTCGTAATCATTCTGCGATCTGAAACTGCTTTTATGTAGTTATAAAAAAAACACATTCAATCTTGACCTTTGATGAAAAGAATAGAAATCGATAAATAATATAATTTAATAGTTTATAATGCGTTCCTAATAACAATAGCTGCCCGTGAAATTATGAATAAATAAAATATCGCAGAATCTAGATAACGCTTGGAATATAAATAGGTACACAGAACACAACGGTGTTACAAGTTTCTTTGTTCGGAGAAATATAGTAGTAATCGTAAGTTTCAGTTTTTTTTTCAAATCAGTTATTCCTAATTAGTAATTCCTTTTTTGTATTCCGTACTCTATGTCAAAAAATGAAAAACTTATACTTCAACTGTCTTATTAATAAAAATCGCTTATTCTAAACATAATCCGAGTCTACACTAGGACTTGTTAATCCCGGAGTAGCAGAGATTCAACTTGTTATTTTTATTGTTATTAATAAACATGGAGTAACCTCGGACTAGCAATACCTTCCTTACGCCGAGATTAATGCGAATGTAATGGCAACCCAGTAGATTTAAAAGTAAAAAGAGTGAGTTATTGAATGAACAACGACTCAAAATACGACGCAACTTGGTGTTTTGACTCTATGGAAACTAATGTGACGCCAGAGTTAAAACCGTTTTAAGTTTATAAAGTAAAAATAAGTTTTTTGAAAATAATGAGCCAGAAACGCAATCGTGCTGTTAACTGGGATGAAGGAGAAAAGGTACTTTCTTCCAAATACATAGTGAAATGAGCATGGTGTTTATTTACTTTAAAAATATCTCTGTAGTATAAAAATTCGATGCCATCTTATTTGTACAGCAAAAGTTACGACATGTATTAAAAGATTTCCGCCAAAGAATTCGCCTCATTAATGGCGTCATTTCTTCGATCTCATTTAACATCCTGAAATCATCAATAAAATAATCTCTATCCATAGTTTTATTATTATAAAACAAAACTAAACGTAATACAATCGAAATAACATATAACAATAATCAAATAAACACCGGAATATTAGGTTAGGTTTATGTCAAAAATGAAAAATACCACAACTGTAAAGCTTACTCCGTCCTTAAACTAGGTGGCGGGAAGGATTAACTTTTATTCCGGGAGTAAGCTCGGAGTAGTTTACTCCTTCCTTACTCCATGTTTATTAATACTGAAATTCATTACTCTGAGCTTATGCCTTGGAGTAAAGTTATTCTTTAACTACTCTTAATTTATTAATAAGGCCGCTAGTTTTCAATCTTTTTCTCAGGGGCGCTTGGAAAATATCAACTTGACATTAAAATCAAATATTCAGGTACGCTTCAAAGCAATCAAAAAAACAACTTTTATCCATGATACTCGACCAACAATAAAATTTGACGTAAAGCAATGAATGTAATGTGGCGTAAATAAACGCAAATACCTGAAAGACGTAACTTTGTAATTGCATACATATGTAATACTTATACTCATACCTCTTTCCGTTGGGGGTAAACATATATCTCAGTTTTCAACAGTACACAGAAAGAATATAATTCAATCCAAAACGCAAATATGTCTTGGAGAAATATTTTGGAATGTAAATATAAATATCTCAATACAAAATATATCTCTTCAATTATAGTCCTACTGAATCATAAAAAAGAACTAATAATTCTCCTATAAAGTTTGTAGTATTATTGGGACAAGAATATGGATTTATAATTTAGAAACCAGAATCTTAATTCAAAAATACTGCAGGTTTTGTTATCAGTTTTAGAGTCTAGGAACTAAGTACTCAATCCAAAAAATAACAAAATTTATCAAAGATTTTGCATATTTTAATCAAGAACTAAAAATTCTTATTTTTAGAATATAAAATGATGTTTACTTCAAGAATGTTGCATATTTGACTTGAAGTTTATTTTTATTTCTTTCTTCGTTTAAATTCGGCATGTTTAAATTGTGTGTTAGAAAGTTCTTAATCACCAATAACTACACATATTTTATCCTTAGATTGTTTCATTCTTCGTCTAAGAACGACAGATCAAAATATGTTCATCCAAGAAACAGGAATTATTCTGAAGAATAACATAGACATTAATCATTCTTGGAAAACCGAATGGTGTTACCATAATACAAAAATCTGTTTGTAAGGTAGAAAATATAGGCGCCTTCAGAGCTATAGCGCGTAGAGCCATAAGGCATACTCAGACCAAATAAAAAACTAAAGACTTAACACTTCCAACAAAATCGTGAAGCCGGTTGTGTAAACACCACCAGTACCACACAGTAAAAAAATTACCCGAATATTTAGTCACAGTATTAGCAGGGTTATTAGATGAGTATATCATAGATTTAGTACAATAGATAGGCAATGTGAAAGAGACAAATTATCGTTCCCCGTATAATGAGATGAGCGAGAGAGAGCGAGATGGGAATATGGCAGCCTTCAAGTACCTACACACAAGCGACTTGACGTTTGCGTAGGTAAAAATTTACACCATTTATTTATTATTTTTAGAATTAAAAATAATAAATATGGTGAAAATAATACTTACGGGTTACAAGCAAATTGGTTTTTATTCCGTGCCACGATTTGAGCACTTCCAACCTGTGCCTATACGGTTTGTAATATCTTTGCCACTAATGATATGTTGTACAAATATACTTGTTGTCTGTAAAACTATAATAGAGTTTGAGAACACACGGTTAATTCTCTAATATCACTAGGTAGGTAGTAGGTAGTTATGTAATTACTTAGTCTTAATAATCGATAACTGTGTTACAAAATACCACAATAAGTTTACATTTACCGTGATTTTTTAAAGCAATAACGTGCAATAATGTGTCAACATTATGAAAAATATTGTTTTATTTTAGTTTGATGTCTATAAATTTTTCTCGTATGGAATTGTCCGATTTGGGAGAAAGTCAAATAATCATTATGGCAACATTTTTTGAACGCTATGAGGATTTTGTGGACTCAACCGACTTTCTTTCTTTCTGACACAGCAGCCGTTGAGTACTGTTCTGTGCACAGCAGGATTTATCAATTTCTGAATTTAATTTTCAAATGTTCTACTTATTTGTTACTCACCCACCCACCTAGGTTTATTTGTACACTGAAGCTAGTTTACAAATTTAAAGATAATTTTATACCTACATAATTATGGAACTAGAAAATTTGCTTGCGTCGTGGGATTCAAGACATTATTAGAACTTCACGGTGAGTTTATTTATTGTTATTATCAAATAATTATTTAAGTGCGGTCACAGGCTAATGGAGAAAGCTATGCCAGTGTTGTATTAAAACTATATAATAACAAAAGTAGGTAACTCATAGAAAAGTTTAGTAAATTAAAGTAATTCTCTCGCAGGCCATTCAAAACGAATATTACGACGACCTCCGTAGCCGAGTGGCTAGTACACCGGTTTCAAGGTGTCGCCATCTCTGAGATCCCGGGTTCGATTCCCGGGGGTGACAGTTGTTTGTGTGATGAACTCGAGCATTTGTGCCTTAGTCATGGGTGTTAATATTTATTTCTATTTAAAAAAAAATATTTATCTATGTATAATTAAATGTCTGTCCGTTACCCTAGATCCCATATCATAAGCCTAGGGTTTAGTTTGAGCTAGGCTAATTGGTGTGAGTGTAGGAAATATTTATTTATTTATTACGAATTTACCACCACTATCTATTGATAGTGCAAACTCTTAAATGGTTTAGTATAAACATGGTTTTATACTATTGTATTAAACCATGGAAAAAAATAAAAAGCAGTTATGGATACTAGATAACGAATAAACATATTTAATAATAGATGTATACATTTAGAATAAATATATACATCCATAACCCGACAACAAATATTATTATTGTTCTTCACACAAATATTTGCAGCGACTAATTCAAACCCAGGACTTGTTATTTCGTAACCAATGTCGTTGAATATATTCCTATGGATATTATTGCTTTTTCTTGACTACAAATAGAACACTAGTAGGAGATAAGTGAATAGTATGTTTGTTGTGATTTAGTTTGTGCTTTTCCACAAAAATAGATAATTGTATTTATATCCCGCGTAGACCATGTGTAAACTGCTGAAAGGTTTTGTTGCTGTCTAGGTCCATTGTTGATACTTTGGTTTGACCCGTAACCTTATTCTTACTGACATAAAGTTTATTGTTTTTTTCAGAATGCTGGAGATATTGAACACGTAATAAGTAAACACAAAGAAAAAGCTGCGTCCCGCCACCAGACTGTCCAGCCATTTATACTTCTACAAGGAAAATTGCAAGATTTTTCAGCTCTCTATATTGTGATTGAAGATAAAAAATATCAGCTGCAAAGTGCAACTAAGGCATTTGATTTACATCAAAATCGATATTTACATTATTTGTTGCCTTTGAAATAATACATATTACAGAAGACGACCGTGCTACGATTGCATATGATTCCAATTATTGTTATTTTAAAGTGTTTTTGTCATTATCGTTGTCATTTCATAAATAAAATAATTTTTATACTATTTATGTATATTATTAACAGTAGTTTAGAGGTTTTCTTCCAACTTACCTATTCTTTTACATAAAGAATGCATTCTCTTGAATCAGGAATATGAGCCTCTTATTTCGAAATTTAAGCATATCATTTTAAGTCAGCATTCTTTTACATAAAAATAGAATAATTCTTGAATTAAAAAATTATTGTATAACAAAAAGAAACATTAATATTTACAGTAAACGAGTAACATTTGAACCAATGTCTCAAAATATTTAGTATAAGAAATATGTAGACCCTCGATTTTATTTCAATGTTCCGTAACTTTAGGAGCGAGTCACAGAATTATTTGATTCAAGAAATGTTGTTTCAAGCACCTGAGAATTAACAATATTTATTCAAGATTTGTACATTCTGTATCTAAGAAAGAAAGAATTTTGAATCTAATAGGATACTTTATTTCTTACGTGATAAATTTTCTGTTCAAATCAAGAGCGCCTATTTCTTGAGATAACTTCGAAGAATTTTAAAAGAAGAAACAAAGTATTTGTTCTGGGAGTTAAGATTCTTGATAGTTCAAAACATTTTGTATCTTATTAGAAGTAATTTATTTTTTTCCTTATATAGGAAACTGGAAATATCTTGCGTTAAATAAGTTTATTTGATTGAAGATTTATTTTCTTTCTGTGTAGTTATGTTAGTAACTGTAATTCGCAATTAAAAGTTTGTATGAAACACCGCGAGTCCAACTTGCACAAGGACAGATTTAAAATTGAACACGCGTGTTAAACAACACGTCTGCAATAAAGACAATTCAATCCAATATTAGGATAGCGTAATAATTCACTGCTGGCGTCGTGAAAAGAATCAGATCCTTAAGATCAAATACGACTCAAATTGTCCAGATTTGCGCTGTGGACATTAACGAACTATCTCGTTGCTCAGTCTAATGGTATAATATGATTCAGACTAGCTACGCTCCGCCATTTAAATTCGATCATCCCTTTATTTGAGAAAATCGCATAATTTACAATCTTTGATTATTGAAATGATAATGAGAAAAGTCGTACGATAAAAATTGTATGCCACCAGCGCCTGGAGAAAGATTGAATCCACAAATAATGCAACCAAGATTAGTACCAAACTTTTCAAAAGAGTATCACAAGAGAACTGCCTAGATGCTGGAGAGTGGCGTACCCCTGGTATTAAAACAAGAGGAGTATCGATGTTGATGGACATGATGGAGTGACAGAAAAATATTAGTTTAAATTGTCCTGCTTTTGCTGTAAATCAGTATTACTTAAATTGGTGTTCCAGTTTGAAGAGAAAAGGTAATGAAATTAGTTTAAGTCTTAGGCGCCATATTTCAATCACAATAGGCACAGTCCAAATGAGAAACAGTATAGTTTTATACAGCACCCGCATATGTAAAATTTTGTAATCTATTTTCTACTTTATATCAATTTTATGAAGGTATACAAATAGAGTCATTTATTTCAACATTATAGTATGATCTGGTTACAGTAGACTGGGCGTTGTATTGTAATGTAATAATACTCTTACTCACCAACTAGATTTATAAAGAAAACACAAATAATACAAAATAACAAAATTACTGATTTAATTATCAACTTTAACACTTTACATGTATACTTATTTTTTTTATAACAACTAAATTAAAAATTAAAATAACCAATTAAAATAAATAACTTTATTGTGTACTTAACATAACAAATTTTAATGAGTAGACACAAGGGCAGGTTGGTTCTGGTGCTGTTTGATCAATCTCGGCAAGGATATTTAACAACAATAGTTGATCAGGGTATTGAAATAAACTATTTATTATGGTAATTCTAAAATCTAAGAAATAACATGTATTCTAATGCTAAATTCCCATCCCCCGGTGGTTAGTACTGAATACCTTCCTTGAGGCTGGGTCCAGACACTCTTCTTTTAATAGATTGCAGTTATTCTCCTTAAGGTTTATATAATTCTCTTCAAGGCTTTTGTATTTTATATATTTTCCTTACATAAATTTGTAGGGCCGGGTATAACAACCTCCCGGTACCTTTTTGCCCTGTTTATCGGGCTTTCAATATGTAAATATTTTAGTTTATTATTTTTTTTCTCAAGTGCCGGGTGGCAACTCAATTTAATTATGTTCCAACAGATGTGGATAATTTTATGGGAAATAAAATACTCCTGAAATTTGTGATCCTGACACCACTTTCAGTAACTTTTATACGATTTTTATATCACGAAATATGCGTGAGATTTTTACAATAGATCGATTCCCAATTCCCAGATTTCAGATCTCCAAGTCACAGATTAGTATACCATTACAGATTGCTTACCACCGATGAGGCAAAGACTATATAGACGATGTATAGTACCTATGTGATGTTTGTTGTTAAATGGAACTAGGATGGTGTGGAAACTATGTCGATCCGCCACAAATAAAGGAAAGGAAGAATTGATCTTCCTAAATTTAAGTTTAATTCTAAATGATATTTTTGTAACCGGCAGTGCAAATAGTTTGTTGTTAATTAGTATCCGGTATATAATCTGTGGGCAGTTAATAATCTACGACACTGTTTTTAATCTATGAATTCCGGAGTGATGTTTCAGTATTATTGATAAAGAACCTATCTTTGTAGACGACGCTTGGCTAGATTTGATTGCCTAATTTGCGCTATAGATAATGGTGTTAGGATCATGATAAGCGGCCCACACTATAGAACTGTCAATGTCAAAGCAACAATTCGACGAAAACATAACCAATGCAAGATACAATTGTAAATGTGAATTTAATCAACATGAATAAAAAAAAGTGTCTTTAATAGTACTTAAAATCAGTGAAAAAAAAGTGTTACAGTATTAAGGAAGTTGCAAAGGAGATTGACCATTTTAGTATGGGCAAATGTATACTGACTTTATTATTTTTGTGTCTCGATGAAAATGCGTTTATTTGGTTATATAATAATAATAAATGATACTTACCAACTTCTGTCAAGATTCATAATGGGAATGTTAAAATAATCAAGAAAATAAGTTTGTTTTTGGGTTATAATAGTTTCAAGGAAATGCACACTTTATGCAGTAAGTAATAAGGGTTGCATAAATTTTTTGCGCTGTTCTCGTTTAGTTACACACCAAACTAACAAACACAGACTGTCAAATATCTAATCTAGGGATGTGATCTGAGATAGATTGAAGATTTACAACAAAATCAAAATCGTTTTTTTATCGATTCTTAGAATAGATCTAGTGAATCGAATTTCATAAATAAACGTCAGGATTTTCTGTCATAAGAATGGAATATGAACGCAACACATTCAGTTTGACGCCGCTTGCGCGGCGTTATTGTGTTTGCTAAGACGAAAGCATGAATGGTTTGGAATCGATTTCATGTTATAGTGTTAACAAACACAATAAAGAAAGTATTAATTTTGCCGTTGCCGAGAGCATAACAATTTTTTTTTTATTCTGCATCCATAGTCATTAAGCAAAGCGATTTGATTGTCGATTTAGTTATAAAATAACCCCACAGATAATAATCGATTGATTTCTATAATTTGTCCCAACCCTACAAACATGGCAGATTATGACAATTTGCTGTAAAACGGAAGTTTATTACTGACTTATTTCAGAAAATTATTCCCGAAAGGAATGTTTAAGCAGAAAAGTCAAAATAATTAAAATATTATTATTTTATTTTTATATGCTCAGTTTAATCTGTTAATCATGTTAATATTGTAGTTTCTAAAACGCTTCACATCCCAGCTACATACATGTCCCCTCCAAGGGACTCGAGCCGACCCTAACTATGTGGAGCAATTAGGCCTTATCTGGCCCAGTGTGAATTTTTCAACTACGTACAGCTTTGATTTGCTTGGAAGGTTAACAAGTTGCCTATAGATCGGAGGCTTCCAAACTTTTTTGTGTCGACCCTTTATAATGTTTTTCGGATTGGGTACTTACCTGATATTGAATGGCTACTAAAACGTACAAAAGTTTATAAACATATATAATATATTTTTTACGCCATAGGTACTTTTATAAATAATATTTAAGTCTCGATATTAGAAGAGAGTTTATGTAAGTAAATGTATACTGTCAGTGTATGTTGAGATTCATTATCGTGAACCTCCATGTTCACTTCATGGACCCCCAAATTGTTTTTTCGCTGACGAAGACCCCTTGCAGGTTGTCATGGACTCCGAGAGGGTCGATATAGACCATCACTTTGGGAATTACTGCTCTAGATGTTTTCCTTCACGGTGGGAGCGTCCGAAAAAATACATATGAAATTCGAAGAATGAAAAACACGTTGGTGCATGGCATTTATAGATCAACATGCACTTTGTGAAGATTTTATTGCTGATGTGCGTGCTAGTATCGGCGCTGGCCTCGTCACATGATCCCAGCACCCGTCGCCGGCTGCGGGATCCCATTCCTAAGACCACTACGGAGAGCTACATCAAGATCGAAAAATGTGATGTCAATACCAATAACTTCTGCGGTTCTGCGAGCTAAACCAGCAACAAGGCACTGTCTACAAATCTCAAAATAAATTAAATACGTTTCCAAAGTATGTCAGATCTTTTTTTATATCACGACTAGCTTTCCGCCCGCGGCTTCGCCCGCGTTATATTCGAATTTCCCACAGGAAGGATATGTTTTAACAATACTGCCATACAACCTTTCACCCCCTCCTTTCAACCTTTTACAACCCTTTTCTGCTTTAAAAGGTAGCCTCTGTCCTTTCTCAGCCTCTAGACTATCTGTGCACCAAATTTCATTTAAATCGGTTCAGTAGTTTTAACAATATTTCCATACAACCAATAATCCCTCCTTTCAACCTTTTACAACCCTTTACAACCTTTTTTGCATGAAAAAGTAGCCTATGTCCTTTCTCAGGCTCCAGACTATCTGTGTACCAAATTTCATTTAAATCGGTTCAGTAGTTTTAACAATATTTCCATACAACCAATAATCCCTCCTTTCAACCTTTTACAACCCTTTACAACCTTTTTTGCATGAAAAAGTAGCCTATGTCCTTTCTCAGGCACCAGACTATCTGTGTACCAAATTTCATTTAAATCGGTTCAGTAGTTTTGGTGTGAAAGCGGAACAGACAGACAGACAGAGTTACTTTCGCATTTATAATATTAGTATGTATGTATGTATAGTATGGCACAAAACAATGAGCTTTTCCACAAATACTATTTTCACAGTACTTTTGATTAAAATTTCACCGTCTTCAATTTTCACAGATGACACTCCAGTTTTATTTATTTGAGTTCATTAAAATGACGATAACTTTTTTTTTAATGAACCGATTTTGATGAAACAAAGTTTAGATATTATTCTGAGTTAAAACAAAGCAAATAGTGAAGTTTCAAGCAAATCGGTTCAGTACTTTCGGAGATAAACGTGAACATACATACAGACAGACAGACAAAAAATTCCAAAAAATTTTTTTTGCTTTCTAATAATCTATTTAAGTGCCCCTCTATCCATTTCAGTCAAAAATACTAAATGTACAGACAAAATATTTTTACTGTCTTATTATATGTATAGATGGTGGCAAACAAGTTTTTTTTTTCGGGGGGAAATGCAAGGAGCGAGAACGCACCATGACACCGCACTGGCAAGGCGCGTCCGTGTGTGGGGCTCTCCGGTCTACGACCGGCCTACCCACTAAAACCCCCCGGTGTTCTCTGGGCCCATGCGGGGCACATGGCGGGGTGCGGGGCCGGCTCGACCTAGAACTGGTCGAGCCAACGCCAAGGGGAGAATGTCCGGAGAGACGTCACCTCAGCGTGCGCGGTAACCAGGCCTACGGCCCGCCTGATGGTAAGCGGTTAAAATAGCCTATGGACACTTGCAACACCAGGGGCGTCACTCTCGCGTTGCCGACCCTTCAAAAACCTATCTTATTTTAATCCATCAAATTAAAGAGACATGTGTCGTAATGCGTAAGCGCTTTTTACTTTAAAGAGCAATCAGCACAGAAAACTAAGTCCAAATAGCCTACATTGTCTGGTTACCTCACCAGAGTGTACCAGATGACTGCTATCTCCATTCTCCATGTCCAATGTGACTCCATTCTCACTTTTTATTAGGTGATGACGGATTTTTTAAATCAGATCGCTTCACTCGCGGTATTTTTTAAATCAGATCCCACGCCGATGGTCACTAAATACCATCGGCGTGGTACTTTTTATATAATAATAAAATTGGTTGCAAATAATACTGTAAGTATTTTCTCTCGAAGAGTCTCATATTTTAAGGCTATTAATAATAATAGTTCAAATAGCTTTTTTCTGCACAAAAACATTTTTAATGTTGGCAGCATTGCCCTACAGCCAAATTGCATACAATGTCATGATACGATTGTCATTAAGATATTTCAGGTATCCTCAATAATTCCATTATAACATAAATATTTTGTTATATTATACCTAACTAACTAACTAACTTAACTAACCATAAAAACCCCAAAATTAAAACTACAAAGAAATATAAAATATGATTATTCTTTAATCTTCAAATGTAAGAGGAACCGAGTGCTGACAATCATCACAGCCGTCCCCGGGCTTAGGTTTGCACAGGTCGCCCTTACACAAGTAATGTCCTTTGGTGGGCTGCGCCGAATGTGGTGTCCCTGACCTGCGCCAAGGTTGATGCAGCTTGTCCAGGAAGGCGAGCTCCAGTGACTGTACAGGTTTGTGTAACACCGTCGGACGTGATACTAGCACCAGCACAGTCAGAATTATCTGCATGTAAAATAAAATTTATGGGTTCAAAACAGAACACTTGTTATAACACTGTGTGGAACTTGTAGAAGAACATAGTATTAACATGAGGTAAATATGTTTGCGATTACTTGAAGCTGTAAAAACATCAAACTTCCATATTGTACGCAGTCCAAAATAAGATTTAAAAAAAAGAAAGCCAGTCGTTCATATAAATTCGAATTTATATGCCCGGATCCTCCGTTCAGCCCGCTTCTTCCGTCTACTTGTAATCTTCGCTCATTGTTGGCAACCATTTTAATAATATAATCAGCAACCATATTTGATTAATAGCTTTGTGTCCTCAAGACTTATTTGTCAATCAACAATATTTAAGCGATTATACTGACATTTAGTAAAAAATATAACCGTAGATACTTTTTACCCAACTGTGCCAAAAACAGGGTTATGTTTTTCGAAACAATGTTCGTCTAATAATTGTTAGGCATGCTCTGTAGCCTTAACGGGTAGACGAATTTAGCTTTAAAGACATCAAAATTAAACATTACTCATTTAACGGTCTTAACATTTACACCCCACGCTTTTATAGTCATTGAGTTCTTGGACTAATTTGCTAAATTTTATAGACAAATTTTTGAGTTACATTTCTTTTTGTCATCAGAAATTTTTCTTGATATGTACCCAAATTTTCTAAAAGCGTGACTTTATTTTTATTTTCAAGTTTTTAGATCGGTTTTTAGTCTTTTTAATAAAACCGTGTTTTTTTTTAAAGTTTTTTTTAATTTTATTTTATTTACTACTTTTTAGATCAAATGTTTTTTAGTCTTTATAACAAACAAAAGTTTTTTCAAACGTTTTTTAGTCTTTGCGTAAAAAGCGTGTTTTTTAAAAAGTTTTTTTTAATTTTTTTTTTGATAACTTATTTATGGTAAAAAAAAAACACATAAAGCAAGCTTCAGCAATACTTATTAAAATGTTGACGTCAACGTTTATATTTTGTTTATGTTTATGTTTTAATTTATGAATTGTTTTATAATTATTTTTCTACTTCTATTTTATATTACAATAATACATAAAACTACAGTATTATGGATTATTTTCCCACCGGGAATGGTATTGAAACCTCTTAAGGGGTGCACTTCTATTATTGTCGTCTTAAAAACCCCTAGTTTATTTTTTTGGATCGGTCTATGCTGAAGCCTCGGATGGCTATGTTCAGCTTTGCAATGAGTCTATTTGTGGAAGGCGCACGAACAGAAGGTTTGACGCCTTGCCTGCTAACGACACCGGCGGCGACCGTTCCGAAATCGTTAGGGTCGAAACTAGGAAGTTGAGGCAACTTAGCACGCCGTTTAGTGGCTCGGACGATCAAGATCGCCATGTAGTAGAGGGTGAGAATCTACCCGATATGAGGCAGTACCGGGTATATGTTTGACGAGGGGTTTGTAGCTCGGGTCGTCGCGCTCGCCAACGAGCGGAATGTGTGAGCAACAGACCCGCTAGTGCTCGGACGACCTTACACCGGATACCAACCGCGCTCAGTCTACGGCAGGTGATTATTTTGGACTCTAGCAGAAGGCTAGCCTACGAACTAAACACTACCTAAAGTTCGATTTTTAATTCGAGTCAGTAAAATGACATTTTCACTTCAGTAGCTCAAACATGAAGGTTTTGCTGCTTAAAATCAGTGAGTAAAATCGATTTTTACTCACTAGTGAGACAAAGCTAACCACAGATTATAGTAACCTATGTATAGTAACTAATGGGATAACCATACAGACTATGTTGTTTCGCCCTAAGATAATTGGCCCTAAGATAACGCCCATGGACATTGGATCTGCCTGACACTTCTCGTTGTTCCGTGTCACGCATAGGTACCACTTTAAACTAATGTAAATTAAATTGGAAAGAAATCAGAAAAATAATTGTTAAAAAATGTCTCTTCGGAACGGAACATAATAAGTACTAAGAATGATGCGCGGAACGGAACTATTGACAGAAGTTCCTTTCCACGCATCATACATTCTTGAGATTTTAATATTTTTTTTTTATTTAATTCGCTTAATTTACTAACAGGGAATAATAATAACAATAATTTACTTACTTATTATTTTTGAAGACATATTTTAACAATTATTTTTCTGTTCTTTTGACAATTTATTTTACATTTGTTTAAAGTGGTATGCGTAACACGGAAAAACGAGAAGTGTCAGGCATAATTATCACCTTAGGGCAAAACAAAAATATTAGACTGCCGAATAAAACTGTAACATTTAATCTACAGAATTGTAGTAACTTTACGATTAACTTTTAATTTGTTGTATAATTTTGCATTTAAATAAATGAGTTATTTTACAATATACTCGTTCCTGTCTTATTTTATTTCCAAAGTAGGTATGATATTTGTTCTCGCTGCTGAAGTGAAAAGTTATGTGTGTCACACGAGAGCAAAGTTGTTTGCATCTCGTGCCTTTGAATCCCTCGACACGCTCAGGATTCTACTCTAGAATCACTCGCTTCGCTCGTGATTCAAACAGAATCCTTCGCTTGCTCGGGACTCAAATCAGCACGCGCAGCAAACATCAACTTTGCTCACTTGTTGCACAAATAACTATTCCAGTGTCATGTGTTACAAATCATATTATTTAATATGGTGTGTATTAAATATTTACAATAAAAAAGCGTTTTGATACCTAATAAAATAAAGCATGACTAAATGTCTAAATCTATTGATTGCCGAACATCACTATTGTAGTGGGTCACCCTTTTTTGTATCAGTGACAGTTGCACTTGTCATTTTACTGACTCGAATTAAAAATCGTAGTTTACAGTATTTGGTCGGGCAGAAGGACTGGGACCCCGCCCTCCAATTAGAAAAAAAAACAAGTACTCAATATTTTACACAAAAAAGAGGTAAATTCGGCCAATTAGTGCAATATAATTAACTTCATAGTAATAACGAGAGAATGAAGACGCCGGTCCTCGCTCCTATTCTGTTTGGCTAGCACAACGCTATCTCTTTCCGTCCCGTACTTTCTGTATGATTGGTTTCTTTCCCTAATAATTAGAAATATTAAACAATAAATAGTTACATACAAAGCAGATCAGTTTTTAAACATCGCGTCATCTACATAATAGTGAAATGTTATATCAATGATACATACTGGTAACCAATAAACTTATTAAAGACTAGCTTTCTGCCCGCGGCTTCGCCTGCGTGGATTTCGGGATTGGATCTACAGAGGGTTAAGGGACATAGCTTTTGCCCACGGCTACATATGCGCGGAAGTCGGTTTATGGCGCGAAGGTTTCATCGCGCTTCCCGTGGGACTATCCGTTTTTCCGAGATAAAAAATACCGCAAAACCTTGCTCAAGAATCACTCTATCTATTGATGAAAACCGCATGAAGATCTCTGCAGTAGTTTTTGAGCGAAGCCTTTATTGCGCATCCCGTGGGATCTGTCGATTTTTCCGGGATAAAAAGTAGCCTATGTTACTCAGGGATAATATAGCTTTCCAAAGGTGAAAGAATTTTTGAAATCGGTCCAATAGTTTCGGAGCCTATTCATTACAAACAAACAAACAAACAAATCTTTCCTCTTTATAATATTAGTATAGAAGTATAGAAAACCAATGTAATAAAAATTATTTAATTTTGTATTATACAAAAAACTCACCAGAATCCTCATGTTGCCTAAATGTATGTATGTATTTACGTAGAAAACTATTTGTTGAAATTACTCTTATATACGGCTAATGTACCGTAACGAATACCGAACGAAAACCGGCGATAATACTACAAGCGCCACTAACAAAACGCAATTGACCACCCTAATTGACTACAAAACAAAGATTAGTTTTCCGTAATCGAAACAAAATGTTTGTTTATTCACAGTCGTTTAATGTTATGTCGGCACGTGTGGGCAAAAATGATTCGTATATCTGAAGTATAAAGTGCCATTAGTAAAATTATGAGTATTCCGTTATTCTTACTCGTCTGGTTGGAGGTTAGTCTGGGAGTTGTTTTTTTTTTTATATATACAATTATGTTATTTTTGTATATCGTTTGCAAACGAAGATAAAATCAAGATATAGCTACACAGATAGTTTTGCGCTAAGCAAATACAGAATCGGAGCGACGAACCACATCTTTTATTTACTTATTTAACAAACTTTACAGCATAAAAAATCAACATAACGTTTGTCATATTGACATCCGTAGGTCAGTGAATTGTTATAATAAAATTAATTACACAGGAATTTCGACGATTTGCGATTTGCTTTTCTCTTCCTCCTTACAGACCCTACCTTGGTACTCGTGAGTACCAAGACTTGTAAACATGTCTTAGTGCTAAAATGGACGGTCTGTGCGCCAATCATTGAACACATCTATGCTCAGCTTGCGCCAGTAATTCGCGGTGACGAAGCGCTTTGCGTGTCATTCCTTTTTGAATAACCCATTCGTCCTGGTGCCACCTTGCAACGTCATTTAATAATATAAACTATTATCACATGAATTGTGTTGGTGATAAACAAATAAATCGAATGTAAAAATAAACACTACCTAAACGCTAAGGCCAACGTATGTTTAATATTAACTCTCTCAGATAAGAATAATGAATCTGATTATCTAAAAAGATATTTAACATATGCCATTCGGTGCACCTAATTAAAACACTGTGTTACGGCGATAATTGTAAACATTTTTAAAAATATATTTAATTAAACATCGAAATTGTTAAGGAAGTTTCACACTATTTATTTACTAAATTGGTCATTTTTTAAATTTGAATCATGTAAATACATAACGTCAAGATAAATTACCTAATTGCGATATTTGTTGAAATTTGGATTAGATTTGTTCACGCCCAGACCTAGTCTATATTACTAGCTTCCGCCCGCGGCTGCGCCTGCGTGAAATTAGTATTTGTCAATCCTGGTATACTAACTTTCAAACTTTCAAAAATGCTAGAAGAAATGTTTAATGATTTCTTATCAAGTGCTTAAATATCAAGTTTCACGGTTTTATCTTTTAAAATTAAGAAATCCCATACAAACTTTCAACCTATATTTCAACCCATTTTTGAAATCGGTTCAGTATTTTTTGAGGTTATTCGTTACATATGTACATAGTATAAAATTTCCTCTTCATAACATTAGATTGTTACGTTTATGTAAATTTTTATTAAGATGTACAAATATATACATGACAGAAAAAAAATAATAACGTTAACAAATATATTATATGTTTATACAATTTTGTAAGTTGAAGGATCCACGGGAAGGAGGAGGTCACCTACCGATTGACTCAGACCGGGCACGGCTGCTTCGGTGAGTATCTGTGTCGAATAGGACGGGAGGGATCGACACATTGCCACCACTGCGCATCCGACCTCGACTCGGCCCAGCACACGCTGGCGGAGTGCCCCGCGCGGGCCTCCGAGCGCCGCGTCTTGGTCGCAGAGATCGGGCGAGATCTGTCTCCGCCGGCATTGATTGCGGCAATGCTGGCGGACGAGCAAGGTTGGAGGGCTGTGGCCTCCTTCTGTGAAGCAGTGATGCTCCAGAAGGAGGCCGCCGAGCGGGGTCGGGAGGTGGCCGATCCCGCTCGAAGAAGGCGGCGCCGGGCTCGGTAGCACAGCTGCGGCGCCGCCGCGGGTTGCCGGCGGGCGTGAGGAAGTCGCGACTGCTACGGCGACCCGGGATGGACCACGCCCCTTCCGTGGCCGGGGGGCGTCGTCGGTGGAGGAGACCGGGGGAGGTAGTAGCCTCCCCGAGGAGGGCTCCCCTCTAGGCAGGGGAGCGGAGGCTGGGGGTTCCCGGAGGTGGCTTGGTGTTCCCGGGGGCTCCCTACATGCCTGAGGAAGGCCTCCCCCAATGCATTGCATGCATTTTCCTCAGGGGAAAAAAAAAAAAAGTTGAAGGATGAAGCATTCAATATCAGGTAAGTAGGGGTCTACCCAAAACCGAAAAACATTACAAAGGTTCTACGATACGACAAAGTTTGGGAACCTCTATCACAGCCAGACTTATTGCATACAGCCGTGTTTGCCAGACTTATTGCTCGCACTGGCCGAGCAATAAGTCTGTCAAACACGCATCATTATCCGGCCACGTCTGTTTTTCTATGGAATGCGTGAAGATTCAAATTGATATCAAATACTGAAGTCTACAGTCCCTTGTGGCGTTGATACGAGCCTAATTCTACCTAATGAAGAGATACGGCCTTATGTTCCGTTTGAGTTGACTAAAATACTTAACACTCGCAAGAGAATCGAAACCTTTAGTAACTTTGATAAGGATCACAATCCTAGGGCGCGTATAGGTTTTCCAAACGGTTTCTAGCTGCAAGTGTTCAAATATAATACTTCCTTTTACAATCCAACTGTCCGAACGTGTCGTACATACAATGACATAACTAATCATCAAAATTTTCTAATACAGACTTCAGAGCCTCCTAGCGGGAAAATGAGTCGTTAACTTTTTTGCGACCAGTACATTTTTTGCTCAGCTCGACCAGGAGAACAACATATCCAAAATTTTGACCTGGGTCCCGAAATCCACTTGGCCATTTAAACAGAATCATCTACTTTGTCATGAAACAATGTCAGGTAGCACAATTAACGGTAAATTTAAACACAATTTTATTTCATTTATTACCTTACTAGCTGTGCCTGCGACTTCGCCCCGCGTGGAATGTAATAAAAAAAATTGGTTTATTATTATTTTTTTTGTCATTTTTCTAAAATAAAAGTAGCCCAAGTTACTCCTTATTACGTAAGCTATCTGCCAGTGAAAGTCCCGTCCAAATCGGCCCGTTCCAGAGATTAGCCGGAACAGACAGACAGACAAACAAAAATTTTAAAAATATGTATTTTGGTATGTGTACCGTATATACATTCACATGCATGTAGTAGAAAGCGGTTATTTTAATATAACAAACAGACACTCCAATTTTATTTATTTGTTTAGATATGCAGAGCCTCCTGATTCGTGCTTAGCAGAATTTAAAAAAAAATAAAATCGTCATTATGCACGTCCCTTTACAAAGCATAGTATAAATATAAAGAGCGGTACGGTTCCTAATTAGCAGTCAGATGCAGGACAAGGGGACACCATGGGACTTACAACTGGCATTTTCGGCATCATACTGATAATCAGCGCCGGCCATGGTTTCTACTTGCTAGGTAAGTACAGTAGGGAACTTGACTATATCTTGTTATGCTGTACATACAATAATACTAATTCTATACTATGGAGAATAATAAGTAATACTTATTCAAATTCAAATTCAAAATCATTTATTCAGTCTGGGCTGTTACAAGCACTTGTGAATGTCGAAAAGCTACGCCAGCGGTTCGCAAATCTACGGCGGGAGACCTTGTACTGAGAAGAACCGGCAAGAATCTCAGCAAGGGCTGTTTTTTTTTCCCTGTATTAAATAGATACAGAGTCGTCAATTTGGAAAATGACTTCAATATTGATAATTCATGAAGTCACTTTCCATTACATAGTATAATTAATAAAAAAATATTTAGAAAACATGCCTATATTAGGAATGCCGTGTCATACAGTTTTAAAAGAATATATTAAAGTTATGCTATACTATAAAGAATATGGTTAATCATTTTGTTGCTTCTACGAGTACATTTATATGTATTATTTTCATTGTTGAAATACGTTTCATTTATGGTAAGAACGCTTAAAATGTTTTCATTTTATTCGAATTGGATGTTTAGGAATCCGTGACCTCAAAGTCACCGCTGACTAAATAGACAGCGGTGATTTCGAAATCGCATTCGTAATTCAAAAATAGGTCTCCTGTGCGCCAATTATTGAACACATCTATGCTCAGCTTGCGCCAGTAATTCGCGGTGACGAAGCGCTTTGCGTGTCTTTCCTTTTTGAATAACCCATTCGTCCTGGGGCACGATTCTCATGCAATAGAAAAAAGTTCACATTCGTAAAAAAGTTCGAAGTTCGAATTTTTTTCGAATGTAACACAGTTAGTCTATTCTCAGAAGTTCACAATCGAACTAGTTCGCATGAACGTCATTCGAACAAAACGAGTGATACGGACCAGTAGAAGTGGACATTCGAATACGAATTTAAATCAAAGTTTGCTTGGATATACTTTTTGTTTGTATTGATTTGACTTTACATAGGAAATGGACGAATTTATTGTAGATTTTATTAGTTCAAGAGTTAGAGTCAGCGAGTTTATTAAACATTTTCGATTAAATAAGAACCTTACATTAGAACTCATCCAAATGTTTCAGCCAGTGATTCAACAGCGATCACGCATTGACTTATTAAAAACAAAGGTAGGCAAAATAAAAAAAAAATAAAAAATAAATATATATGTATATATATATTCTACATATATATATATATATATATATATAATATATAATATATATATATATATAATGTAGAAAATATCGGAAATAAATAATTTTTAATTTCTCGTTTGAAAGTTGTTTACTAAAAACCTTAAGAGTTTTAAAATTCAAGTGTCATATTAATAAAATAATATATTTTTAAAAGTAATATTTACGTATAAAATCTATTAGTAGATAAAGCAGTAACAGCGTTTTTATAAACGCTTAATAATTACGTAATTTATTATTTAATTTATACCCGACGTACTATTTCGAATAGTAATCGTTCTATGGGTGCTCAGAATACGAGATAAATGAAACATTCGAACTTTTCAGTAGAGCGGAGAAATTCGTATACGAATTTTAATATGGAAAAAATTCGATTGCATGAGAATCGTGCCCCTGGTGCCACCTTGCAACGTCATTTAATAATTAAAACTATTATCACATGGGTTGTGTTGGTGATAAACAAATAAATTGTAAGGCTTAGGATTTAATTTATTTAGAAAGTAAGCAAAGTTTTAAACTACTTATTATTATAACATTCTCTTATTTCTTCCTATTATCAATCCTATTGTATGCGTACGTATGTGTCTCTTCTTAGAACCTCTAAAAATGTAGTTTACAAAGTTATAATTAGTTAAAATTGTAATTAATTATTACTTTACAATGCTGATATTGACCGAGCAAACAACAGAAAAAAGTGCCGCTATGTCGGTAACAATAAAAAATAAGGACACGTTATACCTAATCCCATCGATCAAACAACGCGAACGAGATTCGTCAACATTGCTACTAAATAAACTGCAGGCGCGGACAGTGTGTGTATAGTTTCTACAAAATGTAATAAACGTATCCAAAAGACCAAAATGTTTGTAAAATGCATAAAGAATAATTTTTTTTAGTTATAAGCGATATATTTAAGGCAAAAAGGCTTTAATTTGCATTGAATTTGTAGGCAATTAATTTCATAATCGATAAGATAATTTTGTTTCGGCATAAGCCAAAACCACTTTGTTTTAATACAGATATATTCATATATAATTTAAAAAAGAATGTATTCGAATTTAAAGCCATTCTACTTGTTAGTTTATATGGTCATAAATTAGTAATGAAAGTGCTCGTTAAATACATAAAAATACACAAAAAGGCAGTATGAATCAATAATGAATATGTCATAACAAATTTCATGTCCTGCATAAGTATAAAGAAATAATGGACCAAAATATACTTGCTCCTTAGACCTTGCCGTAAGAGGATTACAAGAAAGCGATTCGTGTCTAGAGTGAGAATTTTTTATAGCTAAAAATTGAAAAACAAGCTGGCTGCTCATCTTATAGTAAGCGATCTCGTGTAGTACACGTACTACATCGCGTGAGCAGCAAATCTGTCACTCCCAGAAGAACTACGATATACCTACGTTGTCAACTTGTGACAGTGAGTCACTTTACATATTATACTAGCGACCCGCCCCGGCTTCGCACGGGGGCAGTGAAAAAATGGTTATGGTGGGTAATCCCTAAGAGATAGACATATACCATCGCGGACTTTTTTGTGGATTTTTGTAAGTTGTACAATACTGTAGTACATTATTTTGGTCTATCTCGTAGGGTTCAGCCAGCGTTTGCAATATAAGCGCAAAAAAACGTGCTTATTTACGACATCACATTAGAAACCTTTAAATTTATCAGTGTTTCTCTACTATATTATGCATTTATTATACATACAAACCTTCCTTAAGAATCACTCTATCTATTAAAAAAAACCGCGTCAAAATCCGTTGCGTAGTTTTAAAGATCTAAGCATACATACGGACATACAGCGAAAGCGACTTTGTTTTATACTATGTATTGATTAAGTCATTTCCCTTCACATTAGTACACAATACGAACAATTTTGCCAGAGAAATAGGAGGAATACAATATATTGCAAACCGCTTATAGTTGATATGATAATCCTAAGCAAACGCTTACATTTCTTGTTAAAATAAGGTTTCGGCCTATAGCGTCTAAACCCCTTTTAAATTGTTTTCCTGTTTATTTTATAAAATAAAACGTATTTTGTGGAAAATATATGTTTTGCTATTGAAAGTCAAAAAATAACAAGCAGAAGAGCAAAAGAACAATTATATAAAAAAAATATAAAAAGGTTGACGTAGTCGAGCACAAATATAACGAAATACGACAATTTTAGTCTTCAGAAAAATGTACAAATACACCAGTTTAATATATGAGTAAGTTATTTACTAACATATATCGAAAGAAATATTTCTCGAAGCAGTTCTTATTAGCAACTTTATAAAACACTTTAGAAATATACCAAGCTAAAATAAGTTTGTTCTACGATATTACAAAACCAGTTATATACGTATATTATATGTTGTTTTTTCTGTTTTGGTTTTTGTTGTAATGTTACTAGTAGTATAATATATCATTTGAATGTGAGTGAGAGTGCATGTTGATAGTTCGAAAACATATAAAATAGGGTGTATAACAAAATCATCACTTACATATAAAGGTAAGTATGTTATTTATACAAATATAATAAAACACTTATAAATTACTCATAAAAGGTGATGGTCAAAATTTGTATGGAAGGTGGGCCTGAGTAATGTGCAGCGACGTAACTTTACCAGAGAAGAGTATACATTATTGTACATCATCTGGATGAAGATTACATTTTAAATATCTGTAGTTTTTTTTAGTAATTAATAATTAAAATTATTTAATACTAGCAAGTTGATGGAATCCTTTTTTTTTAAGTTTTTTTTTCTTTTTATTAATTTGCGCAAGACGCGGACGAGTGTCATCATTGGTCACAGACTATGTATATTAAGGGCCAGTAACACAACTGTCAAATGTCTAGAACTTCATGAATGTATAATTACTAAATAACATTTCTTTTGTTAACTATATAACCATTTTTCAATAAGTTTTAAATAAATTATCATTTTATATACTTAATTAAAACATTTTAACCACGTTTAGAGATGTGTTTACTTGAACAGTACCTAGATAGGTACTGTCAAACATCATTTACAGAAAAACGGGGGATTTAAGAAAATTATAATTAATTGCAAATTGATGAACATAAAATTACCTATCGATTGATATATCTTACGTCTCTGCACATGATTGAGGCCCACTTTTAGTCCATGTCATTTTGGTGTGTCAGTGAAGAAATAACAATATATAGATATAAAAATAAAGGTGCAATATTTATATATTACCAAAAAAATGTTGTGTAACAAAATTAAAAATTATCAAATTAATTTATTTTTATTAAATTAATATTCAGACAATTTTTCATGCATTATTTCTTTACGACTATTGTTTATACCAGAAAAAAAAACAATTGATTATGCGATTAATGCGAGTGTGTCAGTGCTAATGCGAAGGTTGATCAAATTAAATAATAATTATAATAATAATCTTTATTGTTTTTTTTATAAAGTTTACAAACACATTTAACGTTAATAACTACATTAGTCGAAGACTGCGTTATAATATCTATGTGTTAGCGTGTGTTTAATCAATTTATTTAATAAGGGACTCAACATCACCGTATTGCCGGTCGAGAAACCAATTCTTCAGGACACGTTTACATTAATATTTTTCTTTAAATAAATTTTTTCTTTCGCTTCTTTCTTCAGAAATCCCTTCTGATATAAATATTTCATTTCTCAAATAAACAACTTTGTATATTATGTAATTTATGTTGTTTAGTACAGTATATTTATATGGTTTTTTTTAGATATAACAATATGATATTAGAAAAAGTTATATGAGTGTCTAGCTAGTTATATTATATCTAGCAATTCATTTTTATGTTATTTCTATTCCAAACTGCCAATATACCAGGAGATCTATTTTTGAATTACGAATGCGACTTCGAAATCACTGCTGACTAAATAGTCAGTGGTGACTTTGATGTCACGGATTCCTAACTAAACATCCAATTTTTGAAAGTCGATCGCAGAGCTGCCAACATAGATATAGTACACACATAAATGTAAGAGTTCGGTTCCACGCAGAATGTAGCCGCTGCCGGTTATTGCCGGCTTAACCATTGTGGGTAACCACGAGTGGGTGAGGGCACTCGTAATGAAATCACATCCGTGAATAAGGCAGTCACATAAGTGATATTCAAAAATAAGAATGATTGAAAATCGGTGATTATTAGTCACATCGGTGATTTCTAAGTCGCATTCGTAATTCAAAAAAAGGTCTCCATATCAACGAGTACATTTTAAAACCTCTATAAGTTTAATTATTTAAATTATTTTATGTAAAAATTCTAACTTTTATTTTCGATCATTAAATAATCAAATTCAAATACCTTAGAATGATTTAATATTTTGGTGATTTTATTGGGTGTTTTAAGGTTGTGTCAACAATATTGTGTCATTGTATATTTTTAAATAGTTTCGAACTTGAATTAGTATTACGCACAAGCGCCCTCTGTAATAAATAAAGGTGTAACGCTCGACAAACTCCTAAGGCAAACTCTTAATAAAGCTACGCATAAATAGATGTCGCATAAAGCAAAGAAAAACTTTAGTGACGCTATACAAAGCAGACGCTGCAACGCAAAACGTTTTATTACGTTACATAAGTGTCATAACATAACGCTAGATGGCGCTGTACTATTATTATCACTCGATGGCGTTTAGTATTCTCCTAACCTATATAATCCCGTAAAATCCTTGCCTCTTCCGCTTACCATCAGGTGCGGTCAATAGACCGTACGATTTTTTAAAGCTCTAGGTCACTGAGAAATCGGTGTACACTGAGCGTTAAATCCGTTTGTTTATAGGGAATTAATTATCAGTGGTTACTTATATGGTAGAACTTTAGATTGCGGCGGTGATTAGGTACTCCGCATGACTGAGTTTTAGAAATATAACTCTAGCTGCTGTCACCGAGTTTTATTACATTACATTAGTAACTTAATAATTCTAACGGTAGTAACTAAAATTCCATACCTTTTATAAATGTCAAACATCCTTAAATAAATAATTAGGTATTTAAAACTATTTATTCCGTCAAAATTCTTTTAATAAAAAATACATTAATAATTACTCGGTCTCGGTTAGTCGCTTTATCTCATACGGTTCTTTATAACACGTGTGACTATAAATATAAAACAACGAGAAGACCATTATAGTATAGTGTCTGCATCCGGATAGGATGCAAAGACACTATTGTCGTTAGAGGTAAAACGTTTATGTATTTTAATATTGCTAGTAATGAGAACTGGGCTGTGGGTGGAGCATTTTCATCGTTTCTAAATGATTAAAATATGAAAAGCGGTAACTCGCTAAATGAGTTCTCCAAAAAAAAAAGTGACGTACGGACGGACAGACATGACGAATAAGGGTTCCGTTTTTGCCATTCGGCTACGGAACTCTAAAAAAAATACATCAATATTGGTGCAGAGCAGAGATGTGAATTATTTGAAATATATATTTTTCAAATGCAAATACAAAATACCCATTTTTATTTTATATTTGAAATACTTTTTTCTAAATGTATTTTATTTGAAATACTCTATATAAATATTTAGTATTTATAAAATACAAAATAGTTTCGTTGCATTATTAATTAATTTTTACAATTTTTCATTCTTAAATCCATGATTTCCTTATTTATGAACGCACTGATCGTGATCGTAGTGTTGTCATTGTCATTTGTCAACTAGAACAATAATGCCAACATTTAGGCCCCATAGGCGGAACATGAAAGATGAACTCTTTGAACAAATACTAGTTTTAAAATCAGTTCAATAAATAAAAGTGGTTATGCTTAACAATGTATTTTATTTTCAAAACCTATTTTAAAAATACGTATTTTGCATTTTGTATTTAAAATACTTTTATTCAAAACTATTTTGTATTTCTATTTGAAATAGTGCTAGCAACTATGCATTTGCATTTTGTATTTAAATACTTTTACTAAACTATTTTTCACATCTCTGGTGCAGAGACGGCAACATTTATTCTTGTCTTACAAATGTATGTATACTTAACAATAACATCAACTAAGGTAGAAATTTCGCATTAATGGGACAATTGAAACCACCGCTCTTGGGACCTTTAGTTCAAAGCCGATAAGGTCCCAGGCCTTCTGTTTAACCAAAGGTATTGTTTTTGTAGGTAGTGATTACCTCTGTCGCCACCATTCTCAAAAAGTGTTGTTTGCAAGTCATGGACGCTAGTTTATTTTTTGAAGATTTAGCAAGTTTCAAGCTCACACGCTAGCTGTTCTTTAGCAGTTAAACTGGTGAGCTTCGCAATCGTGATTTCATTACAATCATTGGCATTGGAATTCGCTGAATAACTGTCAGTAGATTTTTCCGTTGTAGATTTATTCAATCTTTCGTATAAGTCTTAATGATAGTGTGATGTCGTCGTTATTATGCCCTTGGATCCAGCTTATTTTCGAAAAACTGGGAAGGATTGCGTAGGTATCGCAAAATACTCGCCTCAATTACCCTATTTTCATTAATACGATTACGTATACACAGCAACATATTAGGATTATTTAACTAAGTCTCGAAAACTGCAGTTGATGTATTGGGCCTCAAAAATACGACAACCAACATCGCCGAGATCAAGACTTCCGGGATGAAAGGCCTAATTCAACCGCTGCAACCTAAAGTTACGTCCACCTTGACTTATTCCGTTTCCCTATCAACAAACGATTTATAACGTCCAGGGTACACCGATTTCTCAGTGACCTAGACCTTTAAAAAATCGTACGGTCTATTGACCGCACCTGATGGTAAGCGGACGAGACAAAGATTTTACGGGATTATATAGGTAAGGAGAATACTAAACGCCACCGAGTGATAATAATAGTACAGCGCCATCTAGTGTTATGTTATGACACTAATGTTTATCACTGATTGAAAACTATTCTAAATAAAATCAAAATTAACTTTATTCAAATATGAGTTTATAGAAAGCTGTTTTGAATCGTCCAATATTTTTTCTACCAACTAGTACTTACTAGGTGGTAGAAAAAAAAATTGACGCTCGGCTCAAATACGCCCTATCCTTCGGCTCGGGCTGAAATTCCGCCTCGCATGTTATGTATAACCATCATAACGCACTAATATCGTAATGTACTATAACATCACGTATATATTTGACGACCTCCATAGTCAAGTGGATCGTACACCGGTTTCAAGGTGTCGCCATCTCTGAGGTCCCGGGTTCGAATCCCGGTGGGGGCAAATGTTTGTGTGATGAATGCGCCAGCATTTGTACCTTAGTCATGGTTGTTGATATATATTTCAATAAAAATTATTTATATATGCATAATATATGTATGTCTATCCGTTGCCCTAGATCCCATAGCACAAGCCTTACAGAGCTTAGTATGGGCTAGGCTAATTGGTGTAAGTGTAACAAATATTTATTTATATTTATATTTATGTACCATGTTTGCAGAGGGCGAGGATGCCGAAGCCACCATCACCTGGCCTACGGAGTACAGTTTCAAGGCTGAGAATATCGACGTGATCAATGGCAGGGTGGAACTTTGCGAAGTCTGGTAAGTTGAAATCTATTCTTAAGTTGGACAAAATTCATAATTAAATTGAGAGTGCGTGAGTGATATTAACCATGACACGATTTGGACAATATGGGTAATTAAATTGTAGATAATGTGTACTAAATATGAACTGAGTTCATTTGTAATTAAATTGGATAGAGTGCGTAAAAAACACGGAATTGATAAATAAGGTCCATTATAAGGTTACATACATCCTACTACTATTATAAAGGCGAAAGTTTGTAAGTATGGATGTTTGTTACTCTTTCACGTAAAAACTACTGAATGGATTTGAATGAAACTTTACCACAATATAGCTTATACATCAGAATAACACATAGGCTACAATTTTTGAGGATGTGAGGTCGTAAAAAAACACATTTTTTGCGCTTACATTGCAAATTGTCTGTTGTGTCTGTTTATAGGAGCATACTGCAGTAGCTACCTATAGGCCTATGATTAGGGCTCTGCAGTGCTTAGTTACCGTATTTCTTACTTATTACTAGACTAGACGGGACGAACCTGAAGTCCACGCGAACGAAGTCGCGGGCAAAAGCTAGTAAAATTATATTCTGGATAGCAAGTTTATAACGAAACATGCTGAAAGAAACCCCTGAAAGTCTTACAACACTGACATCTATACAAACTCTTCAAAACAAAACATCTTATAATCAGGATTATGGCTAGTGGTTTAGTTACTACTTATGATACAAACAATAAAAACAAATCTGTATTGACACAAACAAGATTATACGAGGACGCTGTAAGACTTTTATTATGAAACTAGCGACCCGCCCCGGCTTCGCACGGGTGCAGTGAAAAAATGGTTATGGTGAGTTATCCCTAAGAGATAGACATATACCATCGCGGACTTTTTTGTGGATTTTTGTAAGTTGTACAATACTGTAGTACATTATTTTGGTCTATCTCGTAGGGTTCAGCCAGCGTTTGCAATATAAGCGCAAAAGAACGTGCTTATTTACGACATCACATTAGAAACCCTTAAATTTATCAGTGTTTCTCTACTATATTATGCATTTATTATACATACAAACCTTAATACTCTATCTATTAAAAAAAACCGCGTCAAAATCCGTTGCGTAGTTTTAAAGATCTAAGCATACATACGGACATACAGCGAAAGCGACTTTGTTTTATACTATGTATTGATGAGCACTATAACTAATATTAATGCGAAATGAAACAACTGTCACTGTTTAAGTTATCGGTTTACAAATTCAAAACATTTACTAAAATACATATCAATGAGAAATTTAATACAATTACCGTTTGATTTCTGTATCGTATTATCTAGTACATAATATACTGCGGCCCGGTACGTGCTTCGCTGCGTATAAAGTGAAATAATAAAAAAAATGTTTATTTCTTCTAACAAAAAAACATTTTATTAATACAAAACATTTGAATAAAAAAAATATCACTGTCAATTTGCTTTAATCGAAGCACGTCCAAAATGATATGACCGCAAGAATGATATAACAACATGCTTGTACTGTCAAGTGTCAACACTGAAAAAAGTTTCAGTTTGACAGCACAATCCCTATCTTTTAAAAAGATTGAATAGGTGAGCCCGCCATTAAATTGAAAGCCGAATAAATATGAAGTATGAAACAAATAAAAGAAATATTTTTACCACCCCCAATTATTTTTAAATAAATAAAACATGTTTATAAGAAATATTTCATTATGGCAACACCTTAATGATGTTTTTATTAATCTGTGACTACCGGTATCTTAGTCTATGTTTGATATTTTCCGTTGAGTTGAATCATAGAATACCTAGTTATCATAAAATCAAAACTATGATCAATACATTGACAGCAGGTGCCTGACTTGTCAGTTGATTTTTTATTAATATTTTTTTCTGGCTCTAGATAACATACATTAAGTAACATAGCAGTCCCTATATTTTGTTAGTTAAAAACTTCTCAAAATTAGAAATATTCGGTTCATTAAAGCAATTATATATGTATTTAGATTTTTAAAAGGCTTGTTGATATTTTTTTTAAGCAATGTGTAATTATTGCATTAAAGATATTTCATTTTTATTATACTAGAATACGAATTATTAAAAATCGAGGGTCTCGAAAATGATATGACTTACGGCGATTACTTTCTTTTAGAGCCTTCTATCCAAATATATAAAATTTACCCGAGTTAGTTACTATAAACCAATATGGGACATCTCCTTTTATGTAAAATAGCACGTCAATTTGGTTTCTTTTCACTCTGAGATGTTTATATCAAAGACACACCATCATGTTTATGAGGAAATGAAACACTCCAGTCGACACGATATAAACGTTTATTTCTCACAAACACTTTTTGTAACCTTTTTAAATTTAAGTACTTCGTAACTTGTTCCTAATACACTTCTTCCTATTCGTTCTTAATATAGCCGTGCTATTCGAACCGAATACCGAAAAAGACTCCGTCTCATCGGCTACTTGCAATTCCAAGTCAGTTTTAAACGGAAGTCAGAATATTACTTTTTTTTTTTGTTGTATTAATGCACGGAACGGAAGCTTACTTTTACCGACATATGAAACAAGGAATACCTCGGTACAAATCAATACAACAGCCTTGTTTTAAACGGAAGTCAGAATATTACTTTTTTAGTATTAGATATAGGTAATTTAAGCAATAAATATAGCATTATAAATTTATAACAGAAAAAATCATTACATGTTCAACATCACTTTGGATAATATTATATAAGGCATGTAGGACATGTTTACAAATATAGCTATATAATAATACGGCTTCGCAACATGGAGAAGCTTTGATACAGTTGTAATGTCGTTCGTAATAGCGGCAGATCTAGTAGTGCGAATGTAAAATTTGGGTGTTGCTGACTGTATGTAAATTGGAGTGTCGTCTGCCTCTCTGTCTGTTTGTTTGTTCTTTTTGTTGTTTTTTTTTTTGTTAAATTACACGCGAACCTAATACTGTAAATGTCATAATGTTATTCATTTCTTTAAACCACATACCAACTAATACATACCGCATACCACTATTACAGACTGACCATTTTTTTCCGCTGAGGAAAATGCATTGAATTGCATACCCCGAGAATCGGTGGTTATGTGCAGCCCCAGAAGGGGAAGGCCTTTTTTTTTGTTCCCCCTGAGGAAAATGCATTAAGGTGCATACCCCGGCTGTGGCGAGCCGGCGGTTATGTGGGGCTCTCCTCCTGGGAAGGGGGAGGCCTACCCACTAAAAACCTCAGGGATGGCCTTCCTCAGGCATGTAGGGAGCCCCCAAGAACACCAAGCCACTTCCGGGAACCCCAGCCACAACCACACCAGGCCACCACGAGGGTGGTCCGGATACCTCCGGTTATCCACCGACCCAAAATGGGTCTTCAAGAAGGGGGGCTTAGCCCATCCGCCATTGGGCGCTAGAAGCAGGTTAGACCCGGCCAAACCCCCCCCCCCCCCCTCGGGGGGCCCTCTGTCAGACTATAAGCCGTCAAAAGACGTTGCCCACGTGAGTGCCCAAAGAGGGTGCACCACGAGGAGGTTATCTGACATCGCACCCTACCACAGACTGACCAGCGTTTTGCCTTGACAGGTACAGCGCCGAGCACAACAAGTCGCGCGTGGACTACTTCGACGGAATCAACAAGAAGTTCTACGTTGCTCCGACGGGTGAAGAATTTGGTTATATTTACAATGTGAGTGTTGCAAACCAAAATGTCTATTAACTGACTGGAAATGGCTAAAGCACATTACATTATATTTTTACGTTTAACGTACAATAATAATAATTAACAGTAACAAAGTTTCTACAGTTACATAAAAATGAAAATGTTGTAATTAAAACGAAATAAAGCATAATATTTAATGTTCCTTAATTTCAGTTCATAACGTCATAAAATTAAATAGGTAAGTATGTAAAGATGCAAAGAAATCCATTTTATGTTTAACAAACAGATTGATTAAAGTATAACCAATAAATTACAAACAGAAAAAGATCAAACTAAATTGAGGAAATGTCAAACAAATTTTACATACATACATACATCTTTCATCAAGTTTCTTTCCCGTGTATGTAAGCTGAGCTCACAGTTTTCCATATGCTACGATCCAATATATGTAGTTCCCTAGCTTCCCCAACTTTAATTTTTTCATGCACGCTCGACAGTTGCGTGTACTTTTTGACCCTGGCCTTCTTTCAATATATAAACCAATTTTATATACTTTTTATACACATCTCTAATTATATATATATATATATATATATATATATATATATATATATATATATATATATATATATATATATATATATATATATATACACAATGCTATATCAAAAATACCATATTTCTTATAGGATCTTAATTTGTAGGTATATTTTGACTGCAATATAATTCCGAAATGAGTTGCACTAGTCTCGCAAAGTATCACTTGGATCTAGCCTAAATGATTCCGTGTTTTGGAATCATTTTCATATATTGCCGTTTGAAATTCGAAACGATTTCAATAATGAATCAAACGCGGATAATACATTGTCTAGTCTAGAGGCTATATTGTATTTGTAGGGCAAGATGTTTAAGGGTCCGGATAGGATGCACTTATACGACTATCGGCTATCTGAGCCTCTAATCAACCAGATTTGTCTCTTTAGCATTTGACTTTTCGGCTATTAAGGCTTCGTGACGCCTGCTTAGGAGAGGGAGTCACACAACACTGCCTTATTTTCTAGTTACCGCCTTAATTGTATGCGCTTCAAAGCAATTCTTGAGCAAAAGTGAGCCTCTAGTTTATATAGGAAACTGTGAAGTCCCTTTTCATGAGTTTACAGAAAGTTCCAGCAATCGGGGACTGGAAATGGTCGCAAGCGCCGATATATGCATGTTAAGATATGTTTCTCCTTCCCCGAAATCAACCAAGGAGAAAGCAAAAAAAAACTGAAGAAACGGAACCGATTCCCCGCAACAGCTTTCAAATTGTTTGTTTTTTTTTACTTTTTATATCACCCTCAAAAACACATGTGACGTGAAATGTTGTCACAGTATTCAGTAATTCCACTGCCCTTTCCATCGGGATATAGCATTGTTTATTTAGGTAAGACAGATATCGAAGCAGACGACCCTGGGAATAATTTCCGTCGCATCCCATCTTTCACCTTTTCATGGACCATAATATTTACATAATATTTAATAACCTCGGCAGGTGTTTACCGTGGCAAACAAAAATCTGGAGAATATAGTGATGTGCCAACAATCCGGGACTCAGGACCCACAGAAGGACTTCATGCCTGAACTAGACGGGTTCAGGTTCGAAGGTAAACTCATCTTTATTTCGAATACAGTGTGTGGCCTAGAAGTAGATAATATTGAAAATATAGACTCAGGCACAATCGTTATGGTATACTTTTATTTTTCTCATAAATTCAATCGTAAATTCAATAGCGCAGTATAAGTACATTTGCAGTACATTTCAATGTACGTTTTATTATTTTTTATTGTTTTTGTCGATTGTAAATAAATAAATAAATAAATATTTGTTACACTTACACCAATTAGCCTAGCCCAAACTAAGCTCTGCAAGGCTTGTGCTATGGGATCTAGGGTAACGGATAGACATACATATACGAGTATTATACATATATAAATAGTTTTTATTGAAATATATATCAACAACCATGACTAAGGTACAAATGCTCGCATTCATCACAGAAACATCTGCCCCCACCGGGACTCGAACCCGGGACCTCAGAGATGGCGACACCTTGAAACCGGTGTACTATCCACTCGACTATGGAGGTCGTCGTCGTAAGTCGAGGCCGTTTCATCACTCAACCTACATACAGATTGACTGTATTACTCTTCGATCATAATATATGATCGAAGGTATTACTAGCCTTTTTAAAAAAAATAGTATTATATAAACATACATGCTATCACTTCTCTCGAAAGGTTAGGCAAAGGTTTAATTGACACCTCACTTAGTTTATATTAATTAAATATTAATTTTGTTCAGTTTAAGTGTCATCATATTTATTTATGTGACAACAAAAAGGTGGGTTGAGAGCGTCTCATGTGTGGACTGCTATTAACAAATACTCTGTGCAGAGGACACGGTGCTAGACAGCAAGAAGGTGCAAGTATGGAAGTCAGAGCACGAAGACGAAGATGGCGAAAACAGACTCGAGAAAGTATTATACATCTACAAAACTGAGTACGACTTCGATATACCGCTGAAGTGAGTATTGTCCATTAATTAATTACTTTTTATTAGGGACACTGTCAGTTACAGGAGACCTATTTTTGAATTACGAATGCGACTTCGAAATCACCGCTGACTAAATAGTCAGTGGTGACTTTGATGTCACGGATTCCTAAACATCCAATTTTTGAAAGGCAATCGCAGAGCTGCCAACATAGATAAAGTACACACATAAATGTAAGAGTTCGGTTCCACGCAGAATGTAGCCGCTGCCGGTTATTGCCGGCTTTCATTAACATTTCCACAAGCATGACTTGATTACGAGTGGGTGAAGGGGCACTCGTAATGAAATCACACCTGTGACTAAGGTAGTCGCATCAGTGATATTCAAAAATAGGAATTATTGAAAATCGGTGATTATTAGTCACATCGGTGATTTCTAAGTCGCATTCGTAATTCAAAAATAGGTCTCCAGTATCAACAAAAAATAAACAATACTGTATAACATAAACCAATGAAGTACAGAAAGTTATTATTATGCAAAACAACACATAAATACATGTCAACATAATTGATTTTATTTTTGATTTTAGTAATACCTAAATTCAAATTAGAGATAAATAAATAAATCTGCGTATAGAAAAATCGTATAAGGAATGCACGATAGAAAAACACGTTCTTTGGCATTTTTCATGTAAGTAATGGATAAAAAAAAATCATACCTACAACGAGCGTTAAGTCGATGATTGATAGTGATAAAATCTAATAATCTTTTGGATCAAAATAAACAAAGATAATTGGTTTCACTATTCGGTGTTTCAAAGACTAACATTAATCAGCTGATGGGGGAGACCATTGTGATTAATCTCATCAAATTTATTTTTTTAAATATCTAACAAATTTAATATCTCGTCACTTCGTCAAGGTTATAACTGCATTCGCTTTATAGTAAAATTATCCTCACATTTGCGATGGCGCTAACTCAACTTTTATTACTTAAACTTTTCTTTTTAATTTAAAAGAACATCAAAGTAATTGAAAAATATACGAATAATGCAAAGTGTAAAAGGCAATTCATAATACGATAACAGGTTTTTAAATATCTTTAATAATCGTCATTTTTTAAATTTGTCGCACTAATCTTTTCTTGTACAAATTGCATCAAACCTCAAATTAACTTAAATTACATTAAATAACCTTATTTAATTATTAAAAAAATCTGTAATTTTTGAGATTCTTGCAATGTAATTCATGTCCTCAATTAACTTATTAATGTACTATTGCTGCAAATTACTATTTCATCGGAATTGCACATTAGTTAGGACGTACTGAAACTGTAGTAAGTCATCTTTCATCCTGGCCTTGCAGGTCAAAATTTATTAGAAAAAAACTGAATGATTACGTAACGTGTCACCAGATAGGTAGATGGAATCTACGGATCCTAAGTGTGGTGAATAGGTTTGGACCCTTACATGTACCTTTATAAAGCCGGATTATCTGTTTCAACGATAATTTTGAAACACTTTCTATTTGATAATATTCACGTATTTAATATGAAACTTTCCAACCATCTTACCTACATCTATTTAATATGAAACTTTCCAACCATAATCCAATTTAGAAAACGCTTGTTTTTTTTCTCTCTGGAGAGGAGAAGCTGAGGATCCTCATGAATACCACCTCAACTAAGTGACCACGATGATGATGTCGGACTTCAAATGGATCGAGGCGACGAGATGACCTAAAGATTGAAGTCAGCCTGAGCCTTGGTCCAAAAGGCTCTAACGGCTTGAATGGAACCCCTTAGAAAATGTTTACCAATGTTTTGATACGCTGTATTTATCTCACAGACTAGTCGGTAAAGCCTACGAAATCGCGAAAGGGGAGCTGGCGGCTTACAACATCATCAACTACAAATCCTTCGGATACACTATAACAGAGGAGGACGTATCTGTGAATAATGGTGCGTATAAATCCTTCTTTTAATGTAATTAAGTTTGACTACAATTTACACGTTACGGTATTAACCGTAACCGTATTAACCGTAACCGTGGTTCCTGCAAGGTTTGCATCTAGGACATACGATACGTTAATCAGTGAATAATCAGTGCCGCTGACTAAATAAAATCAACTGTTACAATTTTATCCCACACTTGCATTAACAACTTACAACTTATTAGCATAAGCTCGGGGAAAAAGCTAATGGAACGCGCCTGATGCGAGCGGCGCAGGCGCATGTAAATCGTGCTGTAGTCTAGCGACTAACATTAGTAGGGATGTTTACTTATACATACATACATACACTCACGCCTTTTTCCCACGGGGGTAGGCAGAGATTACGTCCTTCCACTTGCTACGGTCCTTACATATCTCTTTCGCTTCATCTACTTTCATAACATTCCTCATACATGCTCGACGATTGCGGGTACTTCTGACCTGGCCTTACATTATGTTTACTTATATACTATATTAATTATTTATTAAATTATATAATATAATTTAAATAATAATAATAATATAGTGCGTAGGGAAGTGATGCCCCTTTTTTTGATTAATGCCCCTTAACTGCCATAAATGCCTTATCGGTGCAGCCAGTCTCCCTCAGGGCAGCTTTTGACGAGCTGTCAATGAGTTGCGTCACCGAGGGTACCTATGTGCTTCATGAGGGCGTATGCCACCCCTGTCCGTCTAGTCTTAGCCGACCGTACAGAGTGGAGTCGCAAGAGCTCGAAGAGTGAAAGTGTAATTATGTCATAACGCCGACGGCGGCGTCTCGATCACTGTCGCAGACACACCTCTTTACACCATTAGCTGTTCACACCAATGATACTCTCTTCGCACCAATATTTGTCTGGTACTAGTAATTTTTGGGGGCCTCTTTAGTAGGCGGCGAGTCACAACCTGCCATATTTAAATCAATTGAGAGTCTTTGAGAAGGCAGGTGACCGGAGTCTCTTACATAGCACGGTCCTCATTACTACCAAAATCGAAATGCAATAGTCCACAAACGTTTCGATCAGTAGTAACAATAGTTTCTGTCCATCTAAGGGATAGTCTTTAACTGCATTTTTATGGTACCTATAGAGATTAGACCCAGTTGGTACACTCCATGCACAATTTCATTGAATTTCGCTTAAATAGCTTCTATGCGTTGTATCTGTATAAGGACCGTGTCTTATAAAGTCGCATAATGTAAGCGACTATAATAATATTAGGCCAAAAGCCTCATTTGTATTCTATTATGCAACAATTTTCTTTTTTTTAAATGAATGAATATTACAAGAACCATTATGTACTACGGGTGACTATGGCCCTTTCGTAAAAATTGTATTTTAATACTAAAATACTATTTTTTTAACACAGATCGCTACCTTCTTTACGAGAATAGCATTCGAACGGAATAATTTAAATTTCAGATGTCGATTGCGAGTACGACGGCGTTATGGGCAAGGACTTCAAACAGGATATTAAATACCTGCACCCGTACATTCCCGGGGATCTGGATATTGCATTCCGCAGGTAATAGCGAAATATCAACGCCCGTTGCAATTAAGTTATCTTGAGCCTGGTTTATTAGATCTATGTTTTATCTCTTTCTAAGTAATGCTATATATTTTAAGATCAAACAAAACAATATCATAGATTAACTAAACGGGTCTAAGACTCTGAATTCTCAACACGAAAATTCGATACATCGTTGTCATTTTCACAATCGTGAAGTAGATGATACTGTTTATATGGCCTAGCGGGAAAATGAGTCGTTAACTTTTTTTGCGACCATTACAATTTTCGCTCAGCACGACCAGGAGAACAACATATCCAAAACTTAGACCTGGGTCCCGAAATTAGTGATGAAACGGATATCCGGTAACTATCCGGTATCCGGCCTATCCGGCCTATTTTCACTATCCGGCCGGATACCGGATAGTAGGGCACTATCCGGCCGAATACCGAATACTAGATGTTTCCCGCGATACCGTTCGCGCTGAGTGCTTTACGCCCTAAACTCGTCTATATCGCGCTTTTCTGTGGGAATACAAAAGTTTTTAAGCCTATCTATATTGTTTCTCGTTGTCTAATCTATCTCTGTATCAAATTTCAGCAAAATCAGTTCTTTAGTTTAGGCGTGAGAGAGTAGCAGACAAACAGACTGAATTTATAATATTAGTAACGGATTATTTTGCACATACACACACATATATGAAACGCGATAAGCGGCCGAATATCCGGTGGCCGGATATCCGGCGCTCCGGCCTCGTAGTTAGCCGAATATCCGGTATCCGGTATCCGGCCAAATCACTATCCGTTTCATCTCTACCCGAAATCCACTTGACCAAAAACAGTATCATCTACTTTGGTTTTACTATTACGGGGTAAACCTGCAAGTAAAAATATGGGATATGTTTCATGATCATGATAATGTTATATTAATTTTAATTTTCTTTTTTCAAAATAAATATATAGAGTATAAACCAATAATATATCCACAGACAATTGATATATTTTATTTTGAATAATAACCACCGTAACACTTTTTCGTGCTCCTCGTGAGGATACTCAGACTCTCTCTTCTAAAAGAAAAAAATTGATATCGCAAAAGAAAGGTTTCAATAACACTTGTTTAGTCTAAAAATTGAGTGACCAGGAACACATTGCTGTGATTTGTACTACTCGTATATACGAGTATTTTTTAAATCTAATACCTGGTACTAGGGATTCCATTCAACTATTGCAACACAGAATAAACGTTTTTAATTGTTATGTAATATATTTATTATATAATATGTTAATAATTGAAATTTTGAGTCATTATGTAAGGCCATCTCTCTTTCTCGGTACATCTAACGCAGCCCCGCAAAACTAAGTTTTCTTGTCTTTGATTCGTGCATGCTGCTAGTTATAACGTATGGAACTGATACCTGGCCACTTACAATCGAGAGGGCTATGCTCATGGTTTATATCCGTGGTGGTATCAGAAATGATGAAATCCGCCGAAATACCTGGGTCACCGACATAGTCCGAAGAATTGCCAACCTTATGTGACAATGGGCAAGGCGGAGAGTTAAGTGCAGCTCCTTGAGTGAGGCGTTAGGCGTATATTGGCTAAAATTATGATGATGTTCCAGTTGAAAAGAATATTTTTTTTAATAACCCTACTTTCAATAGATTCATTTTATGAATGACGTTAGTTAAGTCGAATGTTTTTGTAACAAAATAATTAGTAAATTAAATATATTTATTGATCGTTATAAAGGTTTAATCCTTTATAAAAACTATATTTCCTATATTTATATTATCATTGATACGATTCCAGCTTTAAACGATATCACAACAAGAAGTATAACAAGAAGGAGCACGATCAGCGGATTCAGATCTTCCATGACAATTGGAAGTAAGTATTAATCAGTAAACATTAATTTGCCGATTAAACCCGAAATTATGACACCTTAGTATATTTCTCATTTGAAACTTCGCCTATAAAAATTACTTAAAACGGTAATTAATTTAATACCATTTTACTTTTTGGACACAGACACATTTTACACTGCACAGACGAAATTGTGAACACCAGGTAATATAGAATAAGAATGTGTCTTTGTGATAAAGTAGCAAAGGTATTAATTCCTAAATTACTTTACTAGTATCAGATTTAACAAAACTGGTATATCTGCAAGTACAGAAAATACTTGTTTCACCTCCAGATACGTCCACGAGCACAACAGTAAAAACTTAGGCTACACGCTGGAGCTGAACAAGTTCGCTGATATGTCCGATGAGGAGTTCGGCGTTGTCACCGGCACAGTGCCCACCGATCCCATGGTATGTGTCATATTTTTTTTTTACGTACCCAAGTGGTCTGGAAAATTGGACCGTGTCATGCGTCAAGATCTTAGCCACTTGTTTACTTGTTATTTACAAAGCTATTTTTATATTTATTTATAGACACAACATTAAACTCCTCCTCTCTGGAAGTAAATTTCATATACTACACAGATTTTAAATTCATTTGCATATCCCAACTAATATTATAAATGCGAAAGTAACTCTGTCTGTCTGTCTGTCTGTTACGTTTTCCCGCTTAAATCTAGCAAAAAATTTTGATGAAGTTTGGTACAGACAATCTTTAGACCTTGAGACAGAACATAGGCTACTTTTTATTTCTAAAAAAGGGATGAAGGGGTTCAAATAGAGGTTGAAAGTTTGTATGAGATTTCTTAATTTTAAAAGATAAAACCATGAGACTTTATATTAAAGCACTTGATAAGAAATCATTAAACATTTGTTCTAGCAATTTTGAAATTTCGACCAGTTTAATCTAGCATTTTCAAATGTTTACCAGTGTGGGGGTGAAATAGGGGTTGAATTGAAGATAAGACCATGAATTTTGGTACCTTAGACAAAAGCGACCTGGATTGACAAAAACTAATTTCACGCGGGCGGAGGCTAGTATGACTATAAATGTCCTGCACATGTATAGAATAAGAATGTGCCTTTTTGAGTTGAGCCCAAAGGTAATATGAAGATTTGAGAAGATCAATAAATAACAATTTTAAGTATAAACGAATTATCATTATGTTTGAAACAACCTTGCTTCTTACTTCGGAAATGAAGTGTAGCGCAAATGGAAGCATAGTTCCAATTCTGCCTCTATAGTAACAAAAACGTAATAATTAACGGAACTTATCTGTATTAAAACGACATGAAACCAATTCACTGATTTGATCGGCAGGTCCAGGGCAGTATTCCGTTCCCCCACTCGGTCGAAAAGCTCGCCGCCATGGAGGAAGAGCTGCCGGACACCGTAGACCTACGACTCGACGGATATATGCGACCAATCAGGAGTGAGTGCCCATTAACATTTAACATGAAATATAATATTTCCTAAATATATAAAATCAAATTGTGACATTTCAAACTAACCGAAAATAACAATGAGTTCAAATAAAGTGCCATGACACTGGGTCCTTAGCAGTGCAAACGAAAAAAAAATGTTTAGAATTCTTCTTTTCCGTTTCATATGTACGAGTACGTACAAGGTGTATATATATATATATATATATTAATATATATTATATATATGGGTCAAAATCAGAGAGGTCGGCATTTTGGTTTTTGAAATATCTGAGAAATTAAGTTTTCTTTATAAGAAAATTAACATGTGGCATATGTTGTGTCATTTGTTATGAACCTTTCCTGTAAAGAGGCACGCACACAAATCTATATTTTAGGAATTATACCTGTTAATAATAAAAATGACAGGGCCTTAAATCATTTCGGGAACACTTTTAAATATTTTTTTAAAATAAATAATATAACCAACGTTTTTAATAATCACCGTCATGAAATTATAATTAACCTGTCCTCTACCAGTAAATGCTGTCATTTTGTATATTTTTTATAATAAAAAGACTTATTTTTTATATTACTCTCCTAGATTTTCAATTAGTGTAAATTTCGTTTCAAAATTTTAATTTATTGTATACATTTGTGCAATACGTTATCAATTAATGATATAAATACAAATGTTGAAAGGTCATTTTAGGATATGTTTGCAAGATTTAACTATAACCCTACTCATTAGTGAAAAATCTGCCATTTTTGCGATGTTCCCGAAAATGATGGAGTGTTCCCAAATGACAATGAAGTTCCCTAAATGACGTTGACGTTCCCTAAATGACTGCAACGTTTGGTTTTTGCATTATGTTGTAGATGAAAATAATAAATACCTTTAAATATTAAACCTTTATTTGTACTTAAAGAATGAACAACATGAGTATCAAAATTTAAACTTAATCTAATAATAAACTTTTAGTTTCAGTTAACAAATATTATATATTAGGAACAAATAGTAATTGCACTCTACAAGTATCATTAAGATTTCTTGCATCAATGCTTAAAATTAAATATAAATCAAATTAGTTTTAAAACAAACAGTTTTAAGACAACAATTTCAGGGGTAACAGAACATTCTCTTGTTAATTCATTAACTTTGCGAGTAGGCGTATCAGCATTCTTTGGGATACTCTTTCTTCGCGTCTTCTGTTTCTCTGTACTTTTTTCGCAACTTATCTATAATTCTTTGCATTTTCTGTATTTTATCTTTCTGTTTTTTAACAGTCCTGTAAGCCTGTGCTTTATCTTTTTTAACCAGTTTTCTTCCTGATCTCTTTCTTGACAAGCGATTATCGCTTTCTATCTCTTTTTCAGAATCTGGTGGGCTATTACTTAAAATATTTTCCAACATCTTTTTTTTTGTCTATAATTTTGAGAATTTTTTCTCCACGACTTTCTTTGTTTCCTCTTCTGTCTTTCAGTCATATCACTAACAGTTCTTAACTTTATTTTCAGCCTTCTTCCTTTGGTAATTATTCCCTATCTTTCAGTCTCTTCATCTCCCTTTGTTCAGGTGTCATTTTATCTAAAAACTTGCGTTTCCTTTCATTAGCCTTTTCGCGATGTTTTTTGTAAGCTATACTGTCCTGTTTTAATCGTTTTTTTGACTTCTTTTTATCTTAATTTTTATTTTCCATGTTACTATTACTTAAGTGGTTACCTAAAACAAAAAAAATGCATTGTTATATGTATTTAAAAGCAAGAAAGCGTCATTTTGCCGTTAATCGTCATTTCGAGAACGCCCGTCATATACGAGAACGTTCCCGAAATGACCGTTCCCTGAATGACTATCCGATGAATATTTTCATATCACTTCATGCCGCTATGTTAGATATTGGTTTTTGAGGTTAGGAACACGTGAACTGTAATATTTATAAGCATTTAGCAAAAAGTATGCAAATTATCGGAAGACTAATCACCAAACAGCGTTCCCGTAGTGATAGGGAATTAAAGTACGCTACCCACATACGAAATTAAAACGTACTTACCAATAAAATCATTATTTTTTTTCCAAAAACACGACACGCGTCTTGTCCTTTGACTAGTGAACTTCACACTGTTGCTCGCTAGCGCTACCTAGCGCGTTTTGTTTGAATTATATCGACCGATATCCATCGCGTTCACTGAATGATTTAATAAAACGTCAGACAGCATTTGAATAGTCAAAATATGAAAAATATATATTTTAGCTATTTACTTTATACGTATATTCGTAACTTAATAATTTTCGAAGCTAATATATAAAAAATACAATTTTAAGTCTTAATTGTAAACATTTTTGACTTGTCTCAACTATGAAACGTGGTATAAGGACGCGTTCCCGGGATGATATTTAGGCCTTTTTAGTTTAAAATCTAATAAAATATTATCGTAAAAAAATAAATATGATAAGTGCCTTGTAATTATGCGCAGAAACTTCATTTGGAAACAAGTATTTTAGCCATTACCACGTTATTTTATTAAGAAAATCTTTGTCAGAAGCATGATTCTCACCTCTCTGATTTTGACCCATATATATTATATATATATATATTATATTATATATATGTATTATTTTACAGATCAGGGCGGCTGTGGCTCGGTTGGGCATTTTCCACCACGGCAGCAGTGGAGGGCGCCTTGTCTAGGTCCAACGGTGGGCGAAACATCGATCTCAGCGAGCAGTCGCTGGTGGATTGCGCCTGGGGGTAAGTCATATAAATGTTCACCTCAACCCAAAAAAAAAAAATGTATCACTCATAATATAAATAAAAGTCGTGCTAGTTACATTAGTCAAACGCTACTGAATCGTTTTAAGTTTTAGCCAATTTATTGGATTCGTCGCAGTGCAAAAAAATAGAATAACTATTACTATAGTAAAGCCTGGGATAAAAGTATTTATGTATTTATTATGTCAGGTGTGCCAGCATTCTTGTCTATCGCGAAAGCATCCATCTTTGTTACTCCTAAATAAGAATATATATTTGTCAAATCCACAGATTTTTGCTCGCCGAGCTGGCGGTCTATCGTTCTCGCTCTTTTGTGGACTCTTAATTAAATTGTATCCCTGCGACTTATCTCTCAACTAAATGGTACAAACTATCGAGCCAATGTCGTCTCATTTCACAATACTATCTACCTAGATGCAAAACATCAAATCATTTATAACACAAGCGAGTCAAAGTGTTTATTGAACTAAATGCGCTAAATATACCTTTTGAACTGAAGGGATATAATGATATAGTAATGATAATCTTCTTTAGATGAAACTATGCTGACTCCGCCGCTATATTAGGTTCTACCTTGAGTGTGTTTGTGGAAGGCGAACTAAAGGTTTTGAGCATTGCCTGCTAACGACGCCGCCGCCGTTCCTAACGAAGCAAAAAGAGTTGACCCAAATTGAGCGCGCGTCTACTGGATTGGACACTCAACATCACAGTGTCGTGAGAAGCTTTGGAATCAATCACCCCTGATTCACACAAGTCTATCATGGAAATCTCAATAAACAAAATTTGACAGGTCAGATCGATGTTGGAAAATTTTACAGATATTCTTACAAAGTTATATGAATGGATGCGTTTGATCAATATGTTGATCCACGGTCGCACTGCCGTTTTGGAATTCCGCCATTTTCGTAGTTTGACAGCTAAATTTATTGACGGTTAGGCGGCACGAAATTCATCGGGTGACCTAGTTTGTTGAAAACTAGGATTTCGTCCAATGAGAATATAGACACAGCAACTCTTGAAACATTACAGAAAGTTAATAAAAAAAGTCAAAAATTACGAAAGTTTTCGTAATATAAATATAAAGGTATTATATAATACTGCCACAGAATTAAAGATATTGCTAACTATTTTTTTCTACACACACATCATAAATCCTCTAAGATGCATTCAGAAACTGTTTATTTTAACAAATTTTGCCCTGACAGATTAGCGAGTTTTTTAACCGTATTAATAGGCAATTAAAGAGCAAACATATTCTTCACAGGCACAGGCTTTGTATGTGTGTAGATGAAGTAGTATATGCAACTGTACGTAATTAAACCTCAAGACACTAGTGAGATCATATTATAACTCATGTTTTATGGTTTCACATTATACATAAATGAAGAAAACTCATAAAAACAAAAGAAATTGATGCCTTTGTTTTTGAAATTATTGTCTTTTATTTTTTTTTATTTACTCAATCGCTACCTGGTATTGATAAAATAGCTGTAACTTTTTAGGGAATTGACCTTGCAAAAAATATGCAGAAAAATATTGTTATTTAAAATTCTCATTAAAAACATCAAAATTAAAAAGGGTAATTTCACGAAATTTTATTTCATTAATTATTTATAAAATTAAATATATTTTCACCACTTTTCGTCTATGTCAAGATTCTGACTGTATATCAGTTACATAAAGTATTATTTACAAATACTGTATACGTTATTGTTGATAGCAAGTTCCTGATAAATCCATAAAATTAATACGACTTGCTCCTTACATGCCACTAGGGCTATTGCGATTTACCATTTATTGTAACCAAGGGAAGGCAGGTTTTTGCACTTTGTCGATCCATCGTCCTTCGCCCTCTGACCGCACGGCAGTGTTGCCAATGAACAATACAACCTGCATAATGAATCCAGACATGTACATTTGATTGATGATCCTCGTCAGCTAATGCAAAAAAAAATCACAGGGCCGTTTCAGCAGTTAATGAACACAAGCATGTAATCAAATGTATTGCTAGTTGCAAAATTTGAGAGCATATAATAACGGTAATTAACGACTAATTGACAACTCTGTAATAATACAGGGAGGTAAAAAATAGCCCTTACTGGTTTTCTTGCTGACTCGTTCCAGTACAAGGTCTTCCGCTGTAGACTTGTAAACCAATGGCGTAGCATCTTTGACATGCAAAAGTGATTCTGCACATGTGTCATAAAAGTGACACTTTGTGATTTAATAATCACTTCTTTTAATTTCATCACCACTTGTAAATCTATTATTTTTCTACTAATAGCGCCAGAATAAACTAGAATAAGTCTGCTGGGTGCGAGTCAGTCACGCACACTGAGGGAAATCCAGCTGCCTATTAAAATGTGTTAAATTAGAAATAACGTTTTAGTATAACAGTTATTTTTTCTATAAAGCGCATTTAAATAAAAGCGTTTTTATTTTTTTTTACCTTATTTTTATTTTATACTTTTTAGTTTTTCTAGTTATTCTTGGCAATCTCTTTCATTTGATACCCATATTGTAAGAACGAATAAATGAAAATTGTCCGCTATTTTGGGTGTTCGGCCATATTGGGTTAAGAGTGACGTCACATTATTTTTCTAGTTATTCTTGGCAAGCCCTTTTATTTCATACCCATATTGTAGGAGTGTATTAAAAATAATTGGTCCACCATCTTGGGTACGCCGCCATGTTGGATTTAGAATGACGTTACATAGTTCATGCATTGTCATCCAAACTAAATGTGTATAGAATATCTTAACACAATCGATTGAAGGCAAGTGAACACACAAACAGACATACATTTAAAGTTAATTTAAAGCTTGTAAAAAGCTACATTAACTTGTGGAACAGATCCTTTACTTTCATTTGTCCCGGTGAGAACGCTGCCCACAGACAATGGTTCACAGTCTGCGCCATTGTGCTGCCAAATTGGCGGGTGTCAAGGCCTATTGGCGACGCGTTTTGTTTTGTCATCGGAGCTGTTGCTCTTTGATAACGATAGGATATGAACGCAGACTAATTATTGCAAGATGGCGATATAATAAGCTGCGGTTAGCGCGTGAGGCAGTTGCTATAGCCACGAAAAAAGATGCATGCATATAGTTAAAAAGGCCCGTTTAATTTCTTTATTCGTATAACTATAAAATTTATTGTCGTCAACATACCTATATAATACTTTTTGTACGCTACGATTTTTTATCGTATCTGGTATTTCATATCATTGTCACGTTTGTATGTCTAAGAATGTAAAAAATTCTGACCCAGTACAAGAGTCTAGATCAACCAGCAGAAACTCTATTAGGTTAAGATTCTCTAGCAATTATCACAATAGCAAGAAACGGAGTGTAACAAGTCGTATCTTCGACTCAATATTTTGATTTTTTCGCTACTACAAAGGATTACAAAATTTGAATATTTAATATTAATATCAACTCCATAGGTACTGCCAAACTCTCTCCATTCAAGCCGTAGCGCCCTTATGGCCAAAGCTCAGGATGAGTTTAGTTGGTAGGTCACGCGATCAGACCGCTTCGGTCATGTGGAATCCAACATGACCCTCGTGACACGTGCCGCTGGCGTATCCTGAGTACGTTTCGTGCTCCTTGTAACGGATTCTCAGCCTTCCTCTCCTGAGGAAAAAAAGAAAAAATTCTTACAAACGTTCCCGAGGACGCGTTAAAATCTTGTTTCGTTCTTTTTAGACGTAGACGGATTATAGCTTTAAACTTTTTTTTCATCTATTCTTTTTCGTTGTAAACATATATTTTAACCCAAATCGTATTATAGGTATATACTGTTACAATTAAAAATTAAATAAAACGTTACATTTATATGTGAAATCCGGCATTCTTGTATGAATAAAAATTTTCTGATATTAAAATGGAGTGTGGTGGTAAAAAGAACTGAATAGGTGTAATTACACTATGGAAAGTAGGTACAGAGTCAAATACACTTTTTTAAAAACATGTCATCCGATTAGTGTTAGTCGAATGTTCGTGTACCCAACTATTAGCAGCAATAATAAAACTTCCTCTGTTTGTGACAGAAGATCTGACTATCCACATTGTGTGTTACGAAATACGCAATTAATACAGAATTGGAAGAAGTCTCTCAAAAAGCAAAGATATCTGTGACGAACGGGAAGGAGGACGTCACCTACCGATTGACTCAGATACTCACCGGGCACGGCTGCTTCGCTGAGTATCTGCGTGTCGAATAGGACGGGAGGGATCGACACATTGCCACCACTGCGCATCCGACCTCGACTCGGCCCAGCACACGCTGGCGGAGTGCCCCGCGTGGGCCTCCGAGCGCTGAGTCTTGGTCGCACAGATCGGGCGAGATCTGTCTCCGCCGGCATTGATTCCGGCAATGCTGGCGGACGAGGGAGGTTGGAGGGCTGTGGCCTCCTTCTGTGAAGCAGTGATGCTCCAGAAGGAGGCCGCCGAGCGGGGTCGGGAGATGGCCGATCCCGACCGAAGGAGGCGGCGCCGGGCTCGGTAGCACAGCTGCGGCGCTGCCGCGGGTCGCCGGCGGGCGCGCGGAGTTCGCGCCCGCGGGTACGGCGACGGAGGAACCACGCCCCTTCCGTGGCCGGGGGCCGTCGTCGGTTGTGGAGATCGGGGGAGGTGTTGTAGCCTCCCCCGAAGAGGACTCCCCTATATCGGCGGGGGAACGGAGGCTGGGGGTTCCCGGAAGTGGCTTGGTGTTCCCGGGGGCTCCCTACATGCCTGAGGAAGGCCATCCCTGAGGTTTTTAGTAGGTAGGCCTCCCCCTTCTGGGGAGGAGAGCCCCACATAACCGCCGGCTCGCCACAGCCGGGGTATGCAACTTAATGCATTTTCCTCAGGGGAACAAAAAAAAAATCTGTGACGAGAGTTAGCACCTAGAACAACGTCGCGTATTTTTTTTTAACAGAAAAGGACGCCTCTGCCATGTATACAGTCAAAAACATTGAATCTTACATACCCAATACACCCAAACCGGAACTATTTTTTGTAGTAGGCTCTTCATACAAAATACCTGTCCCGTGCGGGAATCGAACCAAACGCAAAAGATGACTTAGGACTTAGGGCCATGTGCCCCGTATGAGCCTAGAGAACTCGGGGGTTTTTATTGAGTAGGGTGGTCCTCTATAACCGGAGAGCCCCACTCACGGCCGCGCGTTGCCAGCGCGGTGTCATGGTGCATAAGGTCACATTTCCCCCCTCAAAAAAAAATAAGATACGCAGCATTACATAACTGATAATTTAAAAAAATATAGGAGGGTACAAACAATATAACTACTTATTTAGATTTAAAGAATTTAGATTTTTTTTCTACCAGTATGTTACAGAATCCTTATTTAAGAATTACCTACACATACAAATTAAATAGTCCCTTAAGCAACACTCCGAAAATGGTCATTATTACGACTGGCATAAGAGATGTCTCAAGCTCAACATGTAAAGTCTGACGTATCGCTGTATGTACATAAGGAAAAAGAGTTATGATTTGTTTTCCAGATATGAAAACTACGGCTGCCGAGGAGGTCTGATAGACCACGCGTTCCGCTACATTGAGGAGAACGGAATACCAACCGAGCACGATTACGGACAATACTTAGAACTGGTAAGAATCCTTTTAAAGCTTTACTACCGATTACACTTTCGCTATATCGGCAATGCGAGAGAGATATAACATAGGATACTCGTGTATTAAAGCGAGATGGAAAAGCGCCATTGACGTACACGCTAGCGGCCTGTATCGGCCCGACGTCACTTGGAAATGAAACAAATCTCGCATTTATTTTATTAAATCATTATAAAGTGTAAATTAGGTGTTTTATAGACTTAAACAATTATGGATTCTTGTGCAGTTGTAATTCATCTAGGAGAGAAAATTAAAAAAAAAGAAAGTGTTTTTTTTTTCACGTATAATGTTTGAATGAATTCAATGTTTTAGATCTCTAACAAAAAAAGCATGCACAAATAACTATCTATTTGTGCTTATGCTCTATAATAATATTTCTTCGTATCATATACATGTTCAAAATGCATAAGAATTAAATTTAGTAAAATAATAAATAAATTTGTCGTATTTATAACATCAACTAGCGACCCGCCCCGGCTTCGCACGGGTGCAGTGAAAAAATGGTTATGGTGGGTTATCCCTAAGAGATAGACATATACCATCGCGGACTTTTTTGTGGATTTTTGTAAGTTGTACAATACTGTAGTACATTATTTTGGTCTATCTTGGGTCTATATTGGGTTCAGCCAGCGTTTGCAATATAAGCGCAAAAAAACGTGCTTATTTACGACATCACATTAGAAACCTTTAAATTTATCAGTGTTTCTCTACTATATTATGCATTTATTATACATACAAACCTTCCTTAAGAATCACTCTATCTATTAAAAAAAACCGCGTCAAAATCCGTTGCGTAGTTTTAAAGATCTAAGCATACATACGGACATACAGCGAAAGCGACTTTGTTTTATACTATGTATTGATTGATAATCTAGTGTTGCAGTTGACTTCTTATTACTTGTTTAACTATGTAAGGCGGAGTTTCTTCATAAAGAGTTAATTGTGAGCTTATCTGTTCTTTACTTCTTTTTATTATTAAGTTTTCATTTTTTTTTTGTCTTACACAGATGCACTTTATACAAATACTAGTGTATTTATTATTTGGTCTCACCTTACTGACTTTATTGCCAGCTGGCTGGTGCCCGGGATTTCGTCGGCATATATAGTATTTATTTTTTCAATTACTTAAGTCAATTTGCACACAATCATTATGAATTATAGCCTATACGCTATTCTGATGTGTAAACTATATATTGTAAAGTATCATTATAATCCATTCCATATTTTTTACGTAAAATAGTAACAAACATTCATACATATTTACAAACTTTCGCGTATGTAATGTTTGCAGGGTCTGTCTATGTGTATATACGAGTATAGTAGTATGTTTTGAAATAAGACCTTCCCATTTCGTATGCCAAATAAATATGTAATTTCTCAAATTATTCTTGCAGGACGGTGTATGCCACGTACCAAATATGACGGAGACATACGGTATCAAGGGTTTTTCCCGAGTAACAGTGGGTAACCCGATAGCGATGAAGGCGACCTTACACCAGTACGGACCGGTCACTGTTGGTCTATATGCTGGAAGGAACATGAAGTTCTATTCCAGTGGAATTCTTTATGATATCGATTGGTAAGTGTTGTCAGATGAGACTTTTCATCACTTTAATCACCTACCAAGTTCTGATGCGTTAACACGATAAGTATTATAAGTTATTGCTATCTGTCATTCTTGAAACAGTAAATCAGTAATAATAGCTAACATGAATCGTTAACAATCAAATCAACGCTATTTAAATAAATATATTTTTTATTTGTTATGAATCACTTTTGTATTACCGATAATGTTACTAGACAGTTTCTACAACTAATAGACGTACTTTCATAGCACTATATTATCACTCGTATATCACCTTTCACTCCTTTGAAATATTTTGTGCACATAAGGATTATAATTTGAAATTGCAAGTACACTTATAATAACATAGCTCCCTGAAATGTTCTCAAATAAGTTACGTACCACTTATTTTTATCACCCAAATGTTAGTTGCGAGTAAGGTTTAAGATGTAAATGAACCTAATTTAGTGCTTAACTATCTGGGAATATCCGTCAACGTCAACGTCAACGACTGCCGCACAAAACATGGTAGAACCAACTGATATTTGACGACAGTGTCTGCAAATGTCTATGTTCAATAAATCCTGGATGGGACAGATTTGAAAATTCTATTTAATAGGGTTACTAGGAAAGAGCCCGAAGTAAATTATTATATTAGCTAGCTACAACTTTTATATGACAAGACTTATACTAACATTTTCCCTATTTCACATATTTTTTTAATATAGCAACTAGAGATGTTACTTAAACTGATCATTGAAAATCATAAACCAATATATCATTAGATATTATTATAATGTCAAAATTTCACAAGAACTTAAGCATGGAAAAAAATTAAAAAAATATTCACGAAATGTCATTTTTCTTAATTTTTAACCGTTATTTGTAGTGACGAGGAAGACTCTACGCCGAACCACGGCGTGACTGTTGTGGGTTATGGGACGAGAGACGGCACCCCGTATTGGATTGTGCGCAACTCGTGGGGTGAAACCTGGGGCGAGGACGGCTACATGCTCATCTCGGCCGTCAACGATAACTGCAAAGTGCTTGGCACCGCGTTCTTCCCCATCGTGTGATATGTGATCTACGTCGATGACTGCTTAATATTCGTTAATGTATAATTAATAAATTCCACGTGCAAACAGTTTTTCGTTATCCTTATCCTACTATTAGATACTGCCTTCTGTCTGTCTGTTGCCTGTAGTAATGGTCGTTATAATATAATGAATTATTTTTCCGTAACGAATAGCGTAGTCGCATCGTTGTTATTGTCACTTGAAACCGTTGTGTAGACGTAGGCGCTCGCTCTCTTGCTTGACTGCTTATAAATTCTTATAATATTAACCTTTCTCACAAGTAAATAAAGTTCCTCCGTGAGGCTGCGTGCGCGTCCGGCTAAGCGCGCACGCCGTGGTGAAGTCTCTCTGTCTGGGGGACTGTCCAGGGTTCTCGGACAGTCCCTCCTTTGGCGGTGGCTTGACCAACTGTTGGTCGAGCCGGCCTCGGGACCATGGCGGTCGAATCGCGAGAGCGCACCCCGCTATGTGCCCCGTATGGGCCCAGAGAACTCGGAGGGTTTTAGTGGGTAGGCCGGTCCTCTTGACCGGAAAGCCCCACACACGGCGCGCGTTTGCCAGCGCGGTATCATGGTGCACAAGGTCGCATTTCCCCCCCCTCAAAAAAAAAAAAAAAATAAAGTTCCTATTTGTTTATTTCTTAGAGTAATGTTACTAATACCAAATTCACAAATTAGGACCTTCGCGCGTATGACAATTAGACTCATTTTGATTTACAGTGTGATTTGAAATAACAATTAGGTAAACTGTTGCTGGCTTGCTGGTGCCTAAGCTATTGTCATTTTTTAGTTACGCATTATTTGCAGTTATGTGATCGTTGCAATAATTAGGGTCGTGTTTGGATTTGCCGTTGTGTGATCGCGTATGCAAATTAAATTACCTATTCGTTGCAATAATTAGTGTCGTGTACTTTTGAAGTAATTAATAAATAATTGGAGTGGATATTGTAAATAAATGGAAATGGAATAATATTGCAAATATTGCATGTAAATATTGAATGTAAATAACAAATTATGTACAGATCCATGAACTTTTAAAAACACCAGAATATTATATTGATTAATTAGTTTTAAGTTATTTAAATTACTGCCTAATATTCTGACAGTCCTAAGCCTGAAAAGGTATGAAGGAAAGGTCATTGTTAAGAATAACTAGCTATAATAACAATAACAATCGTACTCAACAACATTTGTCAAAACAACAATATAACAGGATAACAGACAACAGTTATAGGAAAATAACACAACAGTGTTATTCGTTATTACAAAACAGTCGTTATTGCCATTCTAGTCGCCTGTCAAAGACCATTAGTGGAACTCATAACCATGGTGTTCTACATCGTGTTATAAAATTATACTTATAAGGTGACCATATCGTCATTTGTTTGTTTTTGTACGCCCCAAAGGACACTCTTGCCTCTCCAACGTTGCTCTTCTCAAGGAAGGCGAAAGTGTCATTAGGACGACGAATGGCGATTGAGGTATTAACCTCCTTTATTGTATACTAGCGACCCGCCCGGCTTCGCACGGGTGCAGTGAAAAAATGGTTATGGTGGGTTATCGCTAAGAGATAGACATATACCATCGCGGACTTTTTTGTGGATTTTTGTAAGTTGTATAATACTGTAGTACATTATTTTGGTCTATCTCGTAGGGTTCAGCCAGCGTTTGCAATATAAGCGCAAAAAAACGTGCTTATTTACGACATCACATTAGAAACCTTTAAATTTATCAGTGTTTCTCTACTATATTATGCATTTATTATACATACAAACCTTCCTTAAGAATCACTCTATCTATTAAAAAAACCGCGTCAAAATCCGTTGCGTAGTTTTAAAGATCTAAGCATACATACGGACATACAGCGAAAGCGACTTTGTTTTATATTATGTATTGATTATTGTCGCGCATGAATATGAATGAGAATATGTTGCTATCTTTAGGAAAGTGGTTTAGCGCTTTTGATTAACATAGCGCGGGTTTGGAGGATTGCAGGCGCTAGCAAAATAGCGAGTTGCGTGATCTTTAATGTGATGCAAGTCAATGGAGCGCGAGAGCCACCGGGCACCTAGGACGCGACGTAGGAATCAGTTTTGGATAACTTGAGGTTTATGTAACCGGTTAACTCCATACGCGTAAGTTAGTGTGCGGCGGATGCAAGCCTTGTAAATGTCGCCCTATTTCTAAGTGACATTTTACTCTGCTTAAATATCGACTTAAATTTTAACATCACTCATTTCAAAATTGCAAAATATCTCCCTAATTTCGTAAAATGCGTGTATATTTTGAGTGATTCTTCGAACCCTAAATTTTCGATGTCTTGAGGTTTATTTTTGTAAGTAACTGACAAATCAGTCAGCAATTAATTTTATAACATATTTCAGACTATTGTCTATCTTGCACAAGTTATTTTTTTTAAATAATATTTATATAAATATTTCAAAAAATATTTAAAAGTAGTTCTTCTGACTAATATGGTGTGTCCGTAACCCAGTTTCTTGAACATTACTAACAATAACATTATTTCATATTGATAAATTGATGTAAATTATAATTATTACGAAAGAATATTAGTTGTTTCTTTACACCAAAAAAATGGTACTAATATTTACGATTGTTTATTTATAAATAAAAAAAATAGTGAGTGTCCGGCACAAAAGTCTGATTCATATTCACGCGCTTCACTCGAACGTACCCAGCTAATTAAGAAACATGAGGCGACCCTTTCCCGCGCTGGTGGTAGCCAGTGGCTCGGTTGACGTGGTCGTGGCTGAGAAGTGTGGCTGGTTCGTGTCGTCGCGGAGATATAAAGGTAAATATCTGATTCATATAGCCTTGGTACACCTGTGTTTCTGATTAGTATGTTCGTTTTTTATAATAAAAGTAAATGGTTTTCAAATTTGAATCTGCGGGAAATATAATGCCATTGGGGAACAGAAACCTATGTATAAATAACAATCTTTAATTGCACACGTGTGATGATTTATCGATGTTTAGGGGTAAAATTCTGATTGATATGTGTCTGATTCATATGGTAAAAATACCATATTAATCAGAATGTCACACATATTGTTAATGAAACGTTACATTGGCGGCACGTTACGCCTGTAACAAGTCATTTCGTATGAACCTAATGTTATTTACGTGTCTAAAAACAGTAGCTGTAAATTTCGCAGCAGTCCTTATAACGTCAAAGGGGTTTCATATCTATCGACGAATAAATTTTCGAAAATTAGACTATACCTGAAATTAAAACTAATATATTGGTATTAAACTCCGTTCGCCTAGGTAATAAAATAAAGGTAAACAATAAAAACAAACTTCGTTTAAATGAGAGTTTAAAAATCAAATTAATTAACTAAAATAACATAAATAAAATAATAACGATGTGTTAATGAAACTACCTACTTAGTCAACTATTAGTTTTAACGGTAGTTTATAGGCTCAAACTACTGCTTAGACGAAAGGGTAATATACTGTAACAATATATTAACTTTTAAGACCGTTATAACGTAACGTGATAAGTCGTGGGTTCGATTCCCGCTCAAGAATTTTTCTTACAATTTTTACTCACCTTTTAATAGGTATACATTATTCATAATTGACGACCTCCATAGTTGAGTGGATAGTACACCGGTTTCAAGGTGTCGCCATCTCTGAGGTCCCGGGTACGAATCCCGGTGGGGGCAGATGTTGTGTGATGAATGCCAGCATTTGTACCTTAGTCATGGTTGTTGATATTATATTTCAATAAAAATTATTTTATATGTATGAATATATGTATGTCTATCCGTTGCCTAGATCCCATAGCACAAGCCTTACAGAGCTTAGTTTGGGCTAGGCTAATTGGTGTAAGTGTAACAAATATTTATATTATATTATATTATATAATTGGGTTGAAACGTCAGGTCAATAATAAGGTATCTGTAACTTGAAATTCCTTAAAATATTGAAATTTCAGTCATGTGTCAAACAGTGTATTATTTGTATACATACCTACTGTAGTGGCAAATACAAATACAATACTGTACCTGCATGTTGTCAAAATTGAGACAGTCTTATTTAAAGGCATTTTAAGTATGATTATTAATAAATTTGTAATCTTCGTTTTTATATTACAGTACACAAAAATGCCACCAGTACTATCTAAGAGAAAAAAAGAGAGAAGAAGAAAATTGCAGAACGTATTAAAAAGTAATTAATATGTGATGATTGATATTGTCAAGTGCCATATTACGCTGTGATGACTAGATTTAGGTATTATGATAAGCATCATGTGCATTTACTGTGATTAATAAAAATTGACTGATTTTTCTAACTAGAATTTCATTTCTATCCCTAATTCTGATTCATATGTCACAGATTCTGATTCATTATGCCCCAAATTTTTAAAGTTAATTATCTCGGAAACCATTTTATCAAAAAGTGTGCCTTTTTCACACATTGTATCTTAGGTTACCATCTTTCGTAAAAATATGTTTTATAAGCTTAAATGTGAAAAAAAAATTAGGCCATATGAATCAGACAAAGAACGCAATTTCGGAGAAACACTCTTTTCACAAATATTTAATACGGTCCAAATTTAAGTGTTACAGGAAAATACACATTCCTTGCACCTATATTATAAAATTAAATAGGTTTTTTTATACACCCGCGAAAATTTTAACATGCGCGTATTTAATGTTATTTGAAATTTTTTTTTTTTTAATTACATATTTGTAATGTTTTCATATTCTGTAGGGGAAGTCAGCTTCAAAATTTAATATAGGTATAGATTATAATCTACGAAAGATGCTAGAAAAAAATAACAAGAATTAAATGGAATTCTTCCTCTAAGCTCAACATTCCTTATTAAAGATTTAATTGAAATGCAGCCTCGAGAAAGGCTTCAAAGGCTCAAGATATGATTGCTACCCATGATAACGCGGTAAAACGCGGCCTCCGGTCTGTAATCAGCCGAAAACATCAAAGAAGGTACTTTGGGAAACAATCTAGAACAATACTCCGAGCACGGAGAATGCTCTACTATGACTGTCAATGCGAAAAATAATTTTAATTTCGATAACGTAGCTTAGGTTTTCACTGACGCCATAATCGAGTACTGTCAGTGAATAAATATTAAACGTAGTGATATTGTTTGAAAAATTACTAAATTAGCACGTGGTATTTATTTTCTAAAGACAAGACTCCGGCTTCATTTATACAACTATGCATACGTATTTACATGAAGTTTAGTTTCAGTTCCCCGTGCGACTTATGAATGTACGATTTTTTACATGAAGAGGGTTATACGAAAGTAGTGAGCTAGTTTGACTAAAACAATAATCAATTAAGTAATTGAATAAAAAAACAGAAATTGTGAAAAATTTTATTTAACAAAACAATAAAAAGTCGTTTCCATACTTTGTCTTAAACTAACTTTAGGTAAATATGCATCCGATTATCCGATCTCTAGTTATGAATCAGTAAATTATTTATTGTACCCGTATTAATAAAGAATACATTTTATTCGTAATGTTTACGCGATGTGCAGCGTAAATATGCGGATTTTTAAATACGCAAAATATATGTGTGTCTATGTCTATGGTAGTCTAGTCTATGGTAATTTATTAACTCTATTCTTAAGCTAAATGAAGGCTTGAATTTAAGTTCAAACGTGTACGCCTAAGAACATGTAGGAACAGGTTTGAAAATCTAGTTAAAAAGACAAAGACATGTAAAAACAGGTTTTGATGTGTGAAGGGATAGAAATAAAGCGCCTAAGGGTGAAACAGGAGCTTTCTGTACTGTAAAACCGAGTGAAGAGGGTCTCATCTCAACTCTGACATTTTGGCGCGTCGGGAAGTGTCCCAAATTGGGAATAAAATGCGTATCTCCCTCTTCCCGGTACGGATTAAAACAGAACCATTGGAACAAAGAGGTCGACTGACAAGAGAAAACCAGAAAGCTCCTGATCTCAACCTTACGTGACCGAGTGCCGAATGACCCCTCGTCATTGGGAATCTTTAAGACACCCAGCTACAACGAAGTGTGCCAGCATCGTGCACAGTGACGTTATAATTGTGCAACGAGTCTGCGTGAGTGAGACATTAATTTGATATAAGAATATAATTAACTATGAGACGAAACAGAACTTGTCTTATATTGTGTAATGGCCCAATCTCGACTAACCTTGGCATTCCAACACGAACACAGTGAAAGATCGACTCCTGGCGGATCTGTGGGAGAATATTTTTAAATTTCATATTTAATACTAATTAAGATTTCACAAATTCGTTCTGGTAGTTAGTTAAGCGGTGTCTCACTGGATAAGGATTAATGCTAAGCTTTTTTTTTTTTTTATTGCTAAAGTTGACAAACAAGCAGGCTGCCCACCTGATGGTAAGTGGTAACAGTCGCCTATAGTACATGTGGTTCCCACGAGATTCGCAGCAAATCTGCAAATCTCATAAGAACCACAATGTACGTTGCCAACTTGTGACATAAGATGTAAAGTCACAGTACCCAGTAATTTCACTGCCTATCTTACCCTTCACGCCGGAACACAGCAAAGCGAACCCTGCTGTTTGGCGGTGGAAATAGGTAGGAGGTACCCATGCAGACGACCCTGGTACAGAGTCTACCTCCTAGCTAAAACTAGCAAAAAAAATATAGTTATCACTACATAGTATAAAACAAAGTCGCTACCCGCCGTCTGTCTGTCGCTATGTATGATTAGATCTTTAAAACTACGCAACGGATTTTGATGGGGTTTTAAATAGATAGAGTGATTCTTAAGGATGGTTTACATGTATAATACATGCATAATATAGTAGAGAAACACTGATAAAGGACATGGACAAAAAGTGGGCCTTAATCATGAGCAGAGACGTAAGATATATCAATCAATAGGTAATTGTAAACCAACCCGCACTGGGCCAGCGTGGTTGACTGGGGCCTAATCGCCCTAACATAGTTAGGGTAGGCTCGAGCTCCTCGGTGGGGACGTATATAAGATGTGATGATGATGATGAGGTAATTTTATGTTCATCAATTTACAATTTATTATATTTTTTTAAATCCCCCGTTTTTTCTGTAAATTATGTTTGAAAGTACCTAGATATTCAAGTAATAATATATTCAAGTAAACACATCCCAAAACGTGGTTAAAAGGTTTTTGATTAAGTATATAAAATGATAATTTATTTAAATCTAATTGAAAAATGGTTATATAGTTAACAAAAGAAAATTCATAAAGTTCTATTAGACATGTTGTGTTACTGACCACCCTTAATGTACATAGTCTGTGATCAATGATGACACTCGTCCTGTCAATGCGACTTTGACAGCATGTCTTGCGCAAATTAATAAAAAGAAAAAAAACTTGAAAAAAAAAGATTCCATCAACTTGCTAGTATTAAATAATTTAAATTATTATTTACAAAAAAACTGGAGATATTTAGAATAATTTATACTCTTCGCTGGTAAAGTTTCGTCGCTGCACATTACTCAGGCCCACCTTCCATACAAATTTTGACCATCACCTTTGGAGGTTTCTAATGTGATGTCGTTAATAAGCACGTTTTTTGTGTATAAGGACATTTTGTAGTAGGTATATTTACTTAAGCATTGCACCCAGGATCGGACTGGGCCGGAAGAGCCCGGGTGGCTGATCGCAATCCCGAGGCCCGAGGCACCTTTTCTGTACGACGCATAGTTTCCGAGACATGCACGCTGGCAACCGTAGCACAGGGGGCCCGCGCAGCGTTGCCCCTGTGCTACGTGCTCTGCCGCATGCCCCGCAACCCAGGCCCGTGGGGGGCCCGCGTAGGCTGGGGCCCGGCTGACAAATGCCACCTCGACTGTATGGCCAGTCCGACGCTGATTGCACCCGTGCGAAGCCGGGGTCCCTAGTGATTAATAAACAGGAAAAAATTCAAGAGTTTTGATTTGTGATTCCCTAGTAAAATATTAAAAAAGCGAAAGTTTGTAAGTATGGATAAATTTTGTTACACTTTCAAGTAAAAAGTACGGAATGTATTTTAATGCAACTTTATAATAATATAGCTTACACATCAGAATAACACATAGGCTTCACTTTATATTGTATATGTTTTCATACCTCTAAGTGATAAGAGTCGACTCCTAACATTTTCTGTTTAGAACTCTGTATAGAAATTTATTTTTTATAATAATTTTAATAAGTTTATTTTTGTTTCTACACTTCTAGTGTAGAAAAAAAAATCTCTAGAAATCCCAACTAATATTATAAATGCGAAAGTAACTGACTGTCTGTTACTCTTCCCCGCTTAAGCCTAGCAACCGATTTTGATGAAATTTGGTACAGACAATCTTTAGACCCTGAGACAGAAAACAGAGGTTTAAATAGAGGTTGAAAGGTTGTATGGGATTTCTTAATTTTAAAAGATAAAACCAAGAAACTTTATATTTAAGCACTTGATAAGAAATCATTAAATATTTGTGTGTAGCATTATTGAAATTTGAAATTTGGTGAAATAAGGGTTGTAAGTTAGTATGCAAGTTCATCAAATACGAGTATCACGTCAATAAGAAACAAAAAAATGTTTCTTATGACGTGACGTCATAAGAGTACTACTTTGTCCACAAACATTTTGCCCTTTATGAATCGGTGAACATTGTTAAAACTACAAACAGTAAAAAAATTTCATGTAAAGGTCTATGTCGCGAATGAGATAATCCATAATACGTCACTAAATTAAAAATAGTTAAATAAGTTCATGGTTGTTTATTTATTACTAGCTATTTCTCATTTGCTGTTTGATGTGTGTGACATTTGAGTATTCTTCAATGTATCTTGTTCAGACTTGCGTTATATTCATTCATTCGCCTGCACCGCCATCTAGCGACGATAAAGCGCAACTATACCGGAAGGGGTCCTGACTGCGAATCGCTCGGTCATCTGTCATTATTAATTGAACTAACGTCTTTATTGTCACGGTTGTTAATCTGCAAATTTTGTAATTTTTCATTAAACGTAATTTTAACTAATATAATAAACGCATTTACTGGAAAGAAACCTGGAAACCTCAACATTTGGTCCATCTTCGCCGGATTTACGAAAACAAAAGTAAAATATTTAACTGCCAAGTATATAACTGCCAGTACCGTTTGAAAATCATCAAGGAACAAAGAAATTCAGCAGTAAACGGTCAGGAATCCTAGTTCTTTTCTGTTTATCTTTGAATCGTGTTAAAATAAGGATTTGTGCTTTTCAGTGACGTGAATAACGTGAATTTTTCTGATTGTCGCCTAACGGTATTTTTCAAGTAAGTACGAACCGTTTTCCTATAGTTTATCGAAATGAGTGAGGATGCTAATTCTAAATTATCTCTGCCATCACGATCACCAACTAGAAAAATTTCCAACGCAGATAATTTACCAGATCTTAAGAAAACAAGAGGTAATTTAAAAGGTCGGTTAACCCAGTTTAAAAAGTATGTAGATTCTCTTTCAAGTTCTAGGTTAACTAAGCTGCAAATAATTGAGTTAAAATTAAGATTGAAATCTGCTAGTGATATTTTTCAAAGATTTAATTTAATACAAAACGAAATTGATATCCTTGCATCTGATATAGACATCTCAAGTAACTTAGAATATACAGAACATTTTGAATCTTTATATTTTAGTACTGTCGCTAATGCTAATTGTTTAATTGAAAGTGTTGAAACATGTGAAAGCCTGGGTGATACATTTCCTAGTAATACAAGTAATTCATTGCATTCAAATGTGAAATTACCTGAAATAAAATTGCCTAATTTCGATGGGTTGTATGACCAGTGGCTCGAATTCAAAAATTCATATATAACCATGATCCATAAACGCTCAGACTTGGATTCTATACAAAAATTTCACTATTTGCGTTCATCACTCAGTGGCAGTGCACTACAGGTGATAAGTGCACTCGAATTTACAGCCGCGAACTACATTCATGCCTGGCAATTATTAGAGAATCGGTTCAATAATCATAGATTATTAATTCATAATCATGTCAAAGCATTGTTTACAATATCAAATATAAAACAAGAATCACCTAATCAAATTAGAAAGTTAATAGATACAGTACTTAGAAATTTGCGTGCACTCACCTCTTTAGAGGAGCCTACAGAATCCTGGGATACGTTACTTATCTATCTTATTGTTTCGAGGCTCGATTCTTCAACAGAACGCGAGTGGGAGAACCACAAAGGTTCCATTATAACCAACCCAACTCACAAATTAAAACTTGATGACTTGTTGTCATTTTTAAGAAATCGAGCAGATATGTTAGAGATGATTGGCGCAACCCACGCAAAACCACAATCTAAATCGCATATCCATGAGAATAAAGGCCTTTCACATTCAAATAGCTATTTTGTAAACAGCAGTAACAATATTAAGCCTAAAAAACACACTAAAAAACACACTGTATCTTGTACTTTCTGTAACGACAATCATGCACTTTATATGTGTATTCACTTCCTTAATATGTCAATTAAAGATAGGTTAAACTTTGTTAATTCGAATAAGCTATGTCGTAACTGTCTACGAGTTGGGCATTCACTAAACGACTGTTTGTTCGGACCTTGTAAACAATGCAATGAGAAACACAATAGTTTGCTGCATACAGATAATAAAGAAGGTAGTTCAAATAATATGCAGGCGTACACTTCGAAAAGTACCTGCAATACGTCAATAAATTCGATACATGTGTTATCTTCCAAGGGCAAGGTCAGTGGGACGTCGAATGTAAGCAATACGAATGTTGACGTTTCACTAAGATTAAATCGTGTTTTGCTTAGTACTGCATTAGTGGAAGTGACCGATTCCGAAAATAAAATTCATTTAGCTCGTGCTTTGCTCGATAATGGAAGTCAACACAGTTTTATTTCTGAACGATTATGTAAAAAAATAAATACGTCATGTATACAGTCCGCTATTCGAATATCAGGTGTGGGACAAAATGTTACACACTCGAACTTACTATGCGACACGATTATTCGTTCAAAAACTTGTAATTACGAAACGCGATTATTATGTGTAGTGTTACCGCGCATAACAGCATGTTTGCCGTTGACCCACATTAATATAGAATATTTACGTATTCCCGACAATGTTAAGTTAGCAGATCCTACCTTTTGCGAGCCATCAGAAATCGACTTACTGATCGGTGCAGACAAATTTTGGGATTTGCTAATTGATGATAGGATTCATCTGCCTACCGGTCCTTATTTACAAAACTCTAGGTTAGGTTGGCTGGTATCAGGTCCTGTCTATACGAAAAATAATAAATTAAACGATACACAGTGTAATTTTACACAAAGCTTAGACGTACAATTGAGGAAGTTTTGGGAATTGGAGGAGGTTTCTCCATTACCTAAGTCACTTTCACTAGACGAGAAATTGTGCGAAGATCTTTTCAATAATTCGACTCAACGTGACACGGCTGGGAGATTTTCGGTTCGAATCCCGTTAAAGGAATCGCCAGCGGCGTTAGGAGATTCTTATATGTTAGCGAAAAGGCGATTTATTAATTTAGAAAGGCGACTTAAGCGTTCACCTAAATACAAACAAATGTATTGTGATTTTATGCGCGAATATATTGACTTAGGTCATATGACACGTTTAGATAGTTATGGCGGTTGTTACTATTTTTTACCACACCATGGCGTTTTTCGAGAAAGCAGTTCTACGACGAAACTGCGAGTGGTATTTGATGCGAGTGCTATAACAACATCGCAGAAATCCTTAAACGATATACAATTATCAGGACCTGCGTTACAAAATGACATATTTTCTATATTATTACGATTTCGCCAATATTCATACGTTGCATGTGCGGATATAGAAAAAATGTTTCGGCAAGTGCTTATACAATCAGACCAAAGATCATTACAGCTGATTGTATGGCGAGAAAATCCTACTGATCCCTTATGTGTTTATCAGCTTCATACGGTAACATATGGTACTGCGTCTGCACCGTATTTAAGTATGAGATGTATACGGCAATTAGCTCACGAGTGTGAGGATGACGTCATTAAGCGTGTTATCAATGACGATTTTTTCGTTGACGACCTAATTACAGGCCACGACGATTATGACACATTATTAGGGATTTGTGAAAGTGTTTCTGATGTATTGAAGTCTGGATGTTTCTCTCTTCGCAAGTGGACGTTTAATTTTAATACAAAGCGGGACGTTTCAGATATTTTTAATACTGAGTTTACACAAAATAAAACGCTTGGCTTAGGCTGGCTTAATGATAGTGATAATTTACATTTTATTATACCATTAAATAATTATAATTTAACAAATTTAACTAAACGTAAGATATTATCGATGGTATCACAAATCTATGATCCACTCGGTCTTCTTGGGCCAGCTATTATTGTTGCAAAAATATTATTACAAAGGCTATGGCTCAATAAGCTTGACTGGGACACTATCGTACCTACAAACATCTCTGAAGAGTGGCAGTATTTTGTGAACTCATTGGACAGCTTAAATCACTTGCGTGTGCCTCGTCACATTAAAAATAAAAATAGCAATTACGTGGAATTACATATATTCACCGATGCCTCCCAGGACGCTTACGGCGCCTGTGCATATGTGCGGTCACGAGACAACTTACAATATAATGTGCGTCTTTTATGTGCTAAAAGTAAGGTTGCTCCACTAAAAGCTGTTAGCGTTCCTCGTCTTGAGCTGTGCGGTGCGCTCGTAGGTGCTAGGCTTTACAATAAAATTATCACATCAATGAGATTAACATTCTCGAAAACATTTTTTTGGACAGACTCCACTATCGTTATGGGGTGGATACGTCTATCCCCACATCTGTTAAAGACATTTGTCCAAAATCGTGTTACTGAAGTGAATGAGTTGACGGGAGATTCGCCTTGGTTACACGTACGAAGTAAGGACAACCCAGCGGATCTTCTGTCACGCGGTGTCACTTGCGATACTTTAATAAATTCACAACTGTGGTGGCACGGACCACTGTTTTTACATGATGACAATTTTCATCCTTCTGATGAAATTTTAAATAATGTGAATAATATTAATTTGCCCGATTTAAGAAATTTACAATTAAATCACGTATCTATTTTACAAAATGATTTTATTGATTTTAAAAAGTATTCGTCCATTAATAAATTAAGGCGCATTTTTGCTTACGTTCTTAGGTTCATTGATAATATTCGATTACCCCACGGCTGTGAACAACGTTCAACCGGAACGTTGTCTGTTGATGAACTAGAAAATTCAAATAATCTTTTAGTTAGATTTGCACAGTTACAGTCGTTTCCAAACGTATATAATTGTTTACTCAATAATACACCTCTTGAGCAATGTAAAAATAAAAATGAAATTAAACGCGTAATAGGCCTTAATGTTTATTTAGATGAAACTAAATTAATTAGGGTGGGAGGTAGGTTAGATAATTCGTCTACATTTGATTATAATAAAAAACATCCAGTTTTATTGTGTTCCAAGCATCCATATACGGTTTTGCTATTTCGGCATGAACACACTAAATTGTTTCATGCAAGCCCACTTCTTTTAATATCTCACATTCGCGAATCTTGGTGGCCTCTGAGGGCAAGGAATCTAGCTAAAAAGATTGTTGGAGAGTGTGTGACCTGCGTTAGAATGAAAGGTCAGACACTGAATCCAATTATGGGCAACTTACCGAGCGAGCGTTTGGATCCTGGTTATCCATTTCTAAAAACTGGTGTGGACTATGCTGGGCCAGTATACATCCTGAATCGAAAGGAAGAGGTGCTCGTTCATCGAAAGCGTATATTTGTTTATTTATTTGTTTTCTCACACGCGCCATACACCTAGAGCTTGTCACTAGTCTCACCACTAATGATTATATTTTAGCCCTACAGCGTTTTATAAGTAGACGAGGTAAACCACAAATAATATTTTCCGATAACGGAAAGAATTTCGTAGGTGCTGAAAGAGAATTTCAAATATTTCTGTCAAAAAATGGTAAAGACATTGTTGACTACTCTTCGAATGATGGCATAGAATTTAAATTCATCCCTCCGTATTCTCCTCATTTCGGTGGTCTTTGGGAGAGTGGTGTACGCTCATGTAAGTACCATTTACGTCGCGTTGTAGGTAATGCTAAGCTCACGTTTGAAGAATATTATACGATTTTAACACGAATCGAGGCAATTCTCAATTCACGTCCTTTGACACCTTTGTCCTCTCATCCACATGACCTTACGCCTTTGACACCTGCCCATTTCCTGATCGGTCACTCGCTGTTGTCCAGTCCAGTTATGGACCAGAGAGTTTCAGCTTCTAGTATGAAACGTTACAAACGACTAGAACAATTGCGGTATCAATTCTGGCAGCGTTGGTCACGGGAGTACGTGACGGAATTACAACAGAGGACTAAGTGGAAAACGAAGCAGAAGGACATCTCTTTAGACACAGTCGTTCTCATCAAAGAAGACAACCTACCGCCACTTCGATGGAAGTTAGGGCGTATTGTACGCGTATACCCTGGTACTGATGGTGTTTCGCGAGTAGCAGATATTCGTACAGCGACAGGCATTATTCGCCGTGCGTTCTCGAAGATCTGTCCACTGCCTGCTAATGAAGAGGATGAAGTACACACATTGGATGCATTCGAAAAATAAATTTTGAAGACTGGTGCCTTCAAGGCCGGCGATATGTTCAGACTTGCGTTATATTCATTCATTCGCCTGCACCGCCATCTAGCGACGATAAAGCGCAACTATACCGGAAGGGGTCCTGACTGCGAATCGCTCGGTCATCTGTCATTATTAATTGAACTAACGTCTTTATTGTCACGGTTGTTAATCTGCAAATTTTGTAATTTTTCATTAAACGTAATTTTAACTAATATAATAAACGCATTTACTGGAAAGAAACCTGGAAACCTCAACAATCTAATTAATATTGTATGTATGATATAACGTGTTGGTGGTACCTCTTTCAAGCGATAATCTACTGTCTCATTAAAAGCTATGGAATCATAAAGAATTGTGAAAATTTTGTTCTAGCATTTTTAAAATTCTTTTACCAGTATTGCGAGGTGAAATAGGGGTTGAATTGAAAGATAAAGACCATGAATCTTCGGTACCTTAGACATGGATTGACAAAAACTAATTTCACGCGGGCGAAGCCGCGGGCGGCAGGAAACTAGTATGTTTATAATGCAACCGACATTTTTAAGAGAACCTAAATAATTATAGTATAACAATAAAATGTAAACAATAATATATAAATATTACTCTCGTATGATTTTCGAGGAAAAGAATAGAGAACGTTTCGTATTGAGGATATACCGGTTTGGACGTAGTGCTTAGATTACTTAGTAATCGAACCGTGAGTACCACCTATATGCCGAACAATCTTTGGGAATTTGGTCAATTATTACTGACGCGTTGCAAAAAATCAATTGCAAGTATTGTTCATTTACTATGTGAATAATCTTAGTAATTGTTGAATAAAGAATACGCACACATTTTTATTATCGCATTACGAAAAGCCAGTTAGATAGAGTTTCGGTTTCTGATTGGCATTGTGACATTCGCGTCCTTTATACAATCGTTATTCATCGACATTACAGCCTAAAGATGCCCAGTGACATAGTCGATCATTCCTCTGCTAGCATTTAGCGATCATCACCGCTCTTTGTGGAAGGTCTACGAACGCAACGATTCTCGGCATATACTTGCCATTCGACAACACCAGTCAATCCTGTGTGTAATATTCTAACTCTCTTATATAGCTATATGTATAATGCTTACACAACATAGAAATGGTTAGCTATACTTAGAGTTTCCGCTTTCATTACACATTTTTATTAAGCGACATAACTGAACAAGTAGCGAAAATATAAAACACTTTCTTTAAACTAAAAACATTGGAATCGTGTGGCCTGTGTAAAGAAAGAAATACGACCAAGACTGAACTCTTCCACAGAGGAGAAAACTGATTGTTTCATCGCTCAAAAGATCGATCTTCAGCAAGGAAAGATATCTTTTCCGGACATATTCAACCCCATTCCCTCAGTGAGTTCCGTTTCCATAGCCCCGTTTTAAAATACCCCGTACTTACGGCATGTTAGGTTCTCGAAATACGCGACGTAAATCGAAACGACGTAAGTCGAGACATATTTTTTCATATGTTTACATGTAAAACTCAAGGGTTAGGTTCCACACGGACTCGAAATAATAAAAAAAAACTGCATTTATAACAAAGGACGTACTTTATTATTAAAAGTAAGTTCTTAAAATAATTATATATTATGCACTTATGAAATTGCTAGTTATTTTTGGTATTTGTGTGTTATTAATTTTAATAATAATTATAAAACTTATACATATGTGATGATAAATAATAAATTAAACTTTTGGCTTAAAGAAACTATCAATTCTAGATTGCTTGGCTTCTTTTGCTATCATACAGATCTTGGTAATAGTGATAGGCTGCACAATTTGTGCACCTTGCGACAAGTGAATTCTCCGATATGCCGGAAATCGAAACAAATGACGTATGCTTGAGGAATAGTGTCAAAACATTGTTCGACGTAACTTGAAACGACGTAAATCGAAACGACGTAAGTCGAGGACCGCCTGTACCTAATTTATTTGTTTTATAAATTCTTAACTTTAACTTTTTACTTTAACTTTAATAATGTACATTTGTAATTTGAAACACAAAATTACACTTTATATTAACTCTAAATCCAATACGGTTAAAATAGAATCGTTACTCTTAAAACTTTTGGATTAGCTTAGTTAAACGAAATAACTAAGCGGAAGAATAATTTTAACTAATGACGTAAAAAACAACAAGCATATTTATTTTAAACTTATAACTAAGCGAAAAATAATACAGTTTTTTTTTATGTTTTATCATTTTCATAAGTTGCCCAAGATTTATAACAATTTTCGTTAAAACGATTAGTTTTAATCGCAGACCGTTCTTATGAACAAATGGAGACCACTTCAAATCCCAGCGGCTCCAATTTTATACATTTTCACAAATTCGCTTAGGGTTCTGATCAGTTGCATTTTTTAGTATATCTACAACTTTCAGCTGGATATATAAGGCTAACCCCTATTCTGGTGATCATCGTCATTATCATAATATTAGCCGGTGCCCGCGACAATTCACAAAACAATTTACCTTTATTAATTAAAGCGTGCAATACGATGCTGAACATATGCGAGATATAAACTATAGTCATACTATTATAGCCCGCTGATTCCTTATCCATCTTGTTGTCCATTCACTTGGAGGCTTTTCTTTGTATGGTGCCTTGTTAGTTGTTAGAACAATGCTTGTGCTCCTTACGGACAGTCTAACGTGAATCAGCTCTGGCGGGCACGATTCCCGCGCAATTTGCGTTTGACAGCGCCCGCCATATTTGTTTATTTTTATTTTTATAATTAGGAACAAAGTAATTGTTTATAACACCCGATTGTACACAGATAATTTTTTTGAATAATGAGTGAAACTAAACAAAATGTTATTTTGTATGTAGTCATATTGGTAGTGTTGTGTGGAAGATGTGACAGTGATCACAGGCAAGAAGAAGGATATCCTCGAGGATTTATGTCAGTATGTATGTATGTATTAAAATGTTATTTTAAATGGGCATACGGGCATATCGATTTAAGTCAAATAAACATATTGTATATTTTGTGAGGGGCCTTAGTAAAAAATCTAAATACAGATATGTTTTTAAAGTATTCAAATTGATAGATGCATTACTGAAACAGACAGAAAATGTTAAATTTACTCATTAATATAGAGCTTATAATTATAGATAATTTAAGTAAATAAGACAATGTCTCTTTTAATTTATTCTTATTAATTAATCTTAAAAGACAATAATAAAAAACGATCATATTTTACGATTGCGTTTTTACTATAGTAATAATAACAATGGGACCAATTACAATACATAATCCAAAATAAATTACGACAAATTTATTTCCTAAAATTCAAAATGTGACACATATTTATTTCCATGGTAAACATACTTTGTGGCAAATGTCAATCGATATTTCGAAGTCACAATTTTGCGACTACTTTCTTATCTAGGAGCGGAGGGCCAAAAATTCGATTACAGTGCGGCCAATCAGAACATAGGACACGTCGAGTGAGCTGTGTACGAATCCAAAGATTTTTTTTCTAATCGGCGAGCGATTGAAGCAATAATCAATTTCCAGTTTTCTATATAATAATAATCACAACATATAAGGGTGTATTATTGCACGCGAAATAATATTTAGTGGTATGAATCCATCAGAAATTATGATTCTGTAGAAATCATAATTCATTCTTCTTTAATTTGCTTACAGAGTAAATAAATTATTTTTTGATTCTAAGTATTGATAGCTCTATATCATTAACATAACAACATAACTCTTTATTGTACACATAAAATACATAAAAAAGAAAGAAAGCAATAAATAGCAAGTGTACAAAAGGCGGCCTTATTGCTAAACGACATTATACGACGCATCAATTTAGTGAGTTAGGTCATGCAAAGCAAACTTTTGCGTAGAATGGCCAATGTAAAAAATACTATGTCCGAAATGCTGATTTGCACAGGGACTTCGAGCTCCCTACTATTCAACAACACTTTAAGGAGTGCTCCAAGCGGTTCTTTAGAGCTGCGGAAGAGCACGTCAACCCGCTAATACGTGAGTCAGTAAACTACCCGTCAACACCACCAACTGTGAGCCAATCTCAAGGCAACACTAGTCACTACCGGCAGAGGATACGTAGACCGCGACATGTCCTTAGCGACCCCCCTAACCAACTCACGCAGGAACTTCTAGACCTGCAAGCGGCGGCGTCTGAGCCGTCGCCCCCCCTTGTCAACCCCTAATCGGCAGCCTTCTGCTTAGCCACGCGTAGGTTCCCGTCAATACAGGCCGGTCCCACTTTGGAGATTCGTGCCTTCTTCTAGCGCATATGCCCTCACCATGGGGCAGCGCTAACCGTGCCTCTCCTGAGGTGCGGTTTCCCTCGTCAATAAAGCCAGTAGGGTCAATAGGACCAAAGGCTAGGCTGAGTTTAGTCGGTAGGTCTGTGTAGTCGAGCCGCCTCGACAGTACCAGGAGTCCGACATAATCAACGCATCCCTGCTTGCCTGTTGCGTTGGTATCCATGATGGATTCTCAGCCTCCTCTCCTGAGGAAGAAAAAAAAAATTTGTGAATTTCAAACTACAAAATTATGTATACATTTTAAAGTAACCGCTAAATTAGTGGTCGTAGTGCCAACTAACATCCCTAGTCAGTTGCAAACAGCTAAATAGGGGTGTCATTTGCAAGATTTTTTTTTTCATTTTATCATTTAACTTCTTGAAGAAGTCAACTATAGAAGAGATGCCACGTAAAGCGCTTAACAACTTAAGTCCCAACTTAGTTAGCGCCCAAGACTGTTATGGACGCAAGGGTAGGTGTGCAAATTTGAAAGTAATAAATTCAGTGCATATTTAGCAACCACAAACAAGTTTTATGATCATTTATTATCTCCATATAACAACTCAATTTAAATGAGAGGTAGATATGGCAATATCAGCAATTAGCAATTATTAACCACCAGACTCCGAGATTGCTTATTTATTTTTCGTCTATTACTTTATCTTTTAACTATCCCTTGGTCTAGTGGGTGCAACCATCAGGACCCCATTTCATCAACATCGACAGATGAGACAAGTGTAATGCAACATAATATAAAAAAACTGTGGGAAATAGTTTCATTTCCCACAAGTATTGTAGGCAATTTTGTCAATTATAGCATAAAGTTATATTTACACTATAAACTTATGACAAAGTAAGCACTTTAAATGACCACACATTGTCAATAAATAGTTATAAAAACATACATAAAACATATTTTATATGTAGATAAAATATAAAAGGACTGCAGCGCAATAGCGAAGTAAACTTAAATTTGCGGAAGGCACCGACACGCTGTCTGACTAGCAGGCGGCAATTTGAGGTGGAATTGTGGTCTGCGATCGCTGGAAAGTATTTTGTAATAGGATTACTTGCCATTAGTCGTCATCACTACGCTGAGTCAATACAGGTAGATGTCAATCAGTATAATATTTAACATCAATATTATCAAACTCTCGTCTTTCCCTCGTCAAAGGCAGCTGCTTATACTTGCATTTCTATTCCAGAGCAAGTAACGTAACACGTCTTATCATATGCATCCAACGAGGCAATGCATTACTGCAAGCCTTACAGCTTTTGTCAAACCGCGTATAGTTTTTTTCTTTTAATATTATAGGTACAATATAATAAAAAGAAAAGAAAACTTCCTAGCATGGCACCGCTCGCCATCGACAGGGAGTCGTCGGAAATCATCATACCCAGGAGACGAATTTTTGAAACAATAGAAAACCAATTCGCATTCGAAATCGTGAGATTCGTATACGAATTACAAGTGGTGCAACCCACTCGTTTTTGATTTCTACTAGTAGAATATCCAACGCTGAAGTGACGTTGACAGTGATAAATTTACTCTGGTTAATGTAAAGCTTGTAAATAGGTACATAATAATAAGTAAATATTGTTTGAGTCCATATATATTTTAATGTTTGTAATCTAATTACAAAAAATTTTTGTATTCTAATTAAGAATTTGTTTTTAATGACAACACTGAATTCGATTGATTTAAAAATCTATAAAATTGTAAGCAGTAGAAAATAATTTCGTGCACGATTTGTATTCGTATTCGAATTCTAAATTCACGTCTGGTGATTCAAAAATACGTCTCCAGGCCTATTGTTGGGCACAAGCTGCCTTTGACGTTTGGTAATATACCTTGCCGAACTGTCATAAGGGTCAGAATTTTGTTTCATAAAGTGCACCTAGAATAGATGATATAGCGTGCACGTTTTTTTTTTTTTTCCTCAGGAGAGGAGGCTGAGAATCCATCATGGATACCAACGCAACAGGCCAGCAGGGATGCGTTGATTATGTCGGACTCCTGGTACTGTCGAGACGGCTCGACTACACAGACCTACCGACTAAACTCAGCCTAGCCTTTGGTCCTATTGACCCTACTGGCTTTATTGACGAGAGGGCCGCACCTCAGGAGAGCACGGTTAGCGCTACTCCATGGTGAGGGTATATGCGCTAGAAGAATGCACGAATCTCCAAAGTGGGATCGGCCAGTATTGATAAGAACCTATTCAGGCTAAGCAGAAGGCTGCCGTTTAGGGGTTGACAAGGGGGAGCGACGGCTCAGACGCCGCCGCTTGCAGGTCTAGAAGTTCCTGCGTGAGTTGGTTGGGGGGTCGCTAAGGACATGTCGCGGTCTACGAATCCTCTGCCGGTATTGACTAGTGTTGCCTTGAGACTGGCTCACAGTTGGTGGTATTGACGGGAGCGTGCACGTTTGTAATGATAACCATTTTATACGACTATATACTGGCAAACAAGTAGACAACCTGTATGGTACGCGGCTGGAGTCGGTTATAGTACATGTAATTATTGTCACATTCGCAGCATATTTGCAAACTCCACAAAAACCACAGTATACTCTGTCGGCTTGTGACATAAGATGTACCCAGTAATTTTATTCACGTAGCTTCCGTTTTAACTAGAACACTGCAATGCAAGCATTAATGTTTGTCGACAGAAATAGGTAAATAAAATGGATAAACTCTCTGCTGAATGTGAGAAACTTGTACATCAAAACTTATCAGACATTACAGACTTGCTTCGAATAGATAAACCGAAACAAAGTCTGCACTGTAGTTTCTATTTTCAATTTTCACATGCACATATAATATCATGAGGCAACTTATATATAGCAAGTATATATTTATCTATATATTAATATAATTAACACGAGTTAATCTTAACTATATATTAATATAGTTAAGATAAACTCGTGCCTCTCAATGGGGACGTTTGGACATTAATAAGAACTAATGATTGAAGGTCCCGGATCAACAAAGCCAGCAGACATAGCAACAAACCAGCTGAAGTTTCTGAAGTTCGTAGTTCAAGGCTTGGGGCAGACGAGGCGGAGATACTCCTATTGGAGCGCGCATAACATTACTAAGGATCCGAGGATCAATCTCAAAAGGTAATTATGCGTCATAGCAAACGATGTAAAGGTCTACTATATATTTCGATTTGGTCGTGACTTAATATAGATAATTGTACAGCGTTCGAAGTTGTCTCCTTGTCGGACTGAATTCGAGTGATTCAAAAATCTAAAAAATTGTAAGCAGCATAAAATAATTTCGCGCACGATTTGTATTCGTATTCGAATTCCAAATTCACGTCTAATGATTCAAAATACGTCTCCTGGCCCATTATTACCTTATAAATTTCTTTGGTCAATCGTTTTCGTCCATCCTTTCTACGTACCCAAACCTTCTGTATGCTTAGAAGATCTCTTACACCACATATTTCTCTTGTCGAACGAGATCGAGAGAGTATATATTATAGACTAGAATCTATCATCAATTTAGTCAACTGTCATTATCTCCCGTCAAGGTCTAGCTTATTCCAGTGGTCGTACGTTGAAAATATAATTATTTCTCTGTTATAGGAAGACTATGTTACTTGCACTCGGCTACCTGGACAGCACCAATTTCCCAATCTCGGCGATGCTGGCAAACGAATACGAAGCTCGAGGATACAACGTTATAATGGTGGACTACCAGCGGTTCGCCACCGTGCATTATTATTTGTAAGTATATCCATCGGCCAATAGGAACAGATTGTAGTCATAGCATTCTTTAACTTAAATGTATACTATTAAATAATATTTTAGGGCAGCAAACGAGCAACGGGTCACCTGATGGTAAGCGATAACCGTTGCCCATGGACACCCGCAACACCAGAGGAGTCACAGATGCGTTACCGGCTTTTTAAATAGAAATATGCTCTGTTTTGAAGTTTTCGATATCACAAGAATGTTGTGTCGCGTAGAACTGTGACGGAAACTAGCAGCAGGAATTAATCCGAACAATTCCTCGGAGCACTCACCGTAATATAAGCGATATGGAATACATAGCGAAGCTACATCTCTACGCAGCGCCAAGGAGTCTAGCCGACATAAAATATCCGGGCAGTCGACGATTCGAGTCGCTCTCAATTGGATGCGGTGCAGAGGGAGAAGCTGGTACTGGGGAGGGAAAGATGGGAACAGTATTCCATATGTGGACGAACTTCCGCCTTATAGAGTTGCATTCGGTGGGCCGGTGTGAAATACTTCGATCTATGCCTCGATCTATTGAGCACACCAAGCTTCTTGGCTTGGCGTTCTTACTACAAAATCAAGTTAATTACGTCATTTATAATTCTGAAGCGATTTCAATAATCACCCATTCGTTAGTTTCGTTTCCGTAAAGAATAGCATTTTGTTTAATATTCAAACATTACAGCAAGTAAGAAGAAAAGAAGTTATCAAACTACTTAGATAAGTTAGTTGCGTGTTGGAACTATTTATTGACTTATAAATTATTGGTCTTGGACTTCCAAATTCATTACATTTCCGAAAGAACTGCTGCTGCTTAAACTACTTAAGCAGCATAATCATTTGCAAAACTATATCTATTTGTACATGCAGCAACATATCAGACCTTATATGTTTACCATGACAGATCTTAAATATGTTGCAATAGCGGTGATGTTTGAAGTGCAAGTGTACCTAAAATTTGATGAATTGCATACAGTACAAACTAAAATTAACAAGCTAATAAAATAACAAATATTTTAATTATTTCAAAGCCTAAATCTATAGAAGAACAACAAGTCAAGGACAGTTTAATTTTGCCTTTATGAGTGACCGGAGAAGGGCAACATTCTGGCCGCCACACATTTATTTATATACATAATAATATAAGCTACAATAATATTGCATATGCGTGATATAACAACTCGACTTTGTTTCAGTTATATACGTTAAAATCATAAATTCAGTTAAGCTAAAGATATCACTCTAAACTTTGACTGTTAACGAGAATTAAATAAAAACCGTATCAGTAATGCAATGAATGAATTTTGATTATATTACTCCAAACGATCGTTCTGCGGTGTCGGATATTTAGGACTCGTATAAGATTCGTTTAAAAGCATAATAAATTCTACGTTTCAATTATAGCTCTTTATCTGTTAGTTAAAAAAGAAGTCCTTTTCAGGTGGACCATTGGAATCGATTAGGTATTAGGGCCTAAGTCACACTTATAACCTTCGATCATCTATACATATAATAAGACAGTAAAAATATTTTGTCTGTACATTTAGTATTTTTGACTGAAATGGATAGAGGGGCACTTAAATAGATTATTAGAAAGCAAAAAAAAATTTTTGGAATTTTTTGTCTGTCTGTCTGTCTGTATGTTTGTTCACGTTTATCTCCGAAAGTACTGAACCGATTTGCTTGAAACTTTCACTATTTGCTTTGTTTTAACTCAGAATAATATCTAAACTTTGTTTCATCAAAATCGGTTCATTAAAAAAAAAGTTATCGTCATTTTAATGAATCTATACTAATATTATAAAGAAGTAAAGTTGTTTGTATATTTGTAAGGGGTAATCTCGGGATCTACTGAACCGATTTTAAAAATTCTTTCACCAATACAAAGCCACATTATTGCTGAGTGTCATCATCATCATCATCATCATCAGCGGACGGCGCGCGATGGCTTCGGGTTTAATTCCGTTCGCTTTCGTGCTCGCTTCGGGGATTATTAATATTATGCCCAACGAAGTGGGCGCGGGTCAGCTAGTATATTAATAAATAAATAAATATATGATCGAAGCTTACAACATTCGCGTACGTTTCATTAAAATGAATGAAAAAAAATCTTTTCGATTACGAATCGAACACAAATTATACTTCGAATACAAAAATACACGGCGGCGGCGATAAAATATCCTCGCCTGAGGTAACTTAATGCGCACGAATCAGACTCGTCGATTTATAGATGGTCTGAGAATATTCCGAATACCTACATACATAAATACAATATATTTAAATTCACTTATTCACCATAATTTATACAATATATCTTACAATTATTTTTTAAATTATTAATTGTAATTTATATTAATTAAATGATGTTGAGTTGCATATTTAGAATTTAAAAATTAAAAGTATTTCTTTTAAATACAAGCTTTTATTAAATGCGCTAAAAAGAACAAAATAAACTTTTATATATAAAAACATGTCGCGAGATTTATTTACTTATAGATTACTTTTAACGACAAGCTTTTATATGTAAAAGTTTATTTTGTTCTTTTTAGCGCATTTAATAAAAGCTTGTATTTAATTTTTTTTATTTATATTCCGACTAAAAAACCAAGCTTAGCAAACCCTTTCATTTGATACCTATATTATGGGGGTGCATTAAAAATAATTGATCCGCCATCTTGGTAATGCCGCAATGTTGGATTTAGAATGACGTTACACACATAACCATGCATTGTCATCCGACTTACACGTGCATGCATTGGGGTATGAAGTGGGTCAAATTAAAATTCCAAGATTTTCTGACATAGTAGACAAGTGAAGCTAATATAAAAGCTTGTAAAAAGCATATATATACTTATGTCTGTTCTCGAACGGATACACTATCTATCAAATGCAAATGTAATGTGCCTCTGGAATTTGTTTCGGTACCTCACAGAGACATAATTTTGTAATATTACTTTAGTCGCCCCTTACGACATTCACCAAAAGAGAAAGCGCTGTGATATGTGTGTGTTTTAATCCGTCACCCCGATAATTACAATTATTGCACTTGTATGAAATTGTAGTGTGGTTTCATGGATCACATCTACACCATTGCTCGCAGACTTTTAGTAGGAATAATATAAATATTATACCGAACAAAACTTCCTTATGATGATATACTTTTGATGCTATTATTCCTTTTATTAACACCTTCTCAGGTCATTTTTGCCCGTCACTAATAGACCTCCCCTCTCAAAGTAGAGATCTCGAGCTATCTCCTAGTGCAATTGTTTAGTGGAGAACTAAAAGAAAATTTTTGATTAGCTAAGTGCACTTCATATAAATTGTCTCAGGTGCTGTGAAGAATTATTTAAAGCCTCTTTATTGTATTGTATATATGAAAATGATAAGTGAATTTCTTATACTAAAAAGAATGATGTCTTGTTTGTTGACAGAGCAGCTCGTCTGATGCGGCCAATCGGAAAACTCATAGCACAAGTCTTAGTCCATCTCACAAACTCGGGACTCGACCCTTCCAAGCTTGAGCTCCTAGGCTTCAGCCTTGGAGGGCAAACGGTGAGCTACATAGCTCGTAACTACCAGGCCCTAACTGGTAGAAACATCTCCAAACTCACCGCTCTAGAACCTTCCGGTCCTTGCTTCAGGGATCTGCGACCCACGGAAAGGTTAGATGCGTCTAACGCAGACTTCGTTGAAGTTGTCCACACAAACATCGACGGTTACGGAATGGCGCCCAGAATGGGACACGTCGATTTTTATGTCAACGGTGGGGAGTACCAGCCGTCAGATTTATTACTATACCCCTGCACGTCCACTTGTAGCCACTTTAGAGTGCTGCCTCTTTGGGTGTCATCATTAAAGAATCCTACCGAGTTTGTTGCCATTAAGTGCGATAATATCCAACAAGCGAGAGACTCTAAATGCTACGACCGGTCACCTCTGGAGACTAATGTTATGGGTCTGAGAGTAAACAGAAGCAATCACGGTATATTCTATTTGTCCACCACTAAGTCTTGGCCCTATTACTTGGGTGCTAGCGGAGTCAGGCCAGAATACGCATCATGGAAGAGAATCAGTGACGTAAATAAGGGTGATGATGTAGTAATTTATACATAGATTTTTTAACAATAAAGATTGCTTCTCAAACTGAGTTTTATTTCTATATATCGTGCTATATTCGCCAAGTTCTAAAATTGACAGTATATATTTATATGCATTATATGACTTGTATCATCATCTTGCTCGGAGATTTAAATGTGAATAAATTATAGAATTTCTTTCCAGAATCCGGCTTTAACCCCCACGTTTATTTTGTAAAGACAGTGCAGTAGTAGGTAACTTTAACACACGGTGGGAGGAAGTTACGAAATCTGTTTAGCGAACCATAGGCTGCAAATATCTTCTTGCGAACCACCTCAACTTGCGGTCGCCATGATAGGCACTGATCAAAAACTATCCCTAAATTTTTCACCGATTCGCTAAAAGGAATGGTTGTTCCTCCAAAAATCACCGCCGGCAACAGATTGTAATCAATGCGCGAAACAAAATAGGAACTACCGATGATAATGGTTTGTGTTTTGCTAGGGTTGATAGTAAGCCCGTAAGACTTACTCCATCTGTCGATTATATTGAGGTCTCTATTAGTAATCGTTATAGCTTGCGAAAGATCAGACAGTGGAGCTTGTGTGTAAATCTGCAAGTCATCAGCATACAAGTGATAGAGACATGAAAGTGATGAGACATGAAAGTGTAATGGTATTAATAAATACTGAAAAAAGTAGCGGAGAGAGAACGCCACCCTGCGGGACACCAGCATTGATATTATACCAATCAGACAAAGAGTCATCAATGTGTATTCGCTGCCGACGGCCCGACAGTTAACTATGAAACCAAGCAATTACGATAGGAGATATGCCAAGAGAACGTAGGACACCAGTAAGCACATCAAAATCCACCGAATTAAATGCATTGCTGAAATCCAATAGTGTTAGCAACGTAAGTTGGCGGTTTTCCATACCCAGGTGAATATCGTGGATAATTTTAGTCAAAGCAGTAGTCGTACTATGACCCACGCGGTAGCCGGATTGCAAAGGATTTAGTAGGTTATTAATGTTGAGGAATCTGATAAGATTATGATAGACGAGCTTTTCTAGAACTTTGGAAAGGAATGGGAGGATGGAAATAGGCCGGAAATCACAAAAGTTACTAGGATTTACTTTTTTTGGAAGAGGAATAACAAATGCATCCTTCCAAACTGAGGGAAATATTCCAGATGTGATGGAGGTATTGAGAATATGGGTGATGATAGGATTGACAATATCTAAAATAGGAAGGATCATATTACGACTAATGCAGTCACTGCCCATGGCATCAGAAGTTATTGAAGTTATTATTTTCCTGACATCACTATCTGTAACTGCCTCGAAGCTTAACGGAGTGTAATTAGGTAACGGCATCGAGGAAAGATAATTTAAAGTTTCAGTTTTAAGATCACCACTAAAGGGCGATAATGACGTAAAATGTGAATTAAGAAGAAGTGAATTAGGCTCAGATGTTTAAGAAATGATGGGATGAGTGCGACGACCGGGCCTTCACACACTTTGTCTACGAGTGTAGGTATACTGTTCTTGAGTGTATACTGTTGGAAATTCTATTAGTGGGGAAGAATGGAGTGGGGTGGAATGCTCGTTGGGAAGTATCTAGGGATCTAAAGGGTCGATGAGAATGTTTCTCGGTTGACGAACATTGTCTAACACGCTATCGGTTGGTAAATGAAGGCGCTAGTATAGTAATAGTAAAAGATTAAAATATTTTATAGCCAAATGTTTTACAACACACGGAGGAGAGAAAAGCTATCAAACTCGACAAACTGCGGCAGAGCCATTATAAGTGAAACGCGCTCAAACGTAGACAAAAAAAATCGCTGAGAAGCATGATGTAGAGAATGCTACAGTACCATAAGAGCTTGGAATATTTTGTTCTTGCGACCATAGCATAGCCAAATTCGATGACAAACCTGGTAGCATATAACAAGCATATGTCATCAAATCACTTTTTATTTATTTACTATATAAATAAAAGTAAGTATATTTTATTTATATTTTTTCCAAATCATTAAACCTTTTTATGATTCGATTGATTTGATTTGATATTGAAATAAACATATTGTCTTTTGTCAGTGGCGGCGCAAGACCTAAACTCAATGTGGGCAATGGTACATTTTGCGAGGCCCTCTGTTGGTGCAAGAAGGGAATATAAAATAAGATTTTCCATACTTTTTGAAATATATTTTCGGCTGTGAGGCGCGAGACCTTTTGCACCGCGAGGCCGTGGGCGGTGGCCCACACCGCCCACGCCTTACGCCGCCTCTGAATTTGAAAATATAGTACAATAACGTTATTGCTAAGGGCGCTAAACAAAGTTTTCATACAAAAATGTACGCCATCGATATCGTTTGCAAGCGAATGGAAACTCATGGTAAAAAATGTAAATGGTAAAGTACACAGATGTTTCTAACCGTGTGATGACGAAAAACGCTCGGAGTGCGTTCGAGCATAAGTTCTGAACGTACACCTGGAATCATATCAAATACTCGCTATCATTCAGAATATCTCGAAATACATAAATTTTAGCACAAAATATTACATGGAATTTCTTAAACACTGCTTTATTCTGTGAAATGTGATTTAAGTTGTATGGTATATCTATAGGCTTGATGTTCTTTTAAAATAACTACAAGAGTCACCTACAAAAAGTGTTGTTTGAACCACCAGCATTGAGTTTGATAAATTGTCAGTAGTGAATCGAATATCGCTTTGTAATATTGTTAGAAGAGATTGCTCCAGAATTGGTTTTTTATCTACGGTTTTCAATACGGGCTATCAACGTATATTACGGTATATCCATATACATTTCAATGTATCAAACATAAATAGTAGAAGTAACATAGATTTGGCTGTATGAGTAGATTTCATCAACATGTGGTCGTAGACGATAAAATTTAAAAAGGTGTAAATTGTCGCAATGACGCAATCTTTTGACAAGTAGGGGAAAAATCCTTGACAAATTTTTCTTCAATCTTTCAAAATGGTGTTTCGTTCTCGCGGGGATTTCTAAATTACGTGATTTTTAACATAAACGAAGTGCTTTACAGTGTTGGAACGCGTGAACTTTGTGATTTAAAATTATATATTTAATTAATTTGACTTTCCGTCGCGTTAATAAATCGGTAGTGCAATATCTTCAAATCAATCTGACTATGATGTTTGTGATTTGACTGAAAGTTACAGAACCTTATGTAAGTACCAAACAATTTTTGTTATTAAACTCTAGCATATGTTTTTGGTTGTGAGAATGATTAATAATAAAATTAATAGGCAACGTCTGAATACATTTTACTATTTAGTAATTGGGTCATCGTCATAATCATATTTATTTTACGAAATCAAACCGGTAATTTAATCGGCGTGACTTTAATAATATCACTGAACACTACTCATCGAACTCGTTTGTTTCTTGAAGGCTATTTGCCATAAGATGTGAAGCCATATTATTCTATTTTTCCTTGGCTGGTTTACATTGAAAATCTTTTGATATATGAGTGTAGTAGCCACAGAAATACTTGAGACTAAAATAAATCAATTACAGTGTACAAGGATATGATTTTGATCTATAAGGTGGCTACAGCAAACTTCAATGATATAACAATAACTTCCTCTTGTGTGCAATGTGTGTTTAATTCAGCTGTATATTCATTATAATATTATAATATTTGGATTTTATTGAGTAGTTACAGTAACTACTTTAATATGTCTTTATAATTTTAGTTTAGAAAAGGATGTTTTCCTATACACTGTCATGAAGTAAACAGCTTATTACACAAAATATTTGGAATTATAATACAAAAGATATATTTAAAATTGTAAACTTATAAACATATATTTTAGAAATTTCTTAAGAAATAAATATATTTACCTTATTTCTGTTCAGCAGTAGCGATTTATAAGCTTTTAGAGAAAAGCGATTTTTCACTTAAAATGCTTTGGCGATTGATAAACAAGATTTCTAAATACTCACTTAGAGATTGGGCTGTAATGTATAACTTTCAAATCCACATACCACAACCCATCTTACTACCATTTCCATTGAGCCCATACAAGCACCTAACAAACAAATAGGTAGGATGAATCTCTTGACAATTTGATTAGTCAGAATTTAATGCTAATTATCTTAAAAAGAAAATGTTTATTATTTTTGCCTAACATTATTAGGCAAACTCAGGCTGATTGTTCTGCTATAATTTTAAAATTGTGTAACAAATACTAGCATATTTGTACCTGTATGGACTGCAAGCAAATTAACTGTGTGTAAGTGTGGCATAGTTACACCAGCAAAATGTTCTGCTTTCGTGAAATGGGAGTATAACAAAAAATTAAATGTTAAATATTTTGTTTAATTGTGTACTGGCTATTGGTGATTTTTGAAATCATTCAATTTAATTATAGTATTTATCAAGCAAATCAACAATTAATATTTGAACAAAATAAGGTCTATATTTTTTTAATACTGGGAAAACCTAAATTGTCACAGTGGGAAAATCTTATGTAACTTTGTTATCTTCTTCTTCTTATCTAACTGAAGGTTCGGAGTCCCATATCCCATATTGTTCCCAACATGTACGAATGGTTTTTTGTTTTTCAAATTTTATATGTACATTTTTCTAATGCCCTTATGGCGAAGGAAACCATTGTGAAGCAACTTGCATTCATCTGTGAAGAAATTCAAAGGTATGTAGTCAATCAATTCGTACTGTGGCTCAGTAGCTCAGTGTAGCAGACTGAGATACAATCACCATAACAAAGTTTATTTATTTATTTATTTATTCTTTAAGGGAAACACATTATTTACATACTATAGCTAAATTACATTTATATTACATAAAACAATCAAGTTTCCACAAATTTTTAGTACATCAACAAGTGAATCCCAGGCCTAAACTAATGTTTACACACATTCCCATTATACATAATTATATATATATACATATATACACACATACATATATACATACACACACATATATACACATATACATAGACACTTATAAACTTACACTATATACATACATTATACATACATACACACCTATAATTAACATTAAAAACAAAGATAGGCTAAATTGTATATTCTACTGCCTTAATTTTCCTAGCAAATTGTTTTTCTGACAGAGAAAATATATCAATTTTTGAAAATCGTTTGTTGTAAGATCTGCATGCGTGCGCCACAAAATTGTTGCTACCATATTTTGTATTACACTTATAAATATAAAACAGAAACTTATTTCTAGCACTTAATTTTTGGCATGTAAAATTAGTTTTAAGTTAATTTAAAGTTAAGGTACGTTTGATGAACCCCTCAGTTCAGACAATGAACTGACAAAAGCTGCACCTTCGACAATTTTACATGATTTAAATATTTAATATATTATGATATAAAGGTAATTGTTTTGTCTCTTCTTCATGAATAAGTGATGCATAAAGATTTGTTTCTCATTAATGGTAGCATGGAACCTATGTTTGGTTGAACAGAGTGCAGAATGACAATTTTATATTTAAAGTTAGGTGATTTTCATAATAGTATTTATGAACTTGAATGAATTTTTATTGTGTAAGTCGATAGCTTTGTTAATGAACTATTCAGTATTATAATAAAGTTAATATTTATTATTGGCAAAGAATAAGCAACAATAAATAAGAACTTGGATGTTTGGCACAATTACAAAAGGAATTATAAAATTATGTTGGTATTACAAATATCAATTCTTCTTCTTTTTCTTTTGGATTAGATGGTGGTGCCCATAGGATTTCGCCAACCTCGAGTTTAAAAACAGCTATATTACTAGAGATTCAATTTCAAAACAATAATAATAAATCAATTATACAATAAAATTTAAAACAATTCTGTTTATTTTGAACATTCATTTCTTGTATGCAAACTTTTGAAATAAACATCAAAGTTTTATTATCATATTTATAACATGGAATGCTAGGTATTAAGAAGGAGTCATATATCTATTTCATATGCAACAGGCACACATACCCATTGCATCTGTATCTTTTCACAATAATAATTATGGTAATATTTATTGCCTCGTTTCTTAAACTATGTGCATTATAAAATTGTGCGTTAAAAAGACTTCATTCAAAATAATGATTACAATTTGAAAATGTGCTCAAATGTAAATAATAATTTGGTAGGTTTTAGGTACCAGTCATCATACCAATGAATGTTAAAGGAATATCCAACTAGCATTTCTGTGGTGTGATTGTAGACTGGGTGTATCCAATACACGAAACTTTGTAAGCATATCATTCATATCATCAATCTTCATCAACTGATCAAAACCAATGCATTATTCTTAATATAAAAGAAATACATAGAAACTATTTCTCTAATAGTAGATGACAAATATCATACGCCGTGGCGGCGCAAGAAGGGAATATAAAATAAAATTTTCCATACTTTTTCAAATATATTTTCGGCTGTGAGGCGCGAGGCCTTTTGCACCGCGAGGCCGTGGGCGGTGGCCCACACCGCCCACGCCTTACTTACTTCTGATCATACGAAATGTTACAGTTACAATAATTCTTTCTATACATTTATCATTATTTGGTTAGAAACAATGAGCCATGCTAATCAAACAAGTCAAATATTTGCTTAACTCTTATGTATACATATATATGTATATACTATACATATATACATATTATGTATATATATTATAAATATATTAAAATTTATATTAAGAATGCCCTCAGATGATAAGTAACCTTGATAGTTTCTTGTTGCACAGTAAGTATTATTCATTTCTTCTTTCATCTTTTTGTATTGTGATACTAAACTACATAAACAGCATTTATTATTTACCGTATAGCTACAAAAGTTAAAAAGTTCACCTGGTTTTTAGGTGTGTCAAAGTGGCTGTGGCAAGGCAATGATATTTTTATCTGGCCAGGCTGGGGTTGGGTCGCCGGCGGATACGGCTGCCCGGGAGGGACCACGCCCCTTCCGTGACCGGGGGGCGTCGTCGGTGGAGGAGATCGGGGGAGGTAGTGTAGCCTTCCCCGAGGAGGGCTCCCCTGTATCGGCAGCGGAGCAGAGGCTTGGGGTTCCCGGAAGTCGCTTGACGTACCCGGGGGCTCCCTACATGCCTAAGAAAGGCCACCCCTGATGTTTTTAGTGGGTAGGCCTCCCCCTTCTGGGGAGGAGAGCCCGAGAGCCTCGCATAACCGCCGGCTCGCCCACAGCCTGGGTATGCAATTTAATGCATTTTCCTCAGGGGAACAAAAAAAAGACCAGTCTGGGGTTAATTCTGCATTTTACTTATGTGTTTTTCGTACCTCGAAATTTGGAAAGCAATCTGCATATACACCTTAGTGTCAAAATAGTAAAATAAATCAATCGTGTCTGGTTTATTTGATAGTAGAGCAGTTTCAATTTTAACCTGTTTTATAAAACAGCGATTAATGCGCTTGTACTATCAAAATGAAAGCAAATGGTAATTTTTTTGGTAAGCTTTTGCAACAGGCTGAATCTTTTTTGTGGGGTGCTATCTAAAGTCAAGAAATGTACATTCTGTAGAGGACAAATAATACTCAAATGCACAGTAACGTGTATAGTAGTCAATACGATTATGCATTGTTCGTCCCGCACTCATCGTTTGAATGTGAGAGAGATCACATATAAGTAACTTGCCAGAATTTGGTCACGAGTGAAACATTAAAAAAAAAAAGAATTAAAAGTCAAATAAATAATCTTATAATAAATTTAAATCTGATATATGGTTTAAAGGAGTACAAGATTTCGATTAGTATTCACAGATCGACGTCGTTTTCAAATCGAGGCATGTTCGGCTAAGTTTCTGATCAAGTTAGCTAATAGCTCCCTACTAATATTATAATGGCGAAAGTTGTTAATATGATGTTTGTTACTCATTCACGTAAAAACTACTGAATAGACCGATTAATGAATATTTATATTTATATAACTTATATATCAGAATAACACATAGACTAATAATAATAATATTTATAAAGGTATTGTGTAAATTGTTTAAAATAGACCTATTCTGGCGTGCGCTGTCGAAATCTAATACTAATGCGCTAGTTAAAAAATAAATACGAAATCCACGACCTGGATAATGTGTTATAGAATAATATTATAACTTTAAGGTCTATATTAGGTATTTAACTCTAAACTTAACTCTATATTAGGTATATTATAGAAGAAAAATGCATCTTTTGCAATGTTTTACGTTTGACCCGACTATGCATTTTAAATTTGCGCGTGTAGATAATGCAACGGCGCCTACTACCTATTCTATTATTACGCGATCACCTATTTAGATAGACCCAAACACGGTTTTAGGCAATATTCAACGTAAGTACCAACTACGCGAATGAATGGATTGCGCATAACAAAATTACTAGAAGCCGTGCCCGCTAAAATAGAACTTCCGCGAGTTCCGCTCATTTCCGAGAGTTTATATGGACTCATTGTTTTGCGCACTGATTACATCCGTCTTTCTTGAAATAGAAATAAAGAGAATAAATTTTTATATATATTTTGGAATTTTTATTTATACAATTGATAAGAAGTAACTTATACCTAACCACTTCAGTGCCCGTAACATGAGCTACAAAACATGTATGATAAATCGTTTATCATGCGATATATGATATGATTTAAAGTAAAAAAAATCCTTTTTTAAAAACAAGCTTTTATTAAATGCGCTAAAAAGAACAAAATAAACTTTTAATACATATAAAAGCTTGTCGCGAGATTTACTTACTTATAGAATATTTTTATATCGACAAGCTTTTATATGTATTAAAAGTTTATTTTGTTCTTTTTAGCGCATTTAATAAAAGTTTGTTTTTAAAAAAGGATTTTTTTACTTTTAAATTATTTTCCGACTAAACAACCAAGCTTAGTAAACCCTTTCATTTGATACCCATATTGTAGGGGTGCATTATAAATAATTGGTTCGCCATCTTGGGAAAGTCCGCCATATTGGATTAAGAGTGACGTCACATTATTCACCGAGGTGTTCTTTTCAAGCCCTTTTATTTGATACCCATATTGTAGGAGTGCATTAAAAATAATTGGTCCGCCATATTGGATACGCCGCCATGTTGGATTTAGAATGACGTCACACAGTTAATCATGCATTGTCATCCGGACTAAACGTGTATACCAAATTTCAGCTCAATCGGAAACCGGGAAGTGGATCAAATTTAAGTTGCAAGATTTGATTACAGAACGACAGACAACGGGACAGGTGAAACTAAATAAAACCTTGTAATAATAAAGCGTTTCTCTCGTGAGATATTTACCTATACCAGAATCGTCTACTTTGGTACCTCCGTCTTACCTATTTAGCCAAAAAGGCATTACAAGGCACCGTGTAATCGCGTTTCAACACGTATCAACGTTTCAAAGTTTGTTGGAATTGGTCACTTCTAAAAATAATATTCAAAAAGATTTTTTTAAATTTTAAAAAGAAACTTCTATTACTTTACGTGTTTCACTAGTCTACTCTTGAGTAGAGATGGGAGCCATGTTCTTTTCATTATTGACCCTTGTCCAGCTCGAGTGACTTGGCTGTTCTGTTAATGGATACATCCTTGAAGTGATCGTCTCGTCTGCGAAGCTTGAGGATCGACTATTATGCTCGCCTTTACAAAACCTTCATAATAAAAGACACCGTAAAACCGTTTTCGGCTAGTATTTTTATGATGCAAATGCATCAGCCTTTTTTGCATCTAAAATCTACTATTACGAATTGTATACCAGCAAGGACTCGGCCTATTAATATGAGGCTATACCAGTATAGGTCGGTAGTTTTCTTTAGATTGGGATGAAAATGACCTTTTTATACTATTATACGAGAACTATTATATAGTTCTTGTTTCTGTCTATTAAAATGTCTGTCCATTGGAATTGGAATTGGCGAGTAAGCAAACAAATCACAAACTATCTAAATAATTTAATGATTCTAATCTCGTCTTGAAAGTTCATTAGCAGTTTGCGGTATTCTCCCGTAACTCACAGTTGCCGGTTAAAACATACCTAGCGGTCCCGATTTGTTTTTGTTCAGTGACCTGAGCGTCGTTTTGTTTTTCAGAGTTCTCGACAATAGCTCGGTAGACGCCGAGGGGGATAACATTTGGCTTAGTGAATAGGGCTCGCTATTTTTCGAGGCCAAATTTCTACATACTTCTGTAGTATGGCCTACATAATACGTGTAAAAATGCAACTCAAAATAAGAGTCGATAGACAAATTAAAAAATGAGCAATTCCAGAATTCTAAATTAAATGTTGTTGTATCAGCAGCCTACGTTCCAGAACTCACGCCAACAAAGCTGGGAGCATTAGAAGGTCACAACGTGTCACAACCTTTATTATCTGAAAATTTAATAGTTATTTATTATCAGTCGTAATAAAAATACCGCGTTTTTCCAGAACCGACGAGGCCGTCATTTCATCTTAGAATTGATTTTCTCTTAATATTTTTTTTCTTTGATGTCAAGTGGCTTCTATAAAGAAAAATATCATGAATACAATTCTTGGAGATCTTTTTTTGATTATTATGACTATGTCACATATTACCTAAAACATCTTCTGAGCCGACGTCCTTTTTATGGGTAGATCAGAGGTAGGTTTTCTTTTATATTTTACCCTTCAAAGATAAAATTATCAAAAGACTTGCCATTGTAATAGTATAAAGATCGCTTGCGATTTTATTTTATTAGTAAATTTCGTTTCTTTTTTATTCATGTATCGATAAATTCTTTATAATTACAGTCTGAACAGTTTCTTGTCCTGATGCTTAGGGATAAAATATGATAAAAACGCTTCAATTCTTAAGTGTCAAATCTAGTACCTTGACGGTGTTTCAATAAAAAAAATTACTTTTTAACACTAATCCTGACCGTGGAGTACTGGTCTTATCGTCGAGAAGCTACTTGGGTTGGCGCCACCAAAAAGCGTTTATCATTTCATCGTGCACATCGATACATGACAACACCTCATCTTGATCAAACGTCTCCAGATGCGTAAAGACAGCTCAGTCGTCCTATATTATTTATTATATTGCATTTATATCTTCTGAAGAATTACACGGTTAATATTCTACTATGTCCAATTCAATTACGTGCGCGTCACTGGCGATAAGACCTATGCAATTATTAAATTTTCTAGGTTATCGTTATCCCTCCATCAGCGTGAAAACAAAAACCGTTTATCGTTTAATGTATGCAACTTATGTAAGTTGCATACAAACTTAAGTTAAACGTTCTCTTGACTACTTTCGAACAGGTTTTGTAGTAATTGGACGAACTGACATTATCGTGAAGTGCACGAGTGAGGTAAATCGAGCCTAAATTTGGTATACTGTTAGTTTTCCAGGGCGGTAAAAAAGAAAATGGTATAGGCGTCTGTCCTTTGAAACTAGTCCTTTAATACAGCGTATTTAAGATTGTACGAAGCAGTTGAAAGTTTCTACTGCAGGTGACGTTGCCGGCACAAACTAGTGTTTTATATTTAGGAACAATTAGATAATCTACGATGTAGCGTTTTACATACATATACAGATATGACGTGCGTTAAATGTCGTGGATGCTTGGATAGCAGAGCAGGCTTTATAATGATATGCATGTTTATGACTGTTTATCCGATGAGTCTTTAGCATTTCATATGATATTGACGCATAAGATGATGTCAGTCGGTACTGTTATGCTGGTCTTGATGTTATCGTCAGGCTTGTGCTTACATTATCACATATTAGCAAAATTTTATATTTTCTGTCAGTAATTAAACCATCAGGACATCGGTTTGTAGTCTTATTTATTTTATTAATACAAAAAACATCCAAAGCTAGACGGACTCGCGTACCTAGGGCACAACAACAAAAGTTTGTGAGCGCATTTTTTTTTTGGATTGCATCTACAAATTTACGGTTTCTGGAGCTTTTCATCTACTCGTGCTACATGACATTGCTTAATGGCAAATTTCACGACGTAGGGTACATCCCGTTGACTAGGTCAAGGTGTGGGGGTTTTGATTCCCTTGCGGCATAATCGGAGCATGAAAGGCTCTTTTGATTATGTCTCCCAAAATACTTTTGATTACGTCTACTTAGAACTTTGATTTTATAGATCTAATTTTGTAGATATTAATTTTAACTCTATACCTCCATGCGTTGCTGAGATAAAGAGTCGTGAGAGATGAACATATGGACAACAGAGTGGTTGTATATGGTTATCGTTTTTTGACTATAAGTTATTTAACAATTCTTTTTAATATATATGAAAAAATCTAGCCGTCTCGATGGAGCTACTAGTTTATCTCTAAAAAGTAATGAAATATAATAAAGTCGTGCCAAGTCTGAGGTTCCTTATTGCGATTTTGTATTGTTAGAGTTAATGTTGTGACTTTGCCGTTGTCCAATCTGTTACCAAAACCGCTACCCATTGGCGATGGAAAATTGCCACTTGGAAAACGTGGTGTTACCCATCAACGGCCATATTTAGTACTATTATATTGCAAAAATGCTGAACCCTACGAGATAGACCAAAGTAATGTACTACAGTATTCAACTAAATAGTCCGCGATGGTATATGTCTATCTCTTAGGGATAACCCACCATAATAATTTTTTCATTGCACCCGTGCAAAGCCGGGGCGGGTCGCTTGTATATAATAAGTTGTTTGTGGTTTTAACGCGGATCCGAAATCGCTCCACATAAAATACATTGTAATCGTGATGTCATAAGTCGAAAAGCTACCTAATTTGCGTAATGAGTAGGAGCATAACCGGTTTTCCTATATTCAACAACGTTACATTTTATGCGACAAAGCTTAAAACGCGTTCGTTTTATTTAAATTATGGGAAATAATGCAGTTTAGAACAAACTGATGGTTTTATTAGACATTTATGATACCATAATTACTTAAAGTAGGTAGCAAAAATAATCATATTAAGCTGTAGAACACACCCTATTGTGTAGCAATATAACTGTACTAAAATATGACACAGGCCAAGGCTGCACCTCCCGTCCTGAATACGCTAAAAATTATATAAACGGCACTAAACTGCTAAAGTTGAACAAAATTAAAACCGGTAACGATAACAAGTGTAAGATAAACTAAAATAATACCTAAATGAGAATAATGTAAGCGACGCGGGCGTATTAGGTATAGTAACCGTACCAAGGTGGTACCTGTCGGCCTAACACGTAAGGCCGCGATTTTCGCGATAAAGCTATGCGGGGCGAGCGGGAAGTAGAGGCCAACTCGAAGCGACGGTGGCGGAAAAACATCGTAACTGAGATTTCTTATAGTAATAATCAGGGGCAATTTTATTTTATTGAATATTCACTGTACATGGTCAAATCTTGATACAAATCAAACTAACGAGGCTTTGACTCCTTTATGAAGTTTATGGGTATAGTAATCATTACCTAAAATGTTTTAAAAGCTTTTATTTAGACACTACATAAATACACTTAAATTTTATTTACGAACAATGATTTGGTAGATACCTAAAAGGACGCGATCTCGCCATAATATTGAATGCTTTCGTGATTCTCCTTCTGAGATTCTGTTGCTTATATATTCCAATAAAAAATCATCGTCCTCTTTTAACATAGGCTTTTACAGGCACTTATTAAAGTCACAATAAGTTTAAAAATAAGAAAACGCTAAGAGCTTCTGAACATTGTACGTACAGTCAGCAACACGTCAAGGTAAACAGTTGCACTACGAAAACAGCAGTTTTGGCGTAGAGAATGGAGACGGTTTCAAGGTCAACGTTTGTATTCTATCTTGATAAGGAAAATAAATGACATCACCTGTTCGAACATTGGGAAAGCCATCTCGAGAAGAACGGACATCAAACTCTAGATGATGACTATCAAGTGAAATTTGTAATGAACTTAAGATTGTACAATCAAATCGTCACTGACATCAGCATACTCGTATATATAAGCTCACTAACGTATGTAAATAAAAGGTCTAATTCTGTGGCCAATATTTTATATCTTTTGTTTTGCATTTATTTTTAATACTAGCTTTCTGCCTGCGTGGATTTCGGGATTGGGTCTATAGAGGGTTAAGGGCCATAGCTTTTGCCCACGACTACATATGCGCGGAAGTCTGCTTATGGCGCGAAGGTTTTATCGCCCTTCCCTTGGTACTATCCGTTTTTCCGAGATAAAAAATACCGCCAACCTTGCTCCAGAATCACTCTATCTATTGATGAAAACCGCATGAAAATCTGTAGAGTAGTTTTTGAGCGAAACCTTTATTGCGCATCCCGTGGGATCTGTCGATTTTTCCGGGATAAAAAGTTATTAATTTATTATTTAATCCGGACTTTTATCTTTACGTCTGCAAAATTTCAAAGCAATCGGTTCAGTAGTTACGGCGTGAAAGCAGAACAAATAAACAAACAAACTCACTTTCCGATTTATAATATTAGTAAGGATTGATCACAACTTTTCCATTCCATTACTACGTGATTTACTTAAAACATATTCATAACTACATAGTATAAATCAAAGTCTCTTTCTCTGTCCCTATATCCTTATGTATGCTTAAATATTTAAAACTACGCAACGTATTTTGATGCGGTTTTTTTTATAAATAGGGTGATTGAAAATAAAGGTTTATATGTATAATAACATTAGCGGCCCGTCCCGGTTTCGCACGGGAAATAAAAAATTATTTCATATATAAAATAATCTTATATATAAAAATGAATCGCAAAATGTGTTGGTAAGCGCATAACTCAACAATGCCTTTACCGGCTAATTTTGGTCTTGAATTATTCGTAGAAGTCCAGAGAAGGTTAGTACGTAGAGAAAATAAAAAAATAAAATTTGAAAAAGTTTAAAGTCTACATTTTTATACAAACAATTTGTATACTTAAAAGCCAATTTGAACCTTTGGCAAGACAAAAAAGTGACATTAGTTCTGTCAAACAAATTTAATGTCATCATATGTCATTTCAAGTAGGAACAAAAAACGGCCACTTTACAAATCTTTTTGACAGGACGAAGTCTGTCGGGTCCGCTAGTTAATAATAAAAAAGAAATTATTCAAGTTCAAAGAGATAGAATATTCAATGTCGCTTGCGTCCACTGCGTAAGGAGCCGACAGCGCGCATGAGCCGCGCGGCTACATAGTTCATAATAGTGCAATCCCTTCTCCCGCACTGCCCCTCTCTCGTTGAGTTAGTTACTCGATGCAATGCGTGGCGGCATGTATTTTTGTATTTTTATTTTAATTTCCTGATATCTTTTGAATGGAATGTCCGATTTCAATAATTCAAAAAGTAATCATCAGACAGCTTTAATATTAAATTATTTATTTGGATGAAAATTTATAAATGGTATGGATAACACGGTCTGATTTTGATCGGCATTTCTATCAATTTGTTAAATGTAAAAAAGTAGTTATAGTGACGTAACTACAATAGTTAGACATTATTGTCTCGCTAAGCTGGTCTCTATGTTTTTTGTAGATATTGAAAACTCTTCGCAGCGTAAGCGATGAAAGACATTTTACGACAATTTTTTTACACTTTCGGTTGGTTTTAATAAGAATTTCTAAAGATTTCTATAGTAATCTAGTATTAAATATAGTCTATATTACTCAGTGATAATGTAGCTTTCTAATGAAAATATAATTATTTAAATCGGTCCAGTACTTTTTGAGTTTATTCGTTACATACAAAAATACAAATCTTTCCTCTTTATCATATTTGTGTAGATAAGCACCGCCTTGTTTTGTTCAATAATATCAATTTTTCAATTGATTACAGTTTTATTTTAAATTTTTTAATTCAATAAATTTAAAAGCGTGTTTTTTAGTTTTTTCAACTATAATTGATTATATACAACGTTTACAGTTTTTCTGTAGTGTATTTAGTATCATCATAGCTACCAAGCCGAGGCGAGTCGCTAGTATGGATCATAATTTATTGATATTATGTACATTCGTTGAGATTTAACAAGTTTGTAGAGATGTCAAAATAATTTAAATTTCGAATGTATACCAAATCGAATGGGTTAAGAAAAAGCATAGGCCGGCGCATCTACATACAAACAATGACTTAAGTTGCTCGTGATGTCATCTAAGCACGCGGCCTTGGCGTGGGACGTGAGCGAGATCCCCGCCTAATTAACAGTTTGGGAGCGGCTTAAATGCCTTTAACTAACAGTTACGGATAAGTTACACAGTTTTCCTCATTTGTACTAATTTCGCTATGTCAATAACTAACAATTATGACGAGTGTGCGTTGATAGGATTCTGAGTGAAGTAAATATTTGCATAAAGAGCATGTTTATCTTTTACCCAAGTTTTATTAATTGACTCTCTGCTTCATCATAGCCATCGGCACAGATCGTAGATTTCCCACTAATAATTCCCACATAATAGCCTTAAGCCTACCTTAAATTAGGATAATTATTAGCACAGCATATCCGGTTCACCAAAATTTACGAACCCGCTCTGTCTTAGGGCATTAGGCCTCAGTTAACTACGTTAGCCCAGAGAGGGTTGGTCGGTTTCATGTACACCCTTGGTTTTCTTTATAGGACTGTGCAGGTTGTTCAAAAATAGTTTGTCAAATAAACGTACGTATGAAAAAAAAATTAACACATTGATACACGGCAGCTAGGGTCGACCCTGCCACTTCTTGAGACGTTCAGTACCGAGACTAATGTCGAGGCCACAGCGCTGCCGACGACCAAGAGTGATTAGACTTTGGTCAACTTGTTGGTCTAGTGATTGATATCGGTTGATGTTTATTACACCTTTAAACTTACCTTAACTGTATGCAGGTTGCTTCGTGATTGCAAGTTCGTACTCAAAACCACCAAACTAGAAAGTTAGTAACGAGACCTTGTGATTCGAACTGGGAAATATCCAACCGCAGCAAACAAGTTATACGAGTCATTTTCGGGATAGCTCAGCGTGTTCTGAGCATGCACACTACAGTGCGCACTGTAGCTGTAGTATAACCTCATTTATAATATATTTTATTACACGAGAATATTATTAATTTTGATATTTAGTTACTAATCAGTTAAGATTTATTAATTACACTGAATCATCAGATTATTGATATAAGTATTTCACTACAATAATCTCTTTTCGAAATATATTGATCGGTATTGCGAGTTGTTTTGAAAATTGTTTGCGAATCTCTTTTATTCTGGAACCATTTTGAATTATTGATTAATGTCAAAATCAAAATAATCTTTATTCAACATAGACCTTTACAGGCACTTATTGACGTCAACAAACAAAACAAAAAAAAAGCTTAAAAAAAAACCTTGTCCGTACGTACGAATAAAGAAAAAAAAAATATTGACTCGACACCTGTTCGGAAATTGGGAGAGCCTTCTCGAGAAGAACAGGCAAGAAACTCTGAAGGTCTATTTTTTATCTCCTCTTTTCAATGTTAATAATTATAATAATATAATATAAAAATACAATATAGTATAAGATACAATCATACCTAATACGATTACAGTCGTATGTATGTTTACATACACATATAAAAATAATACAATATTATAAATAATGTTGTTACCAAATTGTCAATAAGAATCTCCATATTGAAAATCCTTGGCCAGACCACACATAAAGATACTAAGTTACTCCTGGAGACTTAATGACTCAATACCGCTTGTAAGTTTGGTTTCGTGAATTCGCTCAGTTTGTGTTCGGTCGGTATTCAGGTGAATCCGGCCACAGATGACTGCATAACTCCATATGGGGCATAACCTGCAATTTATATAGTAGCTGTCTTTACCTAGAAGAGCAGTACCTTCTGTTTGACTTTGTTAAGCATACCCAATTTTTTAGACGTCAGGTTGACCATGGAATCTAAGTGATTCAGAAATTAGACGTCGCTGGAGATGACAACCTCAAGAATCCCAATACTCTTTGAGATATCGAGGCTTTGTTCTGGAATTATAGTGAATGAGGTTCTTTTTAGCGATTAATGCTTTTAGAAAGACCGAAGAACTACTGACTAAACTCAGCCTCATGCCTAGGTTGTAAGTTCATATAGGCAGATCATGAGAAGGATCGCTTCTTCAGGAGAGGGGGCGATGCAGCGCCCCTTAAGGAGGTGCTTGAAGTGGCGCGGGAAGTCGAAAGTGTTACCGGCCTTTATCATGAGGAATTTATATTGCTATTTTATGAGAATCGCGTGTACTTTATATATTAGATTAATATATATTGTGTGTACCTATATAAACGGAAGCTCGATACAATAATATTGTCTTTATTGATATTTAAATACATACATTATAGGACGAGGAAGACATGTATGTGAAAAAGTAAGAACAGACTTGGTAGAAGTAAGTACTACTGCTGTAGTTCCTAAGAGACCGTGGCCTACGGCAGCTTGGCAGCAGTTTACCACTATGCTTGTTAACGATCTTGCTTACATGGGCGAATCGAAAACGTCTTCGCTGGAAATCCATATATTATAAATGCGAAAGTAACTCTGTCTGTCTGTCTGTCTGTTCCGCTTTCACGCCAAAATACTAACACTACTGAACCGATTTAAATGAAATTTGGTACACAGATAGTCTAGAGCCTGAGAAAGGACATAGGCTACTTTTTCATGCAAAAAAGGTTGTAAAGGGTTGGAAAAGGTGAAAGGAGGGATAATAGGTTGTAATGGAAATATTGTTAAAATTACTGAACCGCTTTAAATGAAATTGGTGCACATATAGTCTAGAGCCCGAGACAGGACAGAGGCTACTTTTTAAAGCAGAAAAGAGTTGTAAAGGGTTGAAAGGAGGGGGTGAAAGGTTGTATGGCAGTATTGTAAAAACCACTGAACCGATTTAAATAAAACTTTATACAGAGATAGTCTAGAGTTGGTACGTCGGTTGGTCGGACGGACTACGTTTGGTATATACGGGGTGGTTATATACCAATCGTAAAACCGAGGACCAAGGAAGGAAATAAGATAATTTTACCGACGGAAAACATATCCGTCCTGTGGGAAATTCGAAAATATAATGCGGGCGAAGCCGCGGGTGGAAAGCTAGTATATTATATAATTCTAATAGATACCCAAATATTTGACATCGTCAATTTTGGAAGATTATCAGTAAGACCACTGTTTCTCCGATAAGCTAAAAGCAAGATTATGTACTTGTAAGCGTAAATCTGTCATAGCCAGACGCGAAGACAGGAAACATTCAACGGACTGATTTGAAGCGATTACTGACCGCGCGTGCAGCTCAAGGGCACCGCATTGTCACCCTTCCATTAGCTAATATCCGCCAGGACTCTCGCTGCGGACGCAAGCGCATTCCACGTGCAGCTACCCGGTTCTGTGGACCGGCAATCGCAGAGGACCACGTACGCATATTGCAGTTTTATTGTTTTAAGCGAGATATAGCTTCTTAGTTTTGAGCACGTGCAAAAATTGTATTTACGCGGATTTTTACGCTATTTAATTGAAATTATCGTGAAGTGCATATATGGACGAACTGTCACGGCGACTTGTTGTCACAAGACTCGTCTTCATTGTCACAAGCTTTCCAATTTATTATGAAATGTTGTGTGTTCAACAAAGCAGACAATGTTCGGACTGGACTGTGTTGTACAGAAGATTATTAGTGATAAAATTGGCTGCAGTTTTCTTTCGTGTTCAACGGAGCTTAAGCTATATCTGGCACCATTTAGTTCTCTTCTTTTGTTTCCGTCTTATATACTACTAGTTGCAATTTTTTTAGTTGCAGCAGTACTACTACCGACTCGGTGCAATGCGATTTTTTAGCCGTATCACTAATATTGAAAAAGTTGTTTATAAATAAAATACATTTGAAGATTAAGTACTGGGCAACCATGAGCATTAAGGAAGTTCACAGAACGTTGTCGAGTGCTTTCAGTATGTAATATATCTTTATTTTACTTTTATAAATATTTTATTAATGACTAGAAATTGATATGAGAATTAGAACTAATATGAGTCCATGTTACACACTAAGACAGAAGAAATAGACAAAACTTCCTTATCATTATTTCAGACAGAGACAGCTGTTGTTGGATGTAGGACTCCCCCGTATCTTCAGACTGATCGGTCCTGTTAGTATCCAGCATCTTCCCCAAATCGTCGGGCCACCTTGTAAAAGCTGTGATCTCCAGCATATACTTGCCACTCAAAAGAACTTTCCCCTCCCTTGACTTCAGTCTGATTTGATACTACAAAGAAACTGAGTGTAGTTTTACCATTGCCATTTGAGTGACTTGGTGCCTCCATATAAGACCCATTGTAAGTGCCCAGAATTCGTTTAATTACAGAATTTCGTCTTGAGGCACGGCGCTAGATGAACCTAGAGCATGTTGCATAACTTCCTAATCGCTGTCCAGTATAGTTAAATCGATCGGTTGATGTCTTTCTAGAAATCGGACTTCCTAGTTGGACTAGTTGTCCCAAATAAATTGTATTATTCGAGGCTTAGGGAACATAACAACTTCCGGAGTCTGAGCCTCCAATCTTCACACTGTAAGTGCTGCTTAAAAGTTGGATATTAATTACGTCTTACCCAAGTTTATTGTAAGACTCACGTTTTGGAAACCGAGCATTGTGTCCAAATCTTTTAAGGTCTCAGCCAAGACTGGTAGATATAGATATGGTCTGCAAAACAAAGGTATGTCATCTTTTTGTCGTTTGATATTGATGTCTAGACCTCTCGACTCCAAAAGCTTAAACACATTCTCCTGTGCAGCTGTAATCAGATTAGTTCAGGGTATGAGAGAAAAAAAGTGCATTGATAACTTCATTGTTTGACTTTAATTGTTTATTATTGACTACTAATGAGAGTGATTCTACAGATTTTTTTTGTTTACCAGTTTCCTAGTCAATGATGTTCCAGGTAGTTTTTATTTTATTCTTTTATGAACAAATTTTGTGACTAATAAACATAGATTTAGCGCACAGATATACTTTCTTAAATATTTTTGAATAATTTTTAACACAAGTTATAAATGCAGGGTCACTCGAAGTTACTTTTTGAGCGTATGGGTTACGACTGGAGTAGCCCAGTCACTTAATTTCTTTCTACCGTTTTTTAATTTTATACCTTTTTTTAAATATACAATTACATTGATTTTTTATTACATTAAATAAATTATTGTACAGATTATTGGCTTTTAATCCTTCAGTAAACAGATTTGCAGTCTGATTAATAATATTACTTCTAAATTTGTTTAAACCGCGTTTTGTGATAAGCCTACAAGTAATCTCGCGCTTAGAACAAACATGATGGTGCTCAAATGATGTCAGTTGCCCGCTATGGTCAGAGTTAATACAATTTACGATAAGCTTGTCATATAGACGTTTGATTGCTCAATAGAAGCATCGTCAAACTGTGGATTCATAGCCAAGTTCTTGGCTAAAGTTTTAAAATAATATCTTAGCGAAAACTAATTGTTTTTTGCATACAATGACAAATAAAGTCTCTAAAAAAAAAACATTTTATTAATATTTTGAAGTTTGTTAACATCAATTATACGCCATTTTTCAAAGTAACAAGTTAGCAAACGATGATGAAATGCCGAACTAGTGGGAGGTTAAACTTCGGATTTCTATATAAACAGCTCTTGTATTTGATTTATAGTATTGTTTTTGCGGAATTCGACTTCTTCGTGAAGCTGAAAGTCGTCAAATCTGTGGGTGTGGCGATTCGTGATAACTATATCTTAATCTAATTTATATCTCCTTTTTTGAAAAAACAGTGCCTCTTTTCAATGTTACAGTTGTCTTGCCGTCCTTTATAATGGAGTTAGAGTCTAAACGACCTCTCCAGTTCGAAGTCCATGCGTTTTCGGAAGTTCGGCTCTGTGTTTCTATGTTTCAATCTAGCATATATATCCATTAAACCACCACCATTGGTATAAAAAATAATTAAACATTCATTTGTAATGCGTCATCATACGAATGAATTGTTTGCACGATTTCTATTTATCCCAACCCAACTCGTTATTGATCGCTGCCATCCCGTCGTCTATGAATACTTTCTATCTGGAATTCTCCAGACATAATTACGCACCAATGCGCAACAATAATATGCCGATTGGACAGAGGTAAGCACAGTCATGCAAAAACAAGTATGGTAGCTTGAAAATAGTAGGTATAACAGCAAAGAGCAAACAAATTTTAAATATCTTTTTAGCCTTTTTTACATTCATATCCAACAAAATTATTATTGTGGTCAGACGATATATACTTAAAAATGAATTATGAAAAATTATTATAATATTAATATAATTTATTTATTCAAGCCCCAAAGACAGATTAGAATACTTAAATCAGTTACATTAAAATATAAATAGCTTATGATTTATCATAGTGGTTTAGTCTCCTGACTTTTATGCTAGGTCAAGTCTGTAATTACAAAAGTCAGTGGTTCGGTAACAGAAGTAGCATTTGTAAACTCATGTACGGTGAGATAGACGTGACACGGAACATCTGAGCTTTTAAGACTAAAACAATAATAATAAAGAACAAAAAATAAAGATATAGTTATGACAGAAAATATTCTTCTTCTTCTTCTTTTGGGTTTGATGGCGGTGCCCATAGGATTTCGCCAACCTCGAGTTTTTTTGCTTAAAATACTTTTTTAAATTAAAGTATGCGCGACTCATGTTATTATCCAGGCCGTGAAAGTACAAGTGGATGCAAAATTAAAATTAAACAAGACAAATAAAAAACAATATACCCTGTTCGCTGTCTATAAATAAATATATAAAAAAGTTAAAGAGCGGAAACCAAATCAGAGAATAAAAAGATACCAATTAAAGTTTAATACGATTGTAGAATAAATAATGACAAAGAATATTGATGAAGGGTGAATTAACATAAGAAAGAAGAGAGTTAAATTGACACGGCTTAGGGATATAAGGGGGAATGACATCATACAAAGAATATGAATACTTTGTACAATCGAAAAATATATGATCAGCCGAACCTTCGTCCAAACACACATAGGGAGCTGTCTTTAACCCTTAACAGAAAATATTGTAAATGGACATTCTTGTCATTTGTGTTATGTCATATTGTGTGTTTCTGTGTTGTGTGTGTGTGTGTGTGTAAGCCTAAGCCTATAAACATATAAAGTTACAAACTCACAGTAGGACCGGGAAAAACATTATGATTTTCTCACTCTCACCGTAGGTTTGCGCCTGTAACCACTATGTCAACATGTTTTTCATGTCATATTTAATAAGTATATAACGTAATTATAAATTACAATATTTGTATGATAATAACAATGATGGATTTAACGTTTTATCACTTGTATTTCATTTTCATTAGAGCAGTGGTCTCAGCACTGGTTTATGAATGGGATGAATTCCGGGGGCCCGGTATCGATTCTCGAATTTCCTATGTAGATTTATTTGACGCTTTTACGTGACGTTTTGACGTGAAAGAAAGTCATTGCGAAGCAATCTATCACGGGTATGCACCGTGAAGAAATTGGTCAACTAAAGTTCGATTTTTAATTCGAGTCAGTAAAATGACATTTCCAGTGTCATGTGTCACAAATCATATTATTTAATATGGTATGTATTACATATTTACAATAAAAAAACGCTTTGATACCTAATAAAATAAAGCATGACTAAATGTCTAAATCTATTGATTGCCGAACATCACTATTGTAGTGGGTTGTAGTGGGTCACCCTTATTTGTATCAGTATAAATATAATAATAAATATTTGTTACACTTACACCAATTAGCCTAGCCCAAACTAAGCTCTGTAAGGCTTGTGCTATGGGATCTAGGGTAACGGATAGACATACATATACGAGTATTATACATATATAAATAGTTTTTATTGAAATATATATCAACAACCATGACTAAGGTACAAATGCTGGCATTCATCACACAAACATCTGCCCCCACCGGGATTCGAACCCGGGACCTCAGAGATGGCGACACCTTGAAACCGGTGTACTATCCACTCGACTATGGAGGTCGTCAGTATTTGTATTTGTATCAGTATTGGTATCAGTGACAGTTTCACTTGTCATTTTACTGACTCGAATTAAAAATCGTAGTTTACAGATGTGTCAATCTTTACAGAAACGCTCAGTGAATCGTTTTTACCAAATAATTCACTGATTTAAATCTCTAACAGCGCTGCAAATGAATGATTCGCCCAATTGCATCTCGGTTTCAATCGGCACGCGGCGCTCACACGATTGAGATGTGACTCTGAACCGATTAAATCGATTTAATCGGTTCAGTCACTGATACAATTGATGCATATGAAGCACTTTACTGATTCGAATCTTTGTACTGATCCGGTCACAAATGATCCAATGTCAACAAAGATACGTTTTTTCCATCATTATAGTCAACTAATCCGCACTGGGCCAGTGTGGGTGACTAAGGCCCATATATTATATTATGTTTTAGTTTGGATAGGCTCATGTCCCTCCGGTCCGTCTGGACTCTCTCCCTGAAAATATTAGAAGAGCGCGAACGCTGGAGTCCTTTAAGAGTCAAGTCAGTGTTCACTTCTCTCCTGGGACCTTTTCTATATAATAGATTAAACTCCAAGCTATGTATGTTTAATTGTACCTATCATAAAGCTAAAATACTTCTTCAAGAAGCACTTCAAGTTATGTCGTATGACGATACAGAGAAACTATTACTAGTTACCAAATAATTTGTATTTTTATTTATATTTTTATCTCTTTCTTACTTTGTTTAAATTTAGTTATTAATCAGATGTAATATACATTTTGCATTTGATTTATGTGTCCATATTTTTATTTTGTAATTACAAGCCTGAGATACAGGTCAATCCTAGTTCAGGTATGTTATAATACGTGTATATATATAAATTAAGCTAAAAAAAAGTAATATTGACTATAGAAGTTATTATTAAATAAATATTATTATTATTACTTCCTGTCAATGTTTCCTCAACTTAAAGTAGTTGTAGCCTATTGTCCTGTCCAATCACTGCACCCATTCTCTATTTAAATCTCCTTTCAGTACTTCGCTGGTCCAAGGTTGCCTGAAAGAGATTGCTGTTCAGCAATAAGGCCGCCTCACGTACATTTCCTATTTGTTGTTGTTTTTGTCTATGTTCTTGTGTTTAGTGTGCAATAAAGAATTTTGTCATGTTATATACAAATATGATTCAATGTCGCAATGCAAATGCATATTACTATTGCTGGTTGAAGTTTGATTTGTACTGATTTTTGTTTGATGCTATAACTATCAATCTTCTATCTACAACCTATTTAGTTGAGGTAACTCTATTTTTATTTTGCATTATGATGAACAAACTAATCTGCTACACAAAAATAGTATAAAACTAAATATTTGAATTATAATAAACAAAAAAAATGGGCCAATAGACAAAAATCGGACATTTTTTCAAAAAAGTCTTAAAGCCTTATAACTTGAAAAGGGTTAAGTTGGGGGGCGGGGTTCCAAGGGGAAATCTGTCCCCCTAACGGGGTTCGCACGACTTACCAGGTAACCCTGTATATGTAGTAACTAAACACTTTATTGTATGTGTTAGTTTCTCGCACCTATTTCTAATATTATTCATAAAAAAAAATTACAATGAAAATATATATTTTTTTTATAAATATTCCCCCAATTTTTTTTATGATAGTAACACCTATCTACTCTTAGACTATGGCAAGGTCGAAAACAAAATAACACGGCTGACATGTAATCGCAACGCTGGATAAATGGGTCAGGTCACCGTTCCCGTAGGTAACTTATGGAAATTATCGATAACGGCTCTGTTTTATTCATAGAAATGTCATTGTACATTCCGTTAAGCACGGCACGTTGCATGAAATCACCCTAGGTCTTCTATTCCGCCGACGACTTTTTACATTTTTAAATATATATGTGCCATTTTGTTCGAAGTCTTTTTTCCCACATTGTAGGTAATGGCATTTGTATAGTTCGGTTCGGATCACATGTGATTTTGGCATTTTATGACGATAATCTGATATTCAAAATCAAAATCAAAATAATATTTATTCAACATAGACCTTTACAGGCACTTATTGACGTCAACAAATAAAACAAAAAAAAAAGCTTAAATAAAAAAAAAACAAAAACCTTGTCCGTACGTACGAATAAGGAAAAAAAAAAGAAAAAATATATTGACTCGACACCTGTTCGGAAATTGGGAGAGCCTTCTCGAGAAGAACAGGCAAGAAACTCTGAAGGTCTATTTTTTATCTACTCTTTTCAATGTTAATAATTATAATAATATAATATAAAAATACAATATAGTGTAAGATACAATCATATCTAATACGATTACAGTCGTATGTATGTTTACATACACATATAAAATAATACAATATTATAAATAATGTTGTTACCAAACATGGCTCTATGAATAGTGTAATATTGTCTGAAGAGATCGTAATTGGTAGTAGATGCAACACCAGCCAACCAAACTATTAAAGTAAATTTATGCTGAGTAGCTAAACGTGTGTGTAGCTTAGAATCATCGTGAACCAAAACCAAACGTCGCTCTTTTGATCGATTCCGGCAATTTCCTCTCAATTTCTTGCTTCAATCTCATCAGTTGTTGGGAGTAGATATCCTAATCATAACAATACCCTGTAACGAGCTAAACCGGGCTTTGCAGGCAATAGGTAAATACTAACTCAATGCTGGCGGATGAGGGAGGTTGGAGGGCTGTGGTCTCCTTCTGTGAAGCGGTGATGCTCCCAGAAGGAGGCCGCCGAGCGGGATCGGGAGATGGCCGATCCCGCTCGAAGAAGGCGGCCTCGGCCAGATAGCCTGGCCTAAGGCGCCGCCACGGGTCGCTGGCGGGCGCGACCCGGGCTCCCCTAACACACCCAGGGGTGCAAAGGCCAGGGGTCCTCAGATGTGGCACTCGATCCTGAGGGCCCCCTACATCGCCAGAGGATGGCCATCGCTGAGGTTTTTAGTGGGTAGGCCTTTTTAGCGGAGAGCCCCACACAACCACCGGCTCTCCGCAGCCGGGGTATGCAATTCAATGCATTTTCCTCAGCGGAACAAAAAAAAAGGTAAATACTAAGTCGTACGTGAACACTTTTCATTACCCATCCAAAAATGGTTCTAGTAAATAATCGCAAATTAATTCGTGGTTCATTAGTGGGTCTCATGTGATGCCAAAAATTTACGGTTGTTTGAAACGCGTCAAAGCCGATCCATTTAAAATTTTTAGTTTGCGTGATGTGTTGACAAACAAAAAGACTTTTTTTTCTTATGGTTAGTGGTTACAGTCGCCTATATTACATATGGTTCCTGTGAGATTTCCAACATGTGTAAAACCACAACAAGCCTCTAAAACCACAGTATACCTTACCAAACTGTGACATGAGAGCAGAAGTCGGATTTAGGTGGAGTTATTTATGTATTTGCACCGAAATGTTGATATTAATATGGAGCTTACCGGGATTTCTAATGGACAATCCCGCGTGGCCAACAATATTACAAATAAATAATAATAAAAACCCCAAAGATTGACAAATAAAACAAAGATAATTAACATACAATTATATTAGTTCACATTAATTCACAATACAAATTATTGACAGATAGTCTTAAGCAAATTCTCATACGCATATTTCGCCTTTTTTATAAATACGAGCGAATACTTTTGCTTCCAGCCTAAACTCGTGATATTATTCAAACAGTCCATCAGAATGATTTTCCTTGTCCGATTCATCACCAGTAAGATTTGAAGCTAAATGGATTCTCAGCCTCTCTCTCCTGAGGGGAAAAAAATTGTGATCAATTCTCGTATCAGAATTACTGACATGCCGATCTTGCTTCACTTTTTCCATAATGGAATTAATTTTATCACCAGAGTCAGGTGCATTTTTGAAAGCAATCTTTCTACATTGAAATTGCTTAAGCCTTCTTTCTGTTCATCTTACTGTCACTGCATTAGATCCATAAACTTCCATACTACGCAACCTACCTAACCTGCAACCGCTAGCAGGAAAGGTTTTAGAAGTAAAATCTGAAAGGAGTCTTTCCGGTAGTTTTTAGCTTTGACAGTTCGGGAAATTAAAATTTTTCGCCGTCATCTACAAAGCTAAAAATACCTTTCGTGTAATGGTAGGTTTCCGTTTACGCGATTTTCTTAATCAATTTTAAATATCAAACGTATATGTTCAAAAAGTTGTCTGGCAATTTTATGAAATAATACACAATATCATTTATTATGTACTTTTATTTTGTTATATTTATAAAAAATATATATATTTAATTTTAATGTTTTTTTAAAGAGAAGAGAAGCGTATACTTTATCATCAATACAAGCTGAAAAAAAATTTGTTATTTGAGTAATCTTTAAAGTTGAAGGCAGTACTGAAAGTACTAATGACACTTGTCGGACGATGCAGTTACAGATAACGCATGTGCGGTACGGCCCCGCGAAAATCGCTGCTGGCTGAATTAAACCACATGAGTAAAGAAACGTTTCTTTATGTCATTAAACCATTCCTCGTCTGTAATAATCGCCAGTGCCCGGCGCATTATCTGCAACTGCACCGTCCGACGAATGTGCAGCTGTTCGTCAGTACTCGTCTGACATACGAATTATTTATTCGCCCCATCTCTGCGCGCATAAGCTACGTCTCAAAAATAATTTTTAACAGTTGTTAGTTAACAAATAATTGACAGTATTTCAAACACGTTCGGACTTTTCATGTCTCGGAGGCAATTGAAATGACTTCGATCGACCATGTGTATTTGGCGAGGTATAGAAGAATTCGTGTTTGAAAAGAATGAAATACATTAGGCTGCGATTTATCAAAAAAATAGTGGCATATTTTGTCTCAGTATAGGTTGTAGGTAGGTATAGGTAGTAGGTATAGTATGAGGTTTCAGTATATTCTATTTGATATTATTTTATTATATCACTAGCTGACCCGTGCCCACTTCGTTGGGCATAATATGAATAATCCCCGAAGCGAGCACGAACGCGAGCCGAATTAAACCCGAAGCTATCGCGCGCCGTCCGCTGTTTTGGTCTACAAACTTAAGACGATGAGTTTACTTATTTTCATAAATATTCATAATTTTTGGTAATATATGACAAATAAATATAACCTAATGATTAAAATTATTTTATTAATATTAAAAATTTAATTATCTATACTAATATTTAAAAAAACTACTTTTTTAACTTAAATATAAAAGTTAGACATATGCTGTCGTTGACTTTTTTGTAGGCATTTTCAAGCTCCACATCTTTTCTCTAAAACTCAAATATATATATTTCATAGTTAAGGCAGCGTTCGTAAGAAACGCTTCCATTCGACTGTTTTTTCTCCGATTCGCTTTGCGAAACGGACTATCACGTAAAAGCCTTTTTATTTTTCGGTTGTTTATATAACCTATGATATTCAGCAATAATGTGGCTTTCTATGGGTGATAGAATTTTTAAAATCGGTTCAGTAGATCGCGAGCTTACCCCTTACAATTTAACAAATATGCAAACACACAAACTTTACTTCTTCATAATATGTATTAGTATAGAAGTATAGATTATCAAAAAAAAATGTTACATATACATACCTCATAATGTCACATATTTGTAAGGTCACACTGACTTTTTTCCGAATGTATTATAAATATCTGAATATTTGGATATTGTTATTTTCAGATTGTCACAATATTTTTATATGTTGTTGTCTAATTCGTGAAAATGTGTAAATGTATATGATGATGTGATGAATGTTGAAGAACCCCAAATAAAATTGGGAACAGGGCAAAAAAAAGAAGAATTCGGGAAATATAACAGCTTTGGAATATTTCACATTTTATTAAAATGAGAAGGTAATAGAATTAACCGAATATTAATTAATAATTTGTATCAAGCACAGATGTAATTTTCTTCTTTTGGTCCTAATCATACTTTCTAAGCAATGACAATGTGTCCACCATTATTTTTTAGTTTATTATGGCATCACTTAAATGTGCTGAATCATCGATTTCTCGTTCCTGCCTGGAACAATTGTTGCGGTCACGTGGAACAATGTCGGCGGCGGCAGTCAGCATCTATTCTCAGCGTTGTCAGTTGCAGAATTACACTTTATTCCACTTCATCCTTTTTTACGCTCTTGATGTACCTATATATATATATATATATATATATAATATATATATATATATATATATATATATATATATATATTATATATATATATATATATAATATATATTATATATATATATATATATATATATATATGTCGACGATTAAAAGTAAATAGGGGGTAAGCGACAAAAGATGAAATGTTCAGGAGAGCCGTTTAAAGTTTTAAACTTTAGAAACACTGGCGTATTTCCGTCATTTATTAAGATATTTTGAAAAGTGAACATCTATAAAATCAGATAGAAATGGAACAGTTACTGGTATTCTTAGTTTTAGTGATTTGACATTATTTAATGTAGTTTTGGTCGCTTATTACCACAGCATTTAATTTTTGAATGAGTTGAAAATGTTTTTTTTTTTTGCTTGGGCATAAACGCCAAAATAGTCATCGTAGAGACATGGGAGTAATTCGCACGCATTTGAAAGAGCAGAAAATTTTGAATCCAATGACCTATGACATTTTTGACAAAATGTCGCTTATGCCCTATTTCCTTTTAACCGTCGATATATATATATATATATATATATATATATATAATATATATATATATATATATATATAATATATATTATATATATATATATATATATATATATATATATATATATAATATTATGATATTTGAATAGGTTCTTTTGTTCTTATTTGAACAAAAATTAAATCAGCCAAAATTGACGAAAAATTTCAAATAACAAACATACAAAAAGAAAACATTCGAAATTGAGAACTTCAACAACAATGAAGACAGTTTTTCAATTAAATATTAACGAAAGAATTACTGTATGTGCATTTAAATGTCTGTCATTATATGTCATTATATTTGATATTGAATCGTGCGATTTTATAAACCTGGCTCTGTAATTATTCGAATGAAATTATTAGGTGTCGACAGCAGCTGCCTGTATGTCAAAATAATTATAGGCCTGCTGCAGCTATTGAACCAATACATAATGTAGTATCCAAAGAGTTTATATAAGTGTTGACATGTTTTGCGTGCTTGACATTCAGTGCATCGGGCAAGTTCACTGTTCACTATTTGCTACGAAGCTTACAACTTCAATTTTTTTGTGGTGGTATGTTACACACATACCGTGGCTTAGCTCACTGGGGAACCATTGACACTACTAACAAAACCAATAACCGTGAATGGTGCCAACATGGAGGCCTAGTGAGGCATAGGCGTAACACTCGATCACACAATTAAATAGTATTATTTGCGAGCGCCTGTCTCGTTAGTTATGTACTAAATACATTGTTTGAAAGATTTAAATTTATTTACTTATCGAAGTGATTGCACAACCGTCATCATATCCTCGAGCGGTTGTATCCAGTTCCCGTCTACAACTTCCCGGCACACAACTCAACCAGCGTCCGCTCGTGCTGTGATGTGAGACAATTTTAGTTCTGAAGAATTTATCTTTCTGTATATATGTACGTGTATTTATGACCTACTAGCGGACCCGACAGACTTCGTCCTGTCAAAAAGATTTGTACAGTGGCAGTTTTTTGTTCCTAATTATTTTATAGATAATGTCGCATAGCCAACCAAATCGCAAAAAAAGTCTAAATGACCTATTACATTTTATGGCTATTCAATTTTGGAACGTGACATTAAATCCTCCAACGATGTATTCTGTGCTCCAACGCACGTACGCACACTGTTTTGATAGATATGATTGAATTTCAACTATATGTAGCGTTAATAAAGCGCAAATTGACTCTTTGATGTTAGGAACACACCTTCATTGCTTAGACAACAGTGAGTGCTTGCAATATGAACTTTATACAATAACAATAAAGCTCAATTCGACTGTACGTTTTAGTTAGAAAACGTTTGTATAGGAAAATAAAAGGGCTGTTTTTAGGGTATTTCCGATAATTATTCGAATTTTCCTCTTCTTCCCTCCTTGAACTTCAACGAACATTAACAAAAAAGAATTGGCCAAATTGGTCCAGGCGTTGTTGAGTTATGAGCTTACCAACACATTTTGCGATTCATTTTTATATATAAGATTTTAGATGCTTTTTGATAGAAATCGTGCGCCATTTACGAGATCAGTCAGGTAGATTAGTAAATGTATGAGTGAGATCTGTTATTGTATTTAGACTTAATACAATTAAATAATTCACCAATATTATCACACCGAATTGCCCACACGCAGGTCGCTCACTAAACTTGTACAAGTATGACGGCAAGTGCGCAATTATTTTGGTTTATCGATTTATACAGTCATATTATATAGTCACAGCCAAGAGACACTCAGTCCTCAATGTTAAAATTCAGGTTAGCTTTGATTTTTTTTACTGAAAAAAGTAACCTCACTAAAAACGATCCACTTAAATAAAATTAAGTTGCTTTTTTTAAATCAAATTACGCACTTATTTTTTATTTTATACACGAAGAAATATTTAGTTGACTACATATTTTTAGTCTGATGAGTGTGAAATTGTGCTGTATGGTAACGACTGCAGGAATAAGGTCTACAGAAGAGACGCTGTTCACAATGTTGCATTGAAGAAAGGGTCAGCTATGGTGGCGGTTCGTGGTCGGTTTTGGCTGGAATAGCGTCGATGGTACGAGAGAGCTTGCCTTCGTGTCTGGGCCACATCTGCCAACATTAAACTGTCATCGATACGTCAAACAGTGTCTTGAACTTCATGTGCAACTTCATAATCATCCAATACCTGGCCTAGGTGATAGGAGGTCCTTCGAGATAATGTTACTGAGATCGGTGTCTCCATTATGGAATGGCTAGCAACAAATTTGGATATGAATCCTATTGAACATTTATGGAATGAATCAACGAGACGAATTCGTGCAATAGATCCTGCCCTAGAAACACTTAGCCAGCTGCAAAATGCAATCGAACAGGAATGGAATGGAATGCCACAACATTTGATCGTGAGTGAGTCATCCGCTCGATGAAGAACCCATGCAAGCAGTAATTAAAAGAAATAACTCCAGGAATAACTTGTATTCCCAAGTTATTAAATAAATTTTTCTTGCTTTTTTTACATTTACGTGTATTGTTTTCCATCCATTTCCTTCATCATACTCTATACAGGTAAATTATAACTCGTTAAACCAAATACGAAATCTACGTAAATTTAATTTGATTTTAGAATTAAAATTTGAAAACCTCATATATTCCTAAATTAACACATACTGACTAACATTTTGATAATCCTTACAAGACATAAGCTTGCTAATTGTTTCGATTTTTTATCGGTATCTTCACGTTCAAATAAATGATTTGTGTGCATTTCGTCGATTCAGAGTCATTTTATACAAATATGTCACTTTCAATCTACAATCTGACAACCTAATTCAATAGCTATTGTCGCGAGTCTTGCTATGAAATCGGTTACGCTGGGCACTTCATATACAACTTTTGTTACAAGTAACTAAGGTACATGTCAATATGTCATCCGAGAGTGACGTCACAAAATAGCTTAGTAACATTTCTGAGTTACAACAAACTAAGGTATAGTACCCCTATCGTTTATCATATATTTGCATAATAGCGTTCTCTCTCTCTCTAACAATGGTTTTAACTCGCATCATGCCCTAAGAACCACACAGGATCTTACTATGAAATATAAATCAAAAAATATAGTTTGCTCTAGGTCGATTCATGACAGCCCCGGAATACGAGCGCGTGTCACGTTTATAAGCTTTATCAGAAACAGGTGTCCATGACGTGGTTATGTTTGTTTTGGTGGAGTTTTATCACAAATAACGTGTCGTAATGTAATAAATAAATTTGTCGTTTAAGTTTCTCTTAGTGTGGCAGAGCTACCACTGCGGTTGGACTTGATTTTTATCTAAAAATGTGCAGTCTATCTATGTATATAATGGACTGTATAACACTACTGTTGAAATCGGTCAGTAAATCGAGCACGGTACGCATTCAATATATGTAAAAATAGACGTTTGTATAATCTGTGATACGTCAAAATTTTTGGGTTCAATAAATTGTCATTTATTGTTATATGTTACATGCTTATTGTTATGAGATAAATAGTCAAAGCAAATCAAGGTAACCTTTATTCAATACTAGCTGACCCGGTGAACTTCGTACCACCTAATTATAATTATGTTCTGATCGAATCAGATTTGTCCGAGTCGCCTAGTACTTCCACCATATCATCATGTCCTGGCGAGCCAAGTGGTTCCCAAGTAGATGGAGCCAAGTTGATGGAAATAAAGAGAATAATACATTTCGCTTTTTATTATTTTTAAAGGCTTATAACCTGGTCTATATGGACAAAACAATGGAACGTTCGGATACACGGGTTCTTTTTACATGAGATGACAAAACAATATAATAAAAATATTTTTGAGAGTTAGTAACACTGTAAGGTTGGCACCCATCAAATATGTCAACACATTAATTATTTTTATATTTTGAAATTTAAATACACGATGTTATAAGCAAAGTTGATATTATGTTGTCGATTCAAAAGTCTTGTTTTAATGCGTTCTTCAATTCGAGTGGAACTGAGAGTACAAATACCGGCAAATGTTTGACAGAAAGTAAGTGATCAACTTTTATATGGGAAAATGAAATTGTCGTCTTACTCTATCTTACTCGCAATTTTTCCTTATTTGCTCACCGTTTAGACCTACCCTGGACTACGACAAACATTTTAAAACCAAAATCAGCTCAATCGGCCCAGCCGTTCTCGAGTTTTAAGCAGACTAACGAACAACAATTCATTTTTATTTATATAGATATGTCGTTTTGCTTTACTATGAATCTGTAACATATTCATAAAATATAAACAGCCATTCTTAAAAATTTTCTTGCATCTGTGTTGTTATATATTGTTCCAAATAGCATGCTATCTATATTGATTTTCGTGTAATTACATTGTGACACACAGTGGGATAAGAAATAACTATTTTTATAAAAGAAGTTACAGAGTATTTATCTGAGGCCAGTTTCTAATTGAAGATTCTGTAGAAATATGCTCGTTTCTTTCCGATACAAAGGCTCCGGCTGTAAACTTGTGAATCAATGGCGTAGCATCTATATCAATTCTATATTTTCAGTTACAATGTACCGAGATGCGTAAAGTGCTGTCGCGAAGGTCGCAATTTCGCGCTTTCCTTTGCACACTTGATGGCGTTTCTCCGATTTGCGTTATGCTTGAGAGAATATTCCATTTTCCCCATGTAACAAACCGGAACTATTCAAATATTAGAAAAATCATACGTTGCGCTTGCACGCTCGGTCAGCTAGTATGAAATACGAGGATGTAGTATTCTTAACTAGTCACCGAAGACAGTACTTCGAAGCAGTTTCTTAATCGCTTTGATATATCGCTCATTTGGAGCGACAGTGGCACAAATGCAAATCAGTTAACTTTACACCACATCAGAATAAAGATTATTTTATAGTTCAAAACGGAATAATAATGCTACAAGGACTTTTTGCCCTCTATCAGACGGTTTTTGAACATACAAATGTGGCGTTTTCATCGCCAACGCAGATGCATAGTATAAATAAGTCATTTTCGCATATATTTGCAAATGTGTCGCTGTCGTTCCAAATGAGCGATATATATAGAGATAACAGATTTGCTATAATAAACATAGATACACAATACACGTACTTGTAACTCTGTTTTCCATTGGGGTGGAGTTTACAGTTTTGCACTTGTTACGATCGAACATACTTCCCCAATTTCCTGGACTTTGATTAACACTTTGATGCACGCTCGTCGATTACGGGTACTCTTGACTTAACTTTCTTTCAATATATCACTTTTTTAGTAAAGTATATTCGTCTAGATCAGGAGTCACCAATTGGCGAACCGCGGTCGCATACGGACCGCCGACCCATTGTATGCGGACCGAAAAAATATATCTCACACAGTATTTTTTTGTGTTATTTAGTAGTATTGTTTAGTAAAACACAGTTTTAAAACGCAAACATGCTGAAATTTCCAGTGAAGAGTTCTGGATAAAATTTGTGTGTGGTAATAAATATCCAGAACTACAAAAATTTACTTTGATACTTCTCACTTTGTTTATGTCAACATATATATGCGAAGCAGCATTTACGAAGATGAACTTCGTTAAGAATAGATTTCGATCTCGACTTACTGATGAATATCTTCAGGATTTAATGTCAATAGTTTGCAGCAATTCCACTCCAAACTTCACACAGATAATCAACAATAAAAAATGCCACTTTTGTGATTGATATGTAAATAATAATACCCCTGTAATTTCCGTAATTACCTTTGTTCAATATTTTTTTTATGACCGCAAATGTCATTTCATTTCTTGAAATGGAACCCGAAACTAATTGGTGACCCCTGGTCTAGATCATCCCCTACCAATTGGCTCATTCATACTTGCCTTATAAATTTCTTTCGTTCATCCTTTCTCGTGTCTGAACCATCTTCAGATGGTTAGTGGAAGCCTACTTCCACTTCTCGATTTTTATCACTACATCTTCATTCAGACCGCACATTTCCCTCTCCAACAACGCCACTCCAGCCATTATTATCAAAGCTTTTCATTGGTTGCTTTTATCCTTTTTTTGCCACACCCAACATTCACTCCTATACATAAGCGTAGTGACCAGCATGACCCCTAGTCTGCTTGATTCATGGTCTGACTGACAATAATGAATGATTGAATACTTTATTTGCATCATTTTTCAACACACAAAAACAGACATAAAATAAAATAAATCAAACTTAATTACTAACATAGTTGAACGAGGAAAGGATGGATTGCTAACTTCTGACGAGTTAAATACGTATAGAACCAACTCACCTCAGTCCATGTTACTACATACTTATAACTAAATAATGAGACAATACAGTAATAAAGCCATTTATAGCCTCATTCACTTTGTTCCTGCCATTACTTTTCTTTCAATATCTGACTCTTACATACCATATCTTGTAAACATTGATCCCATATACAAAAACTCTTTCACTTGGTCAAAACTTACGTTTCGGATAATAATAACCTTACATTTTGATATTTTTTGTCTCTTTCAAACATTATCACTTTCATATTGCTTACATTTACCTTCAATCCATTTCTTTCCAATGCACCATGCATACATCAATATAATTTCTGTAAAAGTATTTTTTGTCGAATTTCTATAATATGTATTTATCCATGGATTGAAAAATCATATCGTGTCATGCTATTTTAATACGTGCAATATTCATGTCATTACATTCTAGATATGTGGACGTAATTTAGATTGACGTAATTTTTCCGGAGCCGTTGCCAAAATTTACAAAGGTATATAAAAAACAAATTGAATCGATTTGTATTATGCTTATGTAATTATACTTCTTACTACAAAGGCCTTTTAGAACGGATTCGTATAATAGATTTAAATGTTTCAGCGACTGAAATATACTCGCTTCATAAAGAAAATTATCATATATTAAACTGATGATTTTATATCAAATACGAGTGAAAATATCGCGGATAGAATACACATACATATACAGTACTAAATATATAAATAATTAGTGTAAACATTATTTATTTTGAGAAAATCATATTAATTATCAATAATAAAGCTGCATATTTGTCCCATGAAAACTCACACAATTAATAAGAATGACGATAATATACCATAATCAACTATACATTGCCTCTTACTTGTGTATTTGTGGGAGTATCTGGGACTGTCCCATTAGCACAATCACGGTAACAGATATGATATAGCGTTTATCGCGTTATAAACCATATTAAAATTAATCGACGATATTTTGACAGTTTATAGCGATAAACAGCTCTATCATATCACGTTTCGGCTACAGAGACTGCACTTCAAAAGTACTGTATTGCGTTGTAAATGAAAACATCAAGATAGCTTACTACGGGTTAACATTTGTTTGCAAAGATATCGACAGTGTAAATTTTTGTATGAAAACTTTGTACAGCGCCCCTGGCAGAACGGAATTGTACTATTATATAATTGTACTATAGTAAATTGATGCCAGATCCGCAGCTCTTGAATTCCAAGTGGAACCCAAGCTGTCATAAATAAATACAAACGCAAAATATATGTGTTTATAAAGAGTTGAGTGAACAAACGAATTGTTCTAAATTGGTTTGCACATCATTTTCGGGTGTACGTAGGCGTTGTTACGTAATTATTTGCTCTTGTATCTTTTTTAGGGTTCCGTACCCTATATCAAGAATGGAAGCATTATAATTAACACTATCGTTGACCGTCTTCAGGAATGCGTTGAGATGTTAACTTGAAATTAATATGAATTGTTCAGATCTGTAATCACTTGCAGCTGTGAATAAATTCAACTTCTAAGTCACCCCAATCAAAAGATACTGCCTTTTATGTTTCCTGTATACATAGAGCATATTTGACATTCGTAACGGAATCATACCCTTAATTGTATTTCCCGTTTTCCTAGAATCATTAAATTTGGTATGAAGTAATGCCACTTATTTCTAGTTGGACCATAAAAACATTGTGATTATAAAACTGTTGTAGAGCCTTTGGTATGTGAATTTCGACTCGCACTTGACCGGATTTTTAACGTAATGTCTCTCTGTATATGAAGCGAACTAGCAACTTCAAATTTTGACGTTTATGTCTTTAGTGGCTTCATCGCATATCAACGCCAATCTGAGAAAGTGATGTAGATTGTTTTATTTAAAGATTGCTTTACAATAAATATGCTGACGATAACTAAAGGTTATCATTCTGTCGGTTAGGTATCATCTTGAGAGTTCTCAGTAATTATTTAAACATAGATAGAGGCTTATTTGGTAAGTTGGCAATCAGTTGTGATCGCGTCACAATCCAGTTGTACATCATCCATTGCTCGTTTTCTAGCTGTAGAAGTTACAAGTAATCAGACAATGGCTGATGCGCAAATATCAAATTAAACAATAGCGACGCGGTCCTAACTGGTTGCTAAGTTACATAATAGGCGTACCGGATGCTCATGTTCGCAGTTGAGTAGAAGATGGGGATCGAAGATTTTGATTTCATAATAATAGTGGGGGCGAATACAAGAATATCTCGTACTACATAACGAATCTGAAACAGATTTTTAGAAGATTATTTCCGTGCTTTCTTTGTTATTGGATAAACATTTTTGGTGTAATATTCTGTATTCCTCGTCTGTAATGCCTTCAGGAGTGAAAGTGCTCCGAATATTGAAATCAAAAAATGTTACTCAAAGAGAACATTCTTTCATCTTTGAACATTTGTTTTCAATGATTTTAACATCATCATCATTTCAGCTAATAGACGTCCACTGTTGGACATAGGCTCACCCCGAGGATCTACATACTAAAAGTTCTTGCGCTAACGCATGGACCTACAGTTATCAGTCCTCTTCAGTCCAAAATTTTATATTTGTGTTTCAACGTAACTGTAAATAGTTTCGGCGATATTACATCGTCCTGTCTTACACCTTAGTATCAAGTTCTGGAGACGAATTTTCGAAACAATAGAAAACCAATTCGCATTCGAAATCGTGAGATTCGTATACGAATTACCGAATTTACTATTTCTGAACTTTGATTTCGTGCGTTGTGCAACGAGTGGTTCAACCTAATCGTTTTTGATTTCTACTAGTAGAATATCCAACGCTGAAGTGACCTTGACAGTGATCCGTTTCACGTGTCATCGCCGGTTTTTTGTTTTTGTTGTTGTGATTTTGAATTTTTCTGCGTGAAACGGAATTTAATTAAGAATTTGTTTTTAATGACAATACTGAATTCGAGTGATTCAAAAGTCTATAAAATTGTAAGCAGTAGAAAATAATTTCACGCCACGATTTATATTCGTATTCGAATTCCAAATTCACGTCTAATGATTCAAAAACACGTCTCCTGGTCGTGAAGGTGGACTGACATTGTTTTCGTAGAGTGACTGCAACATTTGGATGTATCGATAGTATATGGCATCTTTGGAGAGGTTGAAACACGACGAGATCTCAACAGAAGATAGTGGTAGGATAAACTTTTCGTTCTTCTGTATAGCCTGCCGCAGCGAGTGTATGTGGTCTGTGGTATACTGTAACCTTTTCGAAATCCGGCTTGTTTGGAAGGTTGAAACTTGTCAAACCTGCGCGCGCAACAATTCGTCGTCCTATCGAGAACAACTTATAAACATGACTCAGGAGCGTGATGTGTCTGCAATTCTGCAGCTTGGTTTTATACACATATTTGAAGAACAGTACCACCGCGCCCCTGTGTCATGCTTTAGGCTTGCGAGTATGACGGAGATGAAAAGAGAAGTAGAGCTTCTGAAGAGCCTTTCGGACTGGTAGTCATTTCGCATTCGGAAGCTCGGCTGTAACTCCAATATCACTCGGCGCCTTGTTGTTTGTGAATCTGGTCCGGTGTGTCTTCGATGTAATGTTAGGTTGATTTGTCCCTTACCTGCACCGGGTCGTACGTCGGGAGTTAACGCCGCGGTGTCACCATTGCGGCGCTCCCGACGACAGCAACAGCGCAGCGACTTCTCGCTGCCGAGCGTGGTCGTGGCCATGCTCCGCGGCGAGGCGGAATGGGAGGCTGTTGCCTCCTTTTGCGAGCACGTCATCTCGCAGAAGGAGGCAGCGGAGAGGTAGCGGGAGGAGGACGTCGAGGCCGCTCCTCTCCGCCGCAGACGCATAGGTAGGAGAAGGCGGGCACACGCAAGAGCGGTGCTCGCCTAATGACCCTACCGCGAGGCTGCGTGCGCGTCTGGCTCCGTCTGGGGGACTGTCCAGGGGTTCTCGGACAATCCCTCCCTTGGCGTTGGTTCGACCAGACCTAGGTCGAGCCGGCCCCGGTGCACATGGCGGTAGAATCGCGAAAGCCTCCATGTGCCCCGCATGGGTCTAGAGAACTCAGGGGGGTTTTAATGGATAGGCCGGTCCTGTCAGACCGGAGAGCCTCACACACGGCCGCGCCTAGCCAGCGCGGTGTCACGGTGCAAAAGGTGCATTACCCCTTTAAAAAAAAAAGGTTGATATGTCCCTAGAGTCAGGCATGAATGAAAGGCGGTCACGTAGTCGCGCCATAGAGCCAAGATTCAAAACCACCAAATTTATAAATGAAAGTATTTCGCCATATCAATTGAAATTAATTAATTTTAAATTATAAATCGTTGGCAAAAATTAATGTAAGCAAAAATCTGATGATAGACTGTTCCAATTTTCAATTCAATGGAATGAATTATCTAAACAACGTTCCAATTACAAATACTAGTAGGTAGTTAAATGCATTCGATACATTCATTTTACGCACACTTGTAAAGATAATAAACGCAATTCTCCAATCTAAGTATTTCCTTACAAACCTAATATAAAAGTTACGTTACAAGCAATTAAATTGTTAATAAATACAAGTATATATACTCAACTAGTATTTCCTAGTAACATTAAAATAAGGTAACGTTTAAGTAATTTCAATAGTTAATGCTTCGTCGTGTCTCATTAAGTTTAAACATTGGCAGTTTATTTTGTCTTCCTAAATTATTTCCTAAAATATTTTTATTTCCTTTACAGTTCTTTACCTCCAAGGGTATTGCTTTGACTCCTGAACTTTGTAAGCATATGTATGTAACTGTTATAAACAAGTTGATCTTCCAACAATACGCCGATAACTGCTGTCGGGCACTTCGTAATATATAGAATAAGACTTATCGATTCGTGTTGATAGATTAACTGTCGCATTATCGCCAGATAAACTATTTGTTATGTCGTCGCGCCATAACCAATGGAATCGGTGTCTGCAACGCGCGTTTAAACATAATTTTTTTACCTTCCAAGTGTAAATAAGCATCTTTGTAAAACGCTGAGTGACAGTTGTAGGCTTTTTATAGGGTTTTTAAGGTTATTGACAGTGCGGTCTAAAATACAGAAAAGTTTTGAACCAGCTATTTTCTTTAGTGTTTGTGTCCCTTAGAAGAGAGTGCACAAGTTGCACGTGTGCTGAGATGAAAATCAAAGTGAAACTGATTATTTACTAGTTGTCCGTAATTTTTGTTTCACACAGCATGGTCTTCACAAATGTATTCCTTGCCTAATGCTGTCCCTAAACAGCAACTAGCAGTATTGTGTTCTTGTTAACGTGTACGTTACCGCAGTAAAATGCGCCGCTTTAGAAAGGTGAGAGAGTGACATAAATTGGTACGTCCTGAGGAGTAATTGTTTTTTAGTTGTAGCAACATGTATATATTTTGAAGTTGTTAAGATAATCGGGAATCATGATTTTGCTGCAGTAATTTTGGTAAACTTTACATTGACAAATCAGTTGTTTGACTTAATTAAAATCATATGTTTTTGACGTGAATACGTCTTTAAAATTGCTTCCATAGGGACGCAAATCAAAAAATCGAATGATAACAAAATCGGGGGATACAGTTTAGTGCTGTAGCTACATATCTATCATCCCCATCCAAATTCTAATTACACCACTGGATAGCTAAAGGATCAAAGAATTTATTACGCCCAGTAAAGACTGTAACACATCGCCGCGGTGGAGGGGGAGCCCCGCCAATTTGAAGGCCATTTTTTGTTATTACCGTCGCCAAAATGTAAGGATGCAGATTTGTCGCTTGTGATTGACCCATTTAGGAAGTGAACAATCAGTACGGGCCATATTTAAAGTGAGCGATATTAAGAAACCATGTAATCGGAGTCTCTTTCCATAGACCTGTTCTCATTACTATGACAATCAAAATACAATAGCCCATATACATTTTGCTTTTAACTGCATTTCTCATTGTGCGGACAGAGATTAGATCTAGTTGGTTTAATCGCACAATTTCGTTTAGTTCGATTAAATGTCCACTACGCGCACGCCTTATAAAGGATCAGGTCATATCGACCCGAAAGATGCACCGCGTCCTGTACCAAGGAGCGGCCGCTCTCAGTACTAGCCTTAAGGTCATTGACGGCGAGAAATTTGAAATGCCGCAAAATTTTGTTATACACGAACGTTTAATATATGACAAAATCTTTTAAAATATTAGGCCGAGATATAGTAATTAATGGAGAAAATACGTAAGTCTAAAGTATAAAATTACTTCACCAAAAACCGTTACTTTTTCCGAATATCTTAAAATCTTTTGTACCAATTTTGCTATTGCTGAATGAATTACCCGTGTTCCATGTGCAACGAAACAACATATAAAACGGATGGCGGCTTATCGTGCGATATACCGCCATCTTGAAATTTATTCTTTGTATTTTGAGAGTTCACATCACATCGCGTTTTTGTGGTCTTGCTGCGCGGGCACGCTATATACCAATTTTCTGTTATACCTATTACCTTTCTAAAGCAAAACATTTTATGGCGACAACACACATCCTTATTACTTGCAGTAGTTATATTTTAATAGTGTTCTTGGAAATCATAATTTTGAATAAGATTTCATCTGTTCCATATTTGAAACTCACGTTAGCCTTTATTGCAAATTACAGGTCTCAAAATTAGAACCGGGGTACGGGGTACAGCGCGGTGGTGCATAAGGTCGCATTCCTCCCCCCCCCCCCCAAAAAAAAAAGTCTCGAAATTAGAAACTGTACTATTCGAATTAAATACATTAGGAGGCAACTGGACAGTTTGTATATTCTAAGACAGCCCTTTAGAAAATGTGAAAATAATAGAAAATATGTGCTAAGAAATGATTCAAGCACAACGATGCTTAGCCAGGTGGACAGTCTCATCATTCTTATAATTATATAGTAACAGGCCAGTAGTAGGTTTACTGTAGACTCTTGCATATAATTACCTCACTGTCGTTTATTCGAACTTTCTTTATATTACCGTGTATTCCCTGCTTATCTATATAAAGCGGATACGTACCTTACATATATATTTTTATAAAAAAAAAACTACGGCATATTTTTACATACGCATTGTTACTGCCGATTGCCATTGTTGGCTTTTGATGTGGCAATCAAGCAAATGTTACCATATAACTGACGAATGAAATAAAGATCTCGTTCATCGTATGACTATTGCGTATCGTAATTATTTCCATATGCAGTTTTTCTTCGTTTTTCATCTCAAGAATAAGCAATTTGTCCTGTTTCCTCTCTGAATTTTACGAGTAAATTTGAAAATCGAATGTACAACTAGCAACACGACAAGTTTTATATTTGCACGGCGATGACCACGAGCAAGAGCTGTTTCAAGGTCAATGTCAAGCTTGACGCGATGCTGTGTATACATCGGAGTATCATGTGGGTAGTTAATTAGTGGGAGCAGATAATCTAGATATTGTTTCTAAGCTGCCAATTAACTCATCTAAATTATATATTTGCAATAGATACTGTTTCGTTTCGTCTGTGTCGAAGTGAACTCTCTAATTGGCATATTAGTATTCTTCAAGACAATATCTGGGCTGGAATCTTGATTTTGAACTAGGCATTTGCTCATGACGTTATAATAATTGGATACAGTCCTGTGTGTGAATGTTAGCGGTTAATTAATGAAATAGAGGAGCTGACATGAAATTCAAAAGTCCTTGGGAACTAATAGGTTTGTAATATTCCTTATAAGTTTACTTTGAATTAACATTCTCATTGTCTACTTAAGCACGTACACGGCCCTGAGTGTTTCGTTTCATAGACAAAGGAGGAGCTAATGTCATCGTCAAATTTATAGATTTAACAATCGTTTGCTCTAATACAAAATTTATATCACTAAAGCGTTTTTAAATTATTAGAGTCAAAGTACAGAAAATATTAAGCGATATTTTACAACAATTTTTAGGTGTTGCCCCATTTTACAACAGTGGCGTGCAAGCCACTCGATTCGTTATAGTGAATACTAAAATTTATCTAAGTTATCTTACCTTCATCTATAGTCTACAATAAAAAAAAGAAAGGTTAAAATACGATTACCTTAATCTATACACTTGTTTGTATAGTCATATAGAATAGAATGAGTCTCGGCAAAAAAACACTTTTTTGTACATTATGCAAAATTGTATATAAATATACGAGCACAAGTTCATGCGTAATTCATTAAAACGGACCAGTTTTTTAAATGTATGCTCTGAGCCGGCTTAATTACTTAATTTTAATATAAGGCCACAAAGGTTGGCGGGTTGCGTCGAACGAGACCTTTGCTATGCCGCATTGTTGGCACTGTATATAGAAGGACAATCAAATACTGCATTGCAAACGATTCTTAAGTGGTGTATGTCGCATGTCGATTTTCGAGTTTATATTGGCTTTTTTCTGACTTAGACTATTCCTTAGCCATTGATCACATAGATAGAAAACTAATTAATTATTATCTGAGCGTCGGTGTCGTCTGATTGGCAACTACTGTGTCGACACCGCATAGTACGTTTTACTTGTTTCTGAGAATTTCGAATATACACAAATTTATACTGGTACATGGCTGAAGGAAAGATCTCAATAACCCGCATGCATACAACTGCAAAAAAAAAAAAAAAACTGAATGTGAAATGAAATATGCCGTATCTCATGGATGGGTCGTAGATAAGCTGTGATAATAATATATTTATTAACACTTCGATGATCGTCAGTGCCTGATTAACCCTTAAACTACGACTTTTAATTCGAGTCAGTAAAATGACAAGTGCAACTGTCACTGATACAAAAAAGGGTGACCCACTACAACCCACTACAATAGTGATGTTCGGCAATCAATAGATTTAGACATTTAGTCATGCTTTATTTTATTAGGTATCAAAGCGTTTTTTTATTGTAAATATGTAATACATACCATATTAAATAATATGATTTGTGACACATGACACTGGAAATGTCATTTTACTGACTCGAATTAAAAATCGAACTTTAGGCTAATTAGGCTGCAGCTTAGCGCGCGAGGATCGGGGGGCGGACAATTAATGTTGAAATTTAAAAAATACGCGCGTAAAACAAACCCTGACTTGACTCGAATCGGTTCTTTTTAGGTCGACCGTAACACACCTGGCGGGGGCGCGTTCTTACAATTAGCCTAGGGCGGTCAGAACTCTTGATCAGTCGCTGATGATCGTGTAACAAAGTATGTTGAGCGCAGTGACGCTTCAGTGACTTTTGCTGCTACCAAAGTTGAGCACCGTTCATCGTCGTTGTAATAATACATCGTGAGGATCCCAAGCTGTGGGTTCCTTGCCGAATCGATCGTTTGAAAGAAAATCTATATTTTATGTAATGAAAACAATTAGCTGAAATAACACAGACCTGACAATTAAGATAAGACAAATTGTTGTTGAAAAGCTGCGCAACTCACGTTAATGTTAAGTCACGGAATAGTATTATAAGATAATATGACGCTGTACGTACAGTACGTAGTAGATCCAAACGAGGACAGTTTAAAAAAGGCACGGACTACGACACTACGGAGTAGACATATATAATAAAAAAAAAATTGTTGTTGATGAGAGCTGTTCTGACTTCTGCTGTATGCTAACACTAAACCCTCTCATTATATTTACGCGTATTTCTACACAATTGCAGTAGCTGGTTATGTCTGGAATATTTAGGGCTAAGTATTCAAACTTTCATATCAAGCTATTGCCCAGCTAGTAATTGTGCATTCGTGTATACAGAACTAGCATATTTTTATGACTAGTTTTGAACCCTTGCTTGCTGCGATTATCCGCGGCGGATTTCGGCCGCGTGAACATTCAACGCTACACTTGCATGCATTGGACGTTCATTTGTTTCCGCATAAAATCAGGCCCAAAATAAAAGGTGTAAATCCTTCGTGTTCGACATGTAACTGAATTCTTGATACGATTAATCGTATATAGTGAGAAATTGAACATTTGCCGTATTGTATTTGCGAAGAGAGCCACAGTACACACATTCTGACGTAAAAAAGTTAAAACCTGCTTCTTTTGAATAAATATTTTCATTCCGCGTAGTGTAACATATTTTTAACACTATATTTTATCGTAATATATGTAAAAAGCCACGCCTTTCAATAATTTTTCAGTGGATATCCCAGTTTATATGTATAAAAAATGATATAATAAGTTATAACAAAAGTTTTTTGCGTTTGTGGCAAAATTACACACAGGCACGTCACTTGACCTGGTTGTTTGGTAGATATCAAAGTTTGTAAAGGTTTTAGAAATAAAATACAATACCTTAAAGTTAAGTCTGAGATAGCTACCAAAAAAACGTATATAAATTTAATTGCTTATATGTATATATAGAATTAAATTACAGGTTCAAGCACTGATCAGTAGGTTCACGTTGTTTAATAAATAAATTTGATAATTATTTGCTTTATTGCCAGGACCAGGTTCGTATAGACGTATGATTTTAATTTATTTTTGAATCGCATATTAATTTTTGAATACCGCAATCTACCGCAGTTGTCAGTTCTCCTTTATACAATGTCAATGACTAGTTCGCCAGTTCGACCAGTTTTTGCCCAGAGAACTCGGGGGGGTTTTAGTGGGTAGGCCGGTCCTCTTGACCGGAGAGCCCCACACACGGCCGCGCCTTGCCAGCGCGGTGTCATGGTGTGCCTAAGGTTGCATTTCCCCCCTCAAAAAAAAAAGTTCGACTAGTTTACTGTATTATGTATTACTATATATTTTTATTATATATTATTCACAAAGTTTTTTATACGATTTTTAACAACTTCCGTAGTCAATTGGTTAGTACACCGTTTACAAGGTGTCACCATCATTGAGGTCCCGGGTTCAAATCTCGGTGGTGGCAGATGTTTGTGTGATAAATGCGGGTACAAACCCTTAGTCATGGTTGTTAATATATACTTCTATCCGTTACCCTAGGTCCCATAGCACAAGCCTACAGAGTTACTACTAGTTACTTACTTTGGGCTAAGTTAATTGATATGGGTGTAAGGAATATTTATTTTTTTTATACATTTTGCTTACCTATTATAGTTGTTAAGGCATTAAATTTCTTTTGTTTTGTGCGATAGCACTAAATATGTACAGTACACATATTACGGTTATTGTTTAGTAGATTGATGTATAATCAATTTACGTCTATATATATTTGTGGTTACTTGGATATTACTTGAATGGGGGGAAACAAAAATATCCATACATTTAAATTAGCTGAGTGTACTTTATAAACTCCAGGGCGATCGATAGTGTCCGTTGCAACCCTCATATGCCTGAGATTCCAGGGGCAAAACGCATCTGTGTGGCGTTCTTTATCAGTCCGATATCGGGACTCGAGAGGCGCACAGGACTCTGAACGGTGCCTGTAGTGTGGCGCGCGTCGCCATTTTCGCTTTGGAGGTTTTATTCCGTTCCGTTTTTTAATTGAGGTGGTGTTGAACGCTTAATTGAAGTTGTGGAGTAAATTTGTTTTCGTGACAAGTGTTTATTATAGCGAAGTTCTTCGGTTCAAAATTATGTTGCGGTTTATATACTTTTTGTGTTTGGAAGAATAAATAATAAAAGTTAAAGACATAGTGATGTGAAAACGTTTTATGATCTAAATAAACAAAAACTGTAAATAATTAACAATAAATAATGAAAAATATTTTGAACTGAAAATTGGAACTTATAATTAATTAACTTTTACTCTTTGACACTTTTATTATCTAACTATAAATCTTCTTATAATGATAAATAATTAATTGTATATACATTCCAGTACCTTTATTATGTAAACTTGCATTAAATTGAGGTCACTGCCAAACAGACAGTGGTGTTCTATTACACGAGTTTGCAACTTTTGCGTCTGTTCTGTTTTGGCGACATGGCATGTTTTCGCAGTGTAATCATATCAATTAATTATAGCGAAGTTCCCAGTATTGTTTTAACAATAGCATATAGATTGTTAATCGCCGCGCAAGTCTCTTCATTCTGGAACTCATTATTGCGGGGTTAATACGAGAGTGACAAAATGGCTTGGGTTGTAAAACGTTCCGGTAGGTATATAACGACATTGTTCAGACTACAAAATTGAACATTCAAACAAATTGGGAAGCCAATTGGAAGAAAATGATCAAAGACAGTCTTGAAAGATTCGCGAATTTCTAGCCTTAACAGTGAATATTGTTCGATTTGCTGGTGTTAACTCTGCATGTCTTGGTACAACTTGCACAGAAGCCTTAACGATCGAGCGGCTTTGCGAGTTTCCTAATTGGACAGCTAGCGATTATTTCTTTTACATAGTCCATTAATTGTAATATCGTGTTTCGAGGCTCGTATTAATAAATCTAGCATCAAAACGATATCTTGGAAAGAACCCAATTCTGCGATGCACTATTAAGAGCCCGAAACTATGTATTTCCATAGAACTGCAACATATTTGCGAGTGCAAAGTGATTCACAATACGGGGCTTTCAAAGTATAGCGAATATAATATAATGCGATTTATTCGGCATGTGACATCTTTTTTAGAATTCTAATCGTGTTGTTTGCTTTCAGCTGAGCTGCGATGGTTATTGCAGTCGTGCAAAAACAGTGAAATGAATCAAGGCGGACTCAAGCACGCGGCCACGGAATCGCGCCTGGACAGTAAACGTGAGTAGCTTGACAGATCGTCTCTCATTCTACCTACTTCCTATGGGCTGTCAGATGGTCCGGACTCGTCTTGATTGTTCTGACTTACATTCGAAATCGTAGTGTTCTTAATTCACTTATAACATCATATCCTGTGTCAAATCGGCCAGCACTAAGCACTTTGTCTTACTTTTAGAACATAGAGGATACATACAATATCTAGAAGATTTAAACGCGGGTCGAAAATTTCGCTATAAAATTATTATATTCGCTCATTTGCCATTTTAGCAAGTAACCTCTGTCGTAGATTGTCATTTCCACATATTGTTATTTTCGCTATTGTTTATTTTACAAATTGATTATATACATTCGTAAAATTTGTTTATACATATTTAAAAAAAAATCATTATACAGATGAACCTACAAATGGAATATTTTATAAAAATGACTCGTTACGAAAATTTAATTCTATTTTAGTATTTCAATAACGTGACCATCTTTTGTACCCGATTTCTATGTCCGTTCGATTCGTTCTGGCTATGGACAACCATATTTTGACAAGATTTCCTTTGATTTAATGTCAAAATTTAAGTCGTACCGCGAGTAGAACCCGTCTAGGCTTCAAACCCCTAACTTCTAGATCAAAACTATTTTATTAACTTTTCAAAGATACCGTATTCTATTATTTACAAGATTTCACTCGGGCGATACATCGCAAATAGTCTCCAAAACCTATAGGTGAAAAATCTCGCCATAATGTTTGCACACATTTTAATTAATCTGTCCTGTCTAAGAGCTCCTGTCGAATTATTTGTTTATGATCGTTACTTTAAAGATGTTTGTCTTTTACCCATCTAGTGTTTGGTAATCACCTAGTTCCAAAAATATTTCCAAAAATATTTACAACACAGAAGAGAAATTAAAGCTGCCTACATTATCTACCTAAATTGCATCCATATCGTCAAAACACTAAGATGTTTTATTAATATATACTATTGGACCAAATTAGTTTGTATTCGTGGTGATAAGCCTTTTTTTTTTTTTTTTTTGTTCGCTGAGGAAAATGCATTGAATTGCATACCCCGGCTGCGGAAAGCCGGTGGTTATGTGGGGCTCTCCAGAAGGGGAGCCTACCCACTTAAAAACCTCAGCGATGGCCATCCTCTGGCGTTGTAGGGGCCCTCAGGATCGAGTGTCGCAACTGAGGACCCCCGCCTTGCACCCCTGGGTGCGTAAGTGCGTAAGGGTACTTGGGGCAGTGTGGAGATGTTTTTACTACACTTGAATTATATGCCAAAACTAAATTTGTAGAAAAAGACGCGTTAATGATTTGTTTCATTGACCATTTGTGTTTATTAATAATATATGATTTTTAATTACTCTGAAAGTGTTTAATATTTATTCTGGCCATAAATACGGTCATAATTAAAATTAAACAAAATTATAAAATTGATTTTGGACTCGTGTCTTTTTTGACGTGACAAGGTCTATAAATTGTACGGCGTGGAGTCATTCTCGAAAACACCGTAACGGCCGAATCTGACGCCACACGGAGTCCACGAACGGCGTAACGGCCGATCTGACGCCAAATATAAATGTTATACATTACTTTATTTTAAATAATTTTTCCTGTAAGTTAACATTTTGAGATTAATATCGGAATATTCGAATTAATTTTGTGTATTAAATATTGTTAGTGTTCATAGATAAAATTGTTAAATAAGTCATTTGACATATTGCTATTAATTATTAATTCATTTTGTTCTAAGATTTTGAATTAACATTTGGATTATTCAAATTAATTTTGTTTATTTGATATTATTTTTGACGTGACAACGTCTATTAAATTGGTACGGCGTGGAGTCATTCTCGAAAACACCGTAACGGCCGAATCTGATCCAAACGGAGCCACGCACATTACTCATAATAATTAATTTATGTATAACTTCAGAAGCAGAGAATTTAAACAAACTATTAAATAAAAATATAAATGTTATACATTACTTTATTTTAAATAATTTCATTGCACCCAGAAAAAATTACCATGTAATAGGCGTTGTCACGTTCAAATATCGGCAGTAGACGGAGTTCTACAGACAATTTTCGCACCAATCAGTTGTTAATATTAAAATGGAGTGGGATGGTAAAGATTTTAAACCTTCCATCCAGTTAGTATTATATACGAATATTAATGTACCGTGCAATTGACAAAGACATTGAAACCTTATCTGTTCGTGACAGAAAAGATCTGACTGCCCACGCAATGAGAAAAGGCGTTCGAAGCAGTGAGTAAAATAATTCAAGGAAATCTAGTCGGAAAGCCATAGAATTAAATTCGGGAGATGAGAATATTACCTAGAACTATTTTGAAAGAAGACGTATAACTTGCAGCCTATAAGAGACGCTCGAGTAATTATAATTTAAAAATAAAAAATATACCAAAATCAAAACAACTTTGTAAGTGGTATAAAGAGGGCTTACAGAAAAAAATTGTTTACGTATGAGAATATTTTTATAATTGAACAAATAGTTTGACAAACATTTATGCTTAAAGCTCTAAAGAAGCTTCCCGATTAGTCAACAGTGTACAACGTGGACATTATTAAACTTTAGTGATGATAGGGTGTTAGCTATGAAGGACTAGCTGAAATTTCTATGAAAATGCTGCAAAACATCGGGCTAAGTAATTAAGCCCCTCAACAACAAAGAGGAAGGTATTTATTGGATTTAATGATTATTATACATATAAATCTTCCTCTTTAATCACTCTATTAAAAAATCTACCTAATCTAACTCTATCTGTGAATATCCCGCTCAACCTTCATAGTACAACTGACTTTTATCAAATTCTGACAGATCCGCGCGATCATTCCTGCTAGCTCGGCTGGAACATGTCGACAACTGTTACCATTTATTAATTTAATTATAGAGTTATAACTGCCGATATTATAATCAGATTGCTTAAAAACACCATTAAAGTTAAATAAATATACAATAGTTATTTGAAAAAGTATTATTCGTGATTGTATTTTGACTCGAAACTTATTGCGATTTCCCAGTGCGGACAGATTTTGTATAATCAGCCTTTTTGTAGACCTTTGGAGTCTGCCTGACAAGTATGTTATCTAATTAGTCAATTATTAATAATTTTATCTTGGTCATAGCCCCCTGTTAGGTGTAATGAACTGGAGGTGACATTGATTCCCAAAATTAGCTATTTTGAATTTAAAGTGCTTTATCGTAGTTGTTATAGAAACAGATGTTATACATATATATATTACGTTGTGACGCCGGTGGACTACACAATAGACTGTGAATAACGAATATGTGGATTATTGCGAACATTATGAGAAATACCAGTAATTCACGCCGACCGTTTCGGCGATAGAATATCGAGTTTTCTTTTTTAAATGGAATGAAGAATATGGTACGTTTATATAAATGTGGTATATACTTGATTTTAGTGTCTTGTTTACGTGTCTGTAGCTTTGGTCAAGTACAGTGTGCAATCAATCGTGAGGCAAGCTGAATTCATCGGAGCGTTGCGCTGTCTCGCTCAGTTAGCAATGTGCAACGAAATCCTCCTGTCATGTGGATCAGCTCTGCCGAATTAGATATTCTTGGAGCTCAGCGACTTACTATGAATTTAATACTTTTAAAATGAAATGATTAACAAAAAATCTGAGTAAATCAAATGTAATAAACTTAGTAACATTTTAATTTTATTTGCTCCCTTGATTCTTTATTAAATATTTTATAATTGATTTAAGGAGTAACGATTCATGCATAATTGTTACTAGTTAGAACGAATTGTTAATTTTTATATTAAGTTAGTTGAGCCCTTAGAAAATTGTTATTATAATAGTTGATACTCGAGACCATTTTATAAAAAACACTTGTTATCAACTCTACTACAAAGCTGAGAACTTGAGGCCTTGGTGTAAAACACTCTGTAAGGAATTTTTGGACAAAACGATTTTCCCGTAATACCGAAAGATTTATTATGCGAAAGAAGAGGCGTCTCACTAATATTTGCTTCAGTAAATTTATTCATAGTTACAATTTCACCTTAAAATGCCTTAAGTAAGGCTGAGGCTATGTAAGGGTGCGTGGAACACTATCGATTTGTTATGACGATGAGGTAGCTCTACACATTATAAGATTAAAATGATAAAATTAAACTGAATATTAATATTATTTTGAATAATGAAATAACATAGTAGTATTTCGCATAATACAACATTAGGGACTCACTACAATATTAAGGACATACATACACTTTTTCTTCACGATTTACTTCAAAATTACGGATTGGTACTCTGACCTAATACTCAGCGTTATTACCTACTTAGGTTAATGTTTATTTAATAGACGCATTGGAATTCAGGCCGCCTTATACCTAGTGTCATTACCTAGGTATTTAGATGAATTTTGATTTTATGAACGGTTTGGAATTCAGAACTCTATTTACCCGGCGTTATTATTATTATGTAGCTTAAATCGCGTGTCTTTATAAGATACGGTCCTTTATAAGGCGTGCGCGGGGATACAGATCCAACGCGTAGAGGCCATTTAAGCCAAATTCAATGAAAGTGTGCGTGGAGTGTACCAACTGGGTCTAATCTCTATCTGGATCATCAAAAGCAGCAGCTAAAGACTATACCCAGTTAGATGCACAGAAACTATTGTCAGTAGTGGTCAAAAAGCCTGTGGAGAACCGGACTATGGAAGAGACTCTGGTCACCTGCCTTCTCAAAGCCTCCTAATTGATTTTAAATATGGCAGGTGGTGACTCGCCGCTCACTAAATGGGCCCCGCAAAAAAGCAGACCAATATTGGTGCGAAGAGAGCAACATTGGTGTGAACGGCTAAGGGTGTAGAGAGGTGTGTCTGCGACAGTGATCGAGACGCCGTCGGCGTTATGACATTATTACACTTCCACCCTTCGAGCATCTGCTCTTGCGACTCCACTCTGCCCGGCTGGTTAAGGCAAGACAGAGGCGGGTGGCACACGCCTCCCTGAAGCACATCGGTACCCGCGGTGACGCAATTCACCGACAGCTCGCCACAAGCTGCCCTGAGGGGGACTGACTACACTGATGGGGCATTTATGGCAGTTAAAGGGCATGAAATGCCCCGCCAGCGGGCAATGGGGTCGTCACTTCCCTACGCCTTTATTATTATTATTATTATGCTTAAATGAATCTGATTTAATATATGAATTGTTATTCAAACCGCTTTATACCTAGACTTATTTGTTACCTATTTTAATTTGTCGGATATATTGGAATTCGGACCGCCTTATGCCCAGCGCTATTACCTACTAGATGAATTTGATTTTAATGGATGGATTGGAATTCGAACCGCCTTATACAACAGCCATATTACCTAGCTATTTAGATGAATTTGATTTGGTGGATTTATCCGAAGTCGGACCGCATTCGAAGCGTCAACATGAATAAGATAATTAATTCAGCGTGTAGGGCAATTGAATACCACCAAGTTTAAAGTGATACAAATATTTTAACAGTTGCGAATTGCGACAAACTAGCGTCGATTTTGTTGCGACATTGCCAATAGACCTGTTCACCTAGAATTACAAAAGTGTTGGAACAGTGATTTTTAATCGACACGTGCTCGCATAGTTTACGTTTACGTTATGTCGATTTAAATTTAAACGAATGTCTAATTGATTTTATTTAAAGCCGTGTTCTTCTAGTTTTATCTCATAACACCGACTTTCTTATATAACGATCGCTTCCAAAATTACAGATTTACAAAACGCTTAGTACGCAATAGTACTACTTCTCATTAAGATAGTTGCGCACAATGTCAACCGCCAGCAATGTTCTCTGAATGACAACCGCTCAAGACGACTTGTCACAATTACAAGCTTCGCACACTTACGTCTCCTACATACAAAGCAAAAGTCTTTAGTATAACAACTTCTTACAAAACATATACACAATATATATATATATATGCTTGAATACTATATATAAAACATATCATGCTAGTTACATCATTTATAACTCGACGATGGCTGAAACAATTTAAATGATCACTCATTCGTTGGATTCATTTGATAGTTTAAGAGTAGCAGAATATTAAGAAACACACTAAAAATATTATGTAAAGAACTATTTATTTATTATATACTAGCTTTCTGCCCGCGGCTTAGCCCGCGTGGATTTCGGGATTGGGTCTATAGAGGGTTAAGGGTCATAGCTTTTGCCCACGGCTACATATGCGCGGAAGTCGGTTTATGGCGCGAAGGTATTATCGCGCTTCCCGTGGGACTATCCGTTTTTCCGAGATAAAAAATACCGCAAAACCCTGCTCAAGAATCACTCTATCTATTGATGAAAACCGCATGAAAATCTGTGTAGTAGTTTTTGAGCGAAGCCTTTATTGCGCATCCCGTGGGATCTGACGATTTTTTCGGGATAAAAAGTATCCTATTATTTAATCCGAACTTTTATCTTTACGTCTGCAAAATTTCAAAGCGATCGGTTTAGTAGTTACGGCGTGAAAGCGAAACAAACAAACTCACTTTCCGATTTATAATATTATAGTAGGGATTATTTATGACGACCTCCATAGTCGAGTGGATAGCACACCGGTTTCAAAGTGTCGCCATCTCTGAGGTCCCGGGTTCGAACCCGGTGGAGGCAGATGTTTGTGTGATGAATGCGAGAATTTGTACCTTAGTCATGGTTGTTGATATATATTTCTATAAAAAATATTTATATATGTCTAATATATGTATGTCTATCCGTTACCCTAGATCCCATAGCACAAGCCTTACAGAGCTTACTTTGGGCTAGGCTAATTGGTGTAAGTGTAACTAATATATATTTATTTATAATAATGGATTATATAATGCGGTGGAATTCGTTTCGCCAAGTTTTGTTATTCCGCCGTCTTCTTGACAGCTCATGTCTATTCATTGACGTTAGGCGATACAAAGTTCGCCAGGAATTATGTATATGACGAAAAGTTCCCACAAAGTCTTACAGCGTCAACTTGGTAAATTCACACAGACACGCGAAACTCACTCAGTAACTCACTTCGTTTTGTCAATGATGTCAATAATTTCTTGCTAATTGTTCATAGTGCGAAATATGCATAATGGTAACTTCGGCTGCTTAAAATTAAAACATAGTAACTCCTTTCAACAAAAATGTTCAGGAGAGCAATAAAACGGGTTGGCTCCTTTGATTCGTTAGCCCGACGAAACCAGAAGAGATAACGATTTGGGTGTTTGATCAAAAGTTGTGCTATATGGTTGACATTTTACTTCTACTAATCTGTTTGGAGTATAGTTACACTAAAATCGCTCATACTTTATTTTTTTTTTCGTGAATTTACCCAAATATAACTATAAAAACAGTATCAAAACTTAGTAAGTTTGATTTACTAGGTTATTTGGATATTTATTTGTTATTTTTACTTTGCGCCAATTTCAAAACATTGCAAGTTGGTATTTCAAATTCATAACTTAGTAAGTCGCTTGAGATGGGGTTAGAGGGAGGCTAGGGTTTTAAATTTGTATTCTAACATACTAAGTTTAGAATTTGTACGTCAAAGAAATTCTCGTAATCATGACAAATTGCTTAGACTTGCTATATTATATCATAATATGAATAGTATAAAACTGGGTGTTTTAAGGTCCACATCGTTTCGGTACTACCTAGAATTTGAGCAGCCGACTTGTCCCGTTGCTTCCTTTTTGATGACACTCGCCATAATCGATCTCTTTCTTTCTTGACTTATACGTAAACTCCCAACTTCTTCTCGATTCTTTCTCCATTTATGTGCCACAATAATAAGGGTCGCCATTACTGGTTTTCTTCTTCCCCTCTCCTCTAAGTCGTCATAAATACCGCATCCTTACAGTAACAGGCGTTTATATTTTTGAATTATGTAGATTCATAAGAAATAATGCTCACTATTTTCAAAGAGTTTCTGATAAGCCTAGTCGTTACACATCCCGACGGGAAAATAATATAGTTGCACCCCCAGTAAACCTAAATTTATATAAAAATGGCGCCTATTATATGGCAATTAAGATCTATAACCATTTGCCGGAAAGCTTAAAGGTCCTCCAAGGTAGAGAATTTGAAAAATCTTTAAAGACGTTTTTGCTAAATAAGACATTTTATAATTTAAAATAATATTTTGACAGTAAATTAAAATGAAATTTAATAAAATTGATTATTTAGGTATAAGACATAATGACAAATTAATACAATTTTTATCTAATATGACATGGGAATTTATTATAAATAATGTAATACAATTTATCATTGTATAAAAGAGAAATTTGACAGTAAAATATAATAATTTAGTAGTATATGACATGGCAACAGAGTTAATTATAAATAATGTAATACAATTTATCAATGTACCTATAATTTACCTAATTACAATGTTGTTTTTTGTCTAAAATAGTTTATAGATAATGAAATGCATGTTTTGATATAATGTAGATATTGTTTTGCTTTGTAAATTTCACAATTTATTAAACTCTAGATTTGTAAATTTTCACAATGCCTTGAAAAGGTAAATTTGTAGGATAAATGTATGCATAGGTACCTGTGTTCACGTCCTCCACGCATTAAATATATCTTTGTAATTGTGACTTGTTGTTGAATTGAAAAATGATTACAACATTTTTTGTCTCTTGAGCCGCGTATTCAACTTCAAACGATTCAGGCCCAATCGCAAATTTTAACTGTATTCTTCATCCTTTATTTTGTTTTGCAAAAATAGACTTTATTCACTATTAGTAACCGTCTTCATTCTATCTTTTCAATTATATCTATCTACAATCACAGACAAAAGTCTTCTTGTAATCTGCGTTTCATCCCTTTTCATGGCAAATTATTTGCGAGATGCCTACATATATATATAACACTCTTTCCAGTAGTTTCAATTTTATTGCTTTTAAACTATTCAGTGTACTTTTAGGCTAATAGATTAGACCACAAAGGCTTTTAGGTTAACACCACTGAGGCTGACTCTACCTTAATTCATGATTAATAAATTTATTAATAGGCAAATTTAGGTACAGTCGACATATATATAACACTCTCTCTAGTAGTTTAAATTTTATTGCTTTTAAACTATTCAGTGTACTTTTAGGCTAATAGATTAGACCACAAAGGCTTTTAGGTTAACACCACTGAGGCTGACTCTACCTTAATTCATGATTAATAAATTTATTATTAGGCAAATTTAAGTACAGTCGACACAGCGACAACCTTTACATATTTATACCACGAATACTGCCGCTATTTACGAGCGACGCTATAGCGGTCGCAAGGTCAACATGTAGCATCTGGCGTGTTGCCGAGTGTACCTATTAGTCTTTATCATTGAGTATCGTAATTATGCACAATAGTTCCGCGTGTAATTTTAACTATTTTTAGTTAGTAACATTGTATATAGCAACGTTGCCAATGGCTCTTCCGTTTAGGTACTGCGTTCAAAACATTTTTTGTACTTTAAAAATGTTAATGCAATAAGTAGTATAAAAACGTCGCCCCTTCCTCACGTTTTCGGTTTTACAAGATATAGTTCTTAAACGGATTGTACGTAGTATTGTACAACACCATTTTGTAAGTTCTTATCGCCAGCAGGTAACAAATTTGCCTTTTTATCTCGTGAGTGAATGATAGTAATATGAATTTAGAATGTGTATATTATGATCACAACATATAATTATCATGGAGATCGATTGCGAAAATTATATGAACTAGTTATTAGCAGCATAATATATAATACACGGGAGGGCTTAATTAAAAAAGGTATTTGTGAAAATAAAAATTCACGAAACTCAATCTGCTTTTATTGTTTGTTTATACAACGCATATAAATGACAATTTGTGACATTTTATAAAAATATAATAAACAGAACCTTACAAATGTGATACAAATGTGTCTATCTATAAAATCCCATAAACAATAATTGAAAGCATATGATCATTTCATTCTTTGGAAAAATACATGATTATTAGCTGAATTTGTTTTAATTTTTTGTCTATTTTAAATCTTCAAATCTAAGCCACCTACAAGTATTTGGAGTATAAAACGTGAAAAAAAAGTCATATTTTTCAACCAAAATGTTAAAGCTTTTTTTTTATTTATCTTGCAAACATTATTGCAAACATACTTTGTACTTTGCAAACATTATTTAAAAAAAAGCAGTATAAATAACATAATAAAACAATGAAGTTTTTGACAAATTTTATTATTATTTTATTTCCTGTATGTAACATATTGATTAAAAATGTTGCTTTAACTTTAAATTAATATTGTTCGATTTGACATTACTTATGCATTTTTTAATGACAGCGCTCCCAATATTTTTCTTTCTAATGTAAGTACTTATTTAACAATTATGTATGAAAAAAAAAATACAAAGAAAACTGTATTATTCGTAACTGATTGGTTCTAAAGAATACATAGCACACTGTTACTCTTATTTTCTTCGGGAGCTGCACTATTTTAAACTCGAGTATTTTTAATCTAGAATTGCTTTTAGTCCCTAGCTCGCTTCCTTTGAGATTCTTTCGATACGACCTCAATTACAGTTGCCTCAATGAGAAATAAATAAACAACATATAAGGATAACACGTTTAGAAAATAGAGCTTATCCCCGTATCTGTAGATGTCAGAACGGTCTGTTTGTAGGACTAGTGTTAGGTTACTAGGTGACCTAGCGCTGTATAAATTGGATAAATGTAATGCGCTAATGCGGCAAACGGGGGGACCAATACCTATTGGTGATCGTGTACTTACCATTTGCGTGACCCACTGCGCTGTGTGTGCTCTTCGTTGCAATCACTAAAGTCAAGCAACGTTTGCCACTGTCGGGATCGTGATGGGTGATCAACATGAGTCAGATTGTGAGGCCCGCGCCTAATTTCGCCGCGCTGGTCAGTATTGCTAGTAAGCCGCCCCGGTTCATGTGTGTGGAGGCATGAAGAGAATACCCGTATTAGCGCAAGCCCTCGTGTATTATAATAGTATTCTCTACGCGAATGGTGAGTCGCTGTCGAAACTGGTAGCTGTGATAGAAAATCTGATTTATTTTAAAAATATATAGTATGTAGTTATTTTGTGTCGGCACAAATTTTGTCCGGATTTTTTGCGGTAAGTTAGAGGCATAGTTTTCTAAAAAGTTGCTGCGTATGGTTTAATATGGAATCGGCATAATTTATCATAAAATGTATTAGTGTAAAAAAATGAATTTAGATTTTGTGAATGTACTTTTGTAGAATCTGTGATACGCGTAAAATTTTTGCGACTTCTAGAAATTTCTAAGTTGTCAAGACATCCACGTGTTAGCAAACTTAGTAGTATTTCAGTAAAAGTTGTAAAATGTCATACTATGTGTAATTAGTACATTCATCTTTTGGTATATATGTCTGGTGTGGTTGCGGGCCACGCAGAGGCTGGCTTCGGACGTAGCTCTCCGGCAACTGGGAGCGAGTACAGCACGGGCCGCAAGGGCTGCAACGATGGTCCAGTTTGATGGCCGAGAGCCTTGAGACCGTCACGACACACCACTGTCTTACCGACATCGCGCTCATTGCCAAACAAGGCTTGTATAGTGCAACGCTCAAACAGCACTTTACTTAATAGGCTGACATAATAGGGTAGAATAATTATTTAATATTATAATTATCAAAGTTGAGCAATTTCTATCTCATGAACGTAAGTCAATATAGAAATTTCACTTTAATTTTGTATTAATATTGCTTTTAGATTTATAAAAACTGTACTATAATTTTTTACAAAATTCTAATGAAACGAATACCTTTCTAACTTCCTCACATTAAATGTAACATTATTTAATATAGAAAGTGTATCTATAAACGTAAAAATAACAAAGTTATTGGCAATTTTGTTTAATACGCTCATACAAATTAGGCGTCTTTAGTAAATTATGACGTCACGATTGCAGTGTGCTTTGTATGGAGCGTTTTTGAGCGACCCGCGTATCTTAACATGGCGCTGTATCTTCAAAAGTAATAATCGCAGATACATCGTTACTTCTAAAATATTTCTCATCTAAAAAAGAACTGTTAAGAACCTTTTTGCGCAAGTTGACTGTTATCGGTTTCCATACAAAGTTCCAAACCCAGGCCGGCAACTACACTTTAACAAAACAAGTCAAAATAATGATCATATCAAAATGCGTGTATTTTTAGCTTGAACAATATTTTTTGTCATTGATAATTTAGTTTATCAATATGCGTACAGATAAAGTAGCTGTTTACGTATCTAGTGAGTGTTATCAAGTTTGTATCCTAGATAGATGTTCAACATCTAATTTCCAGGTACCCCGTGTTCAATCTAAAGTGATATGGATGTATACTTCAAGTCTTATACGTCCTCCTTCCGGGTACACCGGTTTCTGTTACAGGAACCGGGCAGCCTGGCAGATAGAAATCCACCGCGATCTATTGTTTTCGCCTCGCACGCTGTATATAAACCATTTCCCGCTAACCACAGATGTGTATAAAAAAAATTCGACCATGTGTGAGTGAAACTGTGAACTCACTAACTGTAATATTCTTTGTTGCATCTACACCTGTTTATTTTTTTCACATACTTCACGTTTTATGTTTCTAGGTCACTGTAGCGAGTGTCAAAAGATCTCGAAAAATTTACTGTCTTAATGGCAAGTTAATGATAATTCTAAGTCAAAGCAAATTGGTTTTGATTCCCTTGCGAATGTTAAAATATGAGGCATAAACTGAGAATAAAATACCAATCTTTTAATTACGTCGACTCGGTAGTTATATTTCTTTCTGCACTGCTGCGTGGAATTTGCAGATTTATGTGTAATAGTAATAAGTTCCACTTGATACCTTCACGCCTCAGAAAAAAAGTTGACAACCGACTTTGAAGTAAAAAGAAGTCATGGTTTTCTCTGAAATATACGGTAAATACTGTTGAGTTAAGAGAATAGTCTCCAGAATAAACTTCAAATCCAATTAATAGAATATCTCCAACACACTTAAATACTTTAAATAGAACGTACACGTGCCTATTAGCACAATGTGTTGCGACCACGCTAGTTCATTGCGAAACACAACTGTAAGACATACCACAACTCAGTACATATCTAGAAACATAGATTAACAAGCTTACACTTTACAATTGCTGGACAAAATAACGGGGTCGTAAAAAGGTGCTATACCGAATTTAGCCAAGTCGAACCACAATATGAGTGCTCTGAGGAACCGTTGCAGTAGTGCCTTCGTAGCATTTTTAATTATTTTTTTTCCACGCCGTTTGGTGAGTGAATAAGGGGTGCGCTACTATTGTAGTCTTCTTAATAACCGAATACCACCCGCGCCCGGTCTACTAATACTATTAATAGATAGGGTAGTTTTAAAGTAATTTAAAAACCCAATCGGAAAACTGGTAGTCCAGAAAAACAATATTAATCTTTTTATTAATAGCTTATTTATGGTAAAAAACAACCACACAAAGAAAGTTTAAGTAATACTTATTAAAATCTTGACGACAATGCTTATATTTAGTTAGTAATTGATATCATATTTTTTTTTACTTATATTTTATATAAAAACAAAATGAAACTACAGTATTGTGGATTTTGTTTCCCACCGGGGATGGTATTGAATCCGCCTAAGGCTTCTATTGTAGTCGACTTGTTCAGCTCCAGCGTGTAGCCCAAGTTTTTACTGTTGTGCTCGTGGACGTATCTGGAGGTGAAACAATTATTTATAGCGCTTACAGATATACCATTTTTGTTAGACCTGACGCCTGAACTAGTGAAGTATTTCGGGATTTAATGCCGTCGCTACTTTATCACAAAGGCACATTCTTATTCTATACATGTGCAGGGCATTTATAGTCATACTAGCTTCCGCCCGCGGACGCCTATTTCACCCCCACACTGGTGAAAATTTCAAAATGCTAGAACAAACGATTTCTTGTATCTTTTGACATGATATTTGACGCACTTGCATACTAAATTTCAACCCTTAATTCACCTCCTAGCTGGTCGAAATTTAAAAAATGCTAGAACAAATGATTTCTTATCAACTGCTTAAATATAAAGTTTCATGGTTTTCAACCTCTATTTCAACCCCTTTTTTCGAAATTCAAAGTAGCCTATGTTCTGTCTCAGGCTCTAAAGATTGTCTGTACCACATTTCATCAAAATCGGTTGCGAGGCTTAAGCGGGAAAGCGTAACAGACAGACAGACAGAGTTACTTTCGCATTTATAATATTAGTTAGGGATTTTGGACAATTCCTACAATATATTTATATTATTGTAAAGTTTCATTAAAGTCTATTTAGTAGTATTTATGTGAAAGACCACCAAAAATCAATCCATACAAACTTTCCAATGTATACAATTTGTTGGGATTTTCTTTTAAATGAAATGTGTTTCCAAGAAAGAAAGGCGATATTCGGCCTTGCGGTGATTACCGAAATGCAATTACGAAACCTGTTCGCTATCCGATTTCAAGATTACACGATTTTAATATTCGTTACCGGGAAGGAAAAGTTTTTTACGCGTTTGGATTTGAACTGTGCTTCCTATTTTATGTCGCTGGCAACGGAGGTGTTTGAAAACTGACATGTTGACACTCTTTGGCCTTTTGAATTTTCACCCAGCTTTAGTTTACGTCACGAGATCAAGCTTTCCAACGTTAGTGGAAATTGTAGTAATACTAGTATGGCTTTGCTTTTCGTTTGTCGGTGTATGACAGCGTGCTACATGCCTTTGTGAACTAAGGCTGGTAATGCTTTTAGAAATTAATTGTTATGGCTTAGTTAAAACAAGATATTGGTGTTATGTTATTGGATTTTATTTAATAACATAACTCAATGTTGTTTAACAAAAAAAAAATTATAACAACAAGTGTACAAAGCAAGCGGCCTATTGCTAAACTACAATGTCTTCCAAGCAACCTTATAAATGGAAAGTACAAAAAAGAGATTTAAATTAAGGGCGTAGTAATCGAATTGGATATAAGATAGATAAGATGAGTTATATGTGTTCATTATATGAATTATTGTCTACCTTGACTAAATTAGGGAGGTTGAATCTTGGTCAACAACGCTGGCTCAGTGCGTATTGCTCGACTTCACATATGCATTTCACCTTCAGTCTCTTGCCTGTTCTTCTCGAGAAGACTCCCAATTAGCGAATATCAATTTTTTCCTTATTCTTATGCACATACTAAGGTTTTGTTCTACTATATTTCAATTTGTTTTGACGTCACAGCCCCACTAACACTCTCATACCTCCAGATCCTCTTATACCTTTTTAATTAAATTAATAGTCAGTGGCGTCTGATGTGGAGCATGCTTATGTAATTGTGCACCGAACAAATGAGAATCCCGATCCATTTCCATCTGACGTTATGTTTATCATAATTCAGATACAGCTTGGTTCTCTGCCCTATTGCTAGTATCTGACGTTATGTTTATCATAATTCAGATACAGCTTGGTTCTCTGCCCTATTGCTAGTATCTGACGTTATGTTTATCATAATTCAGATACAGCTTGGTTCTCTGTCCTATGCTAGTATCTGACGTTATGTTTATCATAATTCAGAACAGCTTGGTTCTCTGCCCTATTGCTAGTATCTGAATTTATGGTTATTATCATATTAGATACAGCTTGGTTCTCTGCCTATTACTAGTATCTGACGTATGTTTATCATAATTCAGATACAGCTTGGTCTCTGCCTATGCTAGTATCTGATGTTATGTTTATCATAATCAGATACAGCTTGGTTCTCTGCCTATTGCTGTATCTGACGTTATGTTTATCATAATTCAGATACAGCTTGGTTCTCTGCCCTATTGTAGTATCTGACGTTATGTTTATCATAATTCAGATACAGCTTGGTTCTCTGCCTATTACAGTATCTGACGTATGTTTATCATATTCAGATACAGCTTGGTCCTGCCCTATTGCTAGTATCTGACTTATGTTTATCATAATTCAGATACAGCTTGGTTCTCTGCCCTATTGCTAGTATCTGACGTTATGTTTATATAATTCAGATACAGGATACAGTTGTTCTCTGCCCTATTGCTAGTATCTGACGTATGTTTATCATAATTCAGATACAGCTTGGTTCTCTGCCTATTGCTAGTATCTGACGTTATGTTTATCATAATTCAATACAGCTGTTCTTTGTCTGCCCATTGCTAGTATCTGACTTATGTTTATCATAATTCAGATACAGCTTGGTTCTCTGCGCTATTGCTTGTATCTGACGTTATGTTTATCATAATTATTATTGTTAACCTACAATTTTAAAAAATGAAGCTACATAATTAAAGTATATTTAAAAGAAAGTCGACCTAAAGAACGAATAAATCTCACATTAGACTAACACAGCTATTGTTGCCAATTACAAATAAAGTCAACAAATTTTTGGCAAGCGCGCCGTGCAGTACAAATTTGGCAAACGTTTATCATGTTCGCGTGTGGCGCATCTATGCATTTGCGACCTGGTCATGGATATAGAAAAGAGTGAAGTAATTTATTTGATAAGATCGTAATTGGGTAGATGAAATTTTTTTTTTATTCTATATTAAATAAGAGTACTCTTTTGAATGAGAAATATTATAGAAGTAACGATGTATCTGCGATTATTACTTTTGAATATACAGCGCAACGTATGCGGCGTTATCTCAGGTCTCTCAAAAACGCCCCGCACTAAGTAAACTGCAATCGTGACATCATAATGTAGTAAACTCGCCTAATTTGTATGAGCGTGTAAAAAATAGCCAATAACTTTGTTATTTGTACGTTTATAGTTATACTTCCTGTACTAAATAATGTTACATTGAATGTGAGAAAGCTAGAAATGTATTCGTTTCATTACAAATATGTAAACAGTAATTGTACATTTTATTGTAAATTAAAAACTATATCAATAAATAATTTAAGTGAAATTTTTATATTGACATACGTTCATGAGATAGAAATTGCTCAACTTTTTAGAATTATATTATAAATCTACCCTATGTGAGCCGTGGTGTTGGCGTGGTCGGCGTGCAGTTTGCTGTTGGTTTGGTATTTACCGAGCTGCGACCGTCGAAGTGGGTCACTGCTCACTGAACGCCACCTGCCAAAACATGCGGCAGACGCGCACAGTACAAGCTATGAACTAACTCTAGCTAAGTTCGAATGTTCTATTTAAAAAATCATAAATTCATAAGGTACTCTGTCATTTGTTTTAATTCGGTATTCGGACCAAGTTTAAGCTGATTATATTCAGCAATGTTTTCCGTTTTATCAGAAGTATCAACATTTCCATTACACTGCGTAGGTAATAATAATCGCAAAGTGTCATTGATTTGCCTTTATATAAATTTAAAATCCATATCAAAAAGACACTCATGAGTAAAGGTTATTATAAAGTAAGTGACTATCTAAATGATCACAGTATTTGGGAATAGGGACACTATTCATAGAGCCATGTTTGGTAACAACATTATTTATAATATTGTATTATTTTTGTATGTATACATACATACGACTGTAATCGTATTAGGTATGATTGTATCTTATACTATATTGTATTTTTATATTATATTATTATAATTATTAACATTGAAAAGAGGAGATAAAAAATAGACCTTCAGAGTTTCTTGCCTGTTCTTCTCGAGAAGGCTCTCCCAATTTCCGAACAGGTGTCGAGTAATTTTTTTTATTTTTTTCTTTTTTTTCCTTATTCGTACGTACGGACAAGGTTTTTGTTTTTTTTTTAAGCTTTGTTTTTTTGTTTTGTCTGTTGACGTCAATAAGTGCCTGTAAAGGTCTATGTTGAATAAAGATTATTTTGATTTGATTTGAATCATAAACATAAATTATGTAACAATTAATTGTATTAATTGTTTCATTTGCGGGGTAATTGGTCCCAGTTACCACTGCAAGAAACACAAAACCTAATACGTGGACACGAAAAGGAAAAAAATTAAGACTAAGTATACCTATTCTAAAATCAGGGAACCTTTTTCGAGAAGAACAGGCGAGACTCTCTGAAGTTCTATGTTTTCATTTCGTCTTCTCAAAAACAAATTAATCTTTATTCAATACAAACTGACCGGCAGACGACTTACTGCCTGAATCCAAAAGAATGTAAACATTTGTTTTCATAACAGGTATCCCCAAATCAATGAAAGATTATTGTTTTTGTTGTTGATCAAAATTATTGTTTCTATTTAATTCTGAGTATATAGATTTTTTTTTCACCTTTTAAACCTTCTCTGGATTTCCACAAATAGTTCACGACTTATTTTATATATACGAGTATATAGGCCTTTAAATGAAAGAGGACCCAAAATGAAGTATAAAATCTTATACGTGCATACGTAGAAGGAAAACAAAATGGCCAAAAAGCATTTCTCATCGTTATTTACAATCATTTAAGGCCTTCATACATCGTGTAATATATTTGTATACTTAAATACATATAATATATCAAATAGGAATACAGTATAATAAAGAAAATATCACCAAACTTAAAGCTTTAACTATGTCATACAATATGTTTGTTTAAAATACAGCCAACACAAGTCCGGTATAGATTTTCAAAGAAGCAGCAAAGCTTTGTTCTCGGGGAAAGAGTGAGTCAGGCTACTACGGGAAGGATGTAGCATGACTGGCGAGACAAAATCTATTGTCATAGTCATTTCTTTATTTATTTATCCTCGTGAACATACGATATACTGTATTATTGATAACAATACAAACACGATGTAGATTGATATAGCTAGCTTAAATGAGAACAAAACTACTCGATTGTTTCGTCCGTTAAAAGTTGAGTGCATTGAAGAAACTGAAAGACACTTGGTGTTTTAACACAGATTCTAGGAAATTGATAGGACAATAACATACCCAATGAACATCGAAACAAAGTGTATTATATAACAACATATACACATTATGCTGTTTTGTGCCACGGGTATGTCACGACTTCGCGTTGCCCGAGTTGCTGTATCCGAGGTAAGTTTATATGTGACTAGCTAACCCGTGCCCACTTCGTTGGGCATAATACTAATATCCCCGAAGCGAGCACGAACGCGAACCGAATTAAACCCGAAGCCATCGCGCTCCGTACGCTACCCGTTTTTTCACCCATTTACTTTGCAAAACGGACTACCACGTAAAAGCCTTTTTATTTTTCGGATTTTAATATAACCTATGACACTCAGCAACATTGTGTCTTTCTATTGGTGAAAAAATTTTTAAAATCGGTTCAGTAGACCCCGAGATTACCCTTTACAATTTACAAACACACAAACTTTACTTCTTTATAATATTAGTATAGATATATCAATTCGAGAGTAAGTAATTCGGTTTTTATTTCCGAACAGCTGTAGATTCAATTTTATTCCTTGTTCTTCTGTACACGTACAAGGTTTTTGTTCTCTGAAGCTTGAATTTGATTTTCTAGTTCTTTATTGTGTCAACAATATCAAACATCTTGAAATAACGGTTTATTTATTTAAAGCAATGGAATACTAGCATTCTTCCCGACTGACTGAACAATGTCGCCAACCAAGTCATATCTAATCACTACACCTCTTAAAATGAAATGTGCAACTGTCTTACGCCACTTGGCTCACTATGCTGCCATCTATTGGATAGTGTCACAAACAGAAAAGAGACAGTAGTCAAATCCGCAATCTATTATCATGGTATAACCTCAAGCATAAGAAATAGAATTGCATATTTACATTACAATGACTGCGTATAATAATTAAGGTTTTAACAATTATTTATAAGGTCCAACAGGTTACAGTTGTTGAATCATATATGGGAGAATCGTTTATCCTTCCTTTTCAGAGGTATACACAAATATAACAAATAGAAATAAATACTTATTGCGTATGAATAATTTGAAAATTCCTACTATAAATTACAAGCTTTTATTTACTTTCACCTGTCCCGTTGTCTGTCGTTCTGTAATCAAATCTTGCAACTTAAATTTGATCCACTTCCTGGTTTCCGATTGAGCTGAAATTTGGTATACACGTTTAGTTCGGATGACAATGCATGATTAACTGTGTGACGTCATTCTAAATCCAACATGGCGGCGTATCCAATATGGCGGACCAATTATTTTTAATGCACTCCTACAATATGGGTATCAAATAAAAGGGCTTGCCAAGAATAACTAGAAAAATAAGTGACGTCATTCTAAATCCAACATGGCGGCGTATCCAATATGGCGGACCAATTATTTTTAATGCACTCCTACAATATGGATATCAAATGAAAGGGCTTGTTCTCAGCAAGCCTGTAGAGGTACTAAAAAGTTAAAATAAAATTAAAGAAAAAAATCTTTTTAAAAACAAGCTTTTATTATTTGTTTATAAAATGAACTAAAAAACTAATAAAATGAACTAAAAAATTAAAAAAAATTATTAACACTAAAACTTTTCACCATACATAATTATTCAATCTCGTCCCCCCTCTTTATCATAGTCCCCATTTATAAATAAAGCGTGTTACATTTAATACAACACAACATTTTCCTCAAGCTATCACAATGAAATTAATTAATTAATGAAGTTCATTAAAATTTTAATTTCATTATAAATAAATGAACTAATGTGTGAAATTTTGAAGTCTTATTTTTCGACATTTGCGAGAAAATATGAAATATCACAGAAATCTAAGTAATAACATATTCACACATTGGTTCATTTATTTATTATGAAATCAAAATTTTAATAAACATCATTAATTAATTGCATATGTTAATAAGATAGGTCAGTTCAAAAGTTATAGCTATTTTAATATACAATTTTGGTGTACCTACTAGGTAGCGATTGCAAAAAAGGGCAGCTATTTCAAAACCACGGCATCAATTTCCTTTTGTTTTTGTTAATGAAGTATAATTTCACCCCGCTTCGTTTTTGCACTTCACATCAAGACTCACTCGGTCGCTGTATAATGGTGACTGATCCAAGGAATTGTTCGGATTGATCCCAGCTGCTAGTTTGCGCCATCGTCTCACGCGACAAACGTTCACCTTTGCCTTTTTGGTTGGCACACAACAACAGTTTATTTTTTCCGTAATTTCTTCTCGAAATAAATCGTGTATTTCCGAACCAATATCTTCAAGAAAAGAACGTGTTTGAAAGGCTGGTAACTCCGTAGTCGCCTCTTTTTATAATTATTTTGCGATACACACATTTATAAAACTAATGTACGACATAACCGTACGATTCTTTCTTCATGATAAACTCAGATTATTGTTAGACTTAACAGTTTTTATCTAATTATCTTGCCACGGTGATATTGTGTCGGACTCCAGACCGATAGATGACCCACCGACTAAACTCAGACGCTTAGCGCTGCCCTATAAAACAAAGCATATGCGCTGAAAGAGACGGTACACTCAAATGGCTCCAGCCTATATTGATTGAGGCGTACTCTTAGCTAAGCAGAAAGCTGTCGAGAAGGTCTTGAAGGTCCTGCGTTAATTAATCAGGGTTCTAAAGTTTTTAAGACATTATTAATTTGTGAAACAGATCTTGCAGAAACTACAGGACGGAAAGCAATAGCGTTGCGCTTGCCAAACATTGAATCGAAGCGAAGAACGACGGCTTGACTCTCTACAAATAAATAAATAAATTAATCGAATTTGTATGCCTCGGTTTCCATGCACTAGTGCTATGCCTACCTCTTGCTTGTCTGTAATATCATTTGTCACAAAACGGAAAACTGTTTTTGCGTCTTAGGGCATCATGTCCTTTCCCGTCGCTTGGCATTAATAATCTAAGTATTTGCTATAATGAGCTTTATTCACCAATAACTCACTGCACACATTCCTTCTGTATATCGTACGGATCTTTGATTGGTATTTTACAAGGTAAACTGGCTACATCCTAAAATAAGTGGACATTCCCATAGTTTCTACTATCAAAATAGAGACTGAATTGATAGAATCAGCCAAGTCACTAACCGACCGCACAATAGTGTTTGAGCAAATGTTACCTGGTATCTTTATTTTTTAAGATTTAGGATACATGTATAGACTTATAAATATTTCCAGAATTGACCATTTATATGACATTTTTTTAAAATGTTACTACTGCTTTTGAAAATGGAAGTATTCAGTCGTTGTCTACAATCTGTTTCATCTGACAGTCAATTGTTTTCACATTCTGACTTAAAAAATTGCGAGATGACAATAGATTATGAGGATAGATTTTTTATGATTGTGTAATTTGACAATTTGACTAAATCTCGTTCGGCATCAATTTGCTTTTGGCGAAGAAGCACTATGCAAAGCTGTTTTGTAGAATTTAAACACGGTTGTGTCAATGTTCAATTGTGAAAATCTTTGGACATAAGCATGTGTCCAATAGTCAATTCTACACAATTATTTTGATATGAGAAAGCGGCCCACGTCGAAAGTACTATGTGGGAGTGATCTCACGCCCTCCCGTTCGGAGAGTACTCTCAAAGGCTACAAAGCTGACCTTGCAACCTTTGAGTGAACTCCAAAGTACATTCTATAGAAACTTACGTGAGACAGGCTCTCAAGGTCTCTGTCAGCGTTTAGTCTCAAGGTCTCTTAGCTCTTGGTTCCGAGTACGAGTATGACACAACGAAGAAGGTAACTGACCAGTGGTGATGTACCGATCCAAACTGCACTGTGATACAGCCAGTATGGTGATTAATACAGGCTTGGCGTGTTAGATTAGAACGGCGAACTAAACTTCTTATCGGCGTTAGTGATTAATCTTTTAGTATTGTGAAAATAAGGGTAACTACATTAAATTCTACATACATGCAATTTGATTTTGTTATTGATGAACCACTAACTCATGACTAAATCTATTTAAAATTATCATCGGAGTGTATTTTCATCTGTACGATTGGATTCATCGTGGATTCGTCTGCTCGGATTCCCCCATTTTACTTGTTTCTGCCGCAAAACAGGAAAGTTCAGATTGCTATGGGTGTTTTTGTAGGGGGTTTTGCAGATTGGCTGCGAATCTCTTAGTCTCGAGCACATGTACTGTAGATCTGTCAGGTGGACAGTTTGCTTGTTTGTCAGTGTATAGCTATAATTATTTTTATGACAGTAAGAAAGACTATATAGTTTTCTAAACCCTGCTTTATATGTTTTTCCGCAGTAAACATTATGCTACGTTCTCCTAGTGTCAAACTATCCCCATACTCAATTACATCATAATGGAACAGTACCCTGAGCATGAAAACTCACAATTACCTCTTTAAAAAAAATTGCGTTATCCTATTTCTATTTGGTCAAAATAAAATTTCTCAAAAATAAACCAATAGTCATATTGCACACGACTCAAACAGCCATTGGTATAACATGTCTGATTTAAGTCATTTGGCCTTTTTTGGCCAGCCAAAAAAACTTAATCTTAATTACGAAATTATAATCATATATTATTTAGAGAGAAATACTTATATGGGAAGAATTCTGTAATTTGGAATCATTTTCATACAAAGCCGTTAGATATTGAAACGATTTTGATAACGAAGCTATCGAGAGTGATACCTTGCTTAGGCCCTTTTTTGTTTTTTGTTCCCCTGATAAAAATGCATTAAATTGCATACCCCGGCTGTGGCGAGCCGGCGGTCATGTGGGGCTCTCCTCCCCAGAAGGGGGAGGCCTGCCCACTAAAAACCTCAGGGATGGCCTTCCTTAGGCATGTAGGGAGCCCCGGGAACGCCTTCCGAACTCCCAGCCCTCCGCTCCCCTTCCGATACAGGCGAGCCCTCCTCGGGGGAGGTTACAATACCTCCCCCGATCTCCTCCACAAACCTTGCTTAGGCCCACAGAATGGCTACTTTGTTACGCGTCGATTTAACGGTAATCGTAATCAAAATGAATGACTTAATAAAAAAATATTGAATTATGTTTTCTGGATGATACTATTTCTTTCAAATCAAATAGATTCGTCACATTGATGCGATTGCGATCAAAGTATTATAAAATTACGCTTCTGATCGCAGCTCCTCGGGCGTGACCACGTGTCATGTGACCATGACATTGACACTGACAGTGACTGTTTGTTCTGTCATTGGAAAGTTCTATTCATTCTAATACTGTAATATTAGAATGATGCATATTTCTGTATTATCTATGTGTACTTGTATAAAACTAGATTTCTTACAGGATTTTCCAAAAATAATTATATATTTTCCCTTGGTAAACTGTTTTATTTTCTTCTTAATTCTTATACGGGGGTCTTCAATCATCACCGTACCAAAAGAATGATTATAAGTATGATAGATCAAATCTTTATTAGGTCTACAATAACACAATAAATGAAATACAAACAAACACACAATTTTATACACATAAATGACTAAAATTATAACACACATAATTAAATACAGCACTATTAATACAATGTTCACGTCCCTGTCTGCTAGCTCACAGTATCGTGCGTATGCGCTGCAGCAACACAAAAAGGCCAATATAATCGTAATACTAAACCTGGCAGAGGTACAACAAAAAACACATTTTCAGACACACACACAGATTCCGATTATTAAAAACATGTATGAGAGACGGCGATATGTTTGCGTTCTCGTATCCCAAAAATAGCCCGTACAAGAAACGACTAAATTGTTTAAATCATTATTCAATATTGTTTAATATTTTATTATATTTATTTCATAGGTGTATAAAATATATTTGATAATTCTTTGTTATTTTTATATGTTAGTGTGCGTATAATTTATCATCGAAAAATGTTACAATATTGTCACATATTTTACTATACTACTGACAAAAATTTTCCGAATGTATTATAAACTAGCGGACCCGACAGACTTCGTCCTGACAAAAAGATTTGTACAGTGGCAGTTTTTTGTTCCTAATTATTTTATAGATAATGTCGCATAGCCAACCAAATCGCAAAAAAAGTCGAAATGACCTATTACATTTTGTGGCTATTCAATTTTGGAACGTGACATTAAATCCTCCGACGATTTTTATTCTGTGCACGCACGCACACTGTTTTGATAGATATGATTGAATTTCAACTATATGTAGCGTTAATAAAGCGCAAATTGACTCTTTGATGTTAGGAACACACCTTCATGCTTAGACAACAGTGTGTACTATGCAATAGACTTTTATACAATAATAATAAAGCTCAAATTGATTGAACGTTTTAGTTAGAAAACGTTGTATAGGAAAAAAGGGTTTTTTTTATTTTTCCGATAATTATTCTAATTTTCTCAACCAATCCTTGAACTTCAACGAACATTTTTAAAAAAGAATTGGCCAAATTGCTCGAGGAGTTGTTGAGTTATGCGCTTACCAACACATTTTGCGATTCATTTTTATATATAAGATCTGAATATTAGGATATTATTGTTTTCAGATTGTCACAATATTTTCAAATATTGTTGTCTGATTCGTGAAAATGTGTAAATGTTTATGTTGGAGAAGCGAGTGAGTGTTGAAATGGCAAGTGATAGAAGAGAGTGGAAGGAGGACATGTTGCGCCGACCCCAAATAAAATTGGGAACAGGGCAGGAGAAAGAAGAGTTCGTGAAAATGTAACAGCTTTGAAACATTTCATATTTTATTAAAATTAAAAGATAGTAGAATTAACCGAATATTAATTAAGAATTTGTATCAAGCACCAGTGCCTGATTAACCCTTAGAGTATAATTAGGCTGCAGCCTAGGGTGCGAGAATCGGGGGGCGGACAATTAATTTTGAAATATAAAAAAACGCGCGTAAAACAAACCCTGAATTGACTCGAATCGGTTCTTTTTAGGCCGACCGTAACACACCTGGCGGGGGCGCGTTCTTACAATTAGCTTAGGGCGGTCAGAACTTTTGATCTGTCGCTGATCAAGCACTGATGTAATTTTCTACTTTTGGTCCTAATCATACTTTCAAAGCAATGCCAATGTGTACACCATTGCAGGCTAGTAAATTCAATTGATAAGGTTATTATGGCATCACTTAAATGTGCTGAATCATCGATTTCGTTCCTGCCTGGAACAATAAATTGTTGTGGTCACGTGAAACACTGTCGGCGGCGGCAGTCAGCATCCATTCTCAGCGTTGTCAGTTGCAGAATGAGACTTTATACCACCTCTCATCTTTTTTACGCGCTTGTACCTGTGTATATATATATATATATATATATATATTGTTTGTTTTATTCGTGTTACTTTCGGTACAGTATCTCGTCGTATTAATGTACTACATACGAGATGTTTGGTTTTAGATTTACCGATTACCATGAAACCAGCAGACTCAAACGTGTTTGGCAATGCATGCAGAACCGTACGTAGTTGGTTCCGTGACGTAGCGATGAGAAAAGTGTCGGCCGCATACGCCACGTTCCAGAGTAAAGGTTCTTGGATATCGCAAGTATTTAGGTTTACACGAGATCACGGCTTCAAGGGCGGCCCTAAAGAACTCCGGCACTATCTAAATGTCGAGATTTAGAGAGACCTTCACACTGTTTATATCATTATTAACCGCACATTGTTTTAGTCAATATTTGGTGTCCTTAATGTTTTCTAGAATCTGTGCTGTAAATTTTAAAAAGCTTTAAACTGTGTGCTGAACCTGTATTCTTGTCTTAAGTTTTCTAATAACTCTATAGTCATGACTAGAGATCGGATAATCGGATGCATATTTACCTAAAGTTAGTTTAAAACAAAGTATGGAAACGGCTTTTTATTGTTTTGTTAAATAAAAATCCCGGGATTGCGGAATTGGATAGCCGGATGTTTATTTATTTACCTAATTTAGTTTTTGACAAAGTATGGAACTGTCTTTTTATTTTATTTCCATAAATAAAAATCCTGGAATTCCGGTACTGTAGAACATTTTGGTAATGCAAAACTAGTCGGAACCCGGAGTCTCGGTCTTTTGAAAATAAATACCACGTGCTAATTTAGTAATTTTCAAACAATATCACTACGTTAAATTTGCAGTCCCGTATTTTCCCGGGATTTTTATTTAACAAAATGTATTTTAAAAAGCCGCTTCCATAATTTGTGAGCCAACAATTAACTTTAGGTAAATATGCATCCGATTATCCGATCTCTAGTCATGACATTTTACTCACCAATCTTTGTTGATAATTTTGTTTTTCGAAACACCCGCATACACAAATTAAAAAAACACGATAATCAAACCGGCCAGCCTAACACTGCAACTGTACGCTATACACCGATATAAGTATAAACACCTCTTGACGCTTGGTTCAGGGCCTGTACTAGAACATACGTTGTATAATCGTCGCTTCGTCGAACGTCTCGCTCCAATTTCACTGTATGTATGTAAGTTAGAGAAGGACGTGGCGGAACAACGATACATTAAATTTGTATGGTCAGAGTACTGAGCAAGCTTCGTACACAATAATGCCATACAGTCGCGATGTAGTTCTGAAAATGCTTATCGGCCGCGCCAAGAGAAGCGTGTTTATGAGAGCAAAATAAATTTTTCGCCATTATAATGGAATCAAGCACACAATAATGGATTATTGACCAAAATATAAAAAATATTTCTAAATGAATACTCTGCTTTTTATCGCTTATGTTGATGATTAATAAAAACTTTTTCCTTGTATGTAATTATATACAAAAAGTATAATTCTTCTTTATGATAGAAATCAATGCCATTAGAAATGGGGCTTCACACATTGCTTGTCGTTTTTCACACTGTGTAATTTGCTGCATAAAATCCTCCCATATTGCAGAAGGAGCATAACTTCAATAAAGTGTTAAAATTTTATGAGAAAATCTGCCGAAATATAATATCGTATCGGCACTTCATCTCGCCCAACATTCAATTGTATGGTTTGGCCACAAAATTTTAGTGTGTGAACTTGTTATCGCAACGGAAAGCATGTCTTAAGTATCAATAACCAGCAATGCATTACATTGCATGCTTCAGGCAAATAGTAGCTCATTTCCAAAGCGTTAGTGATGGAAATAAAATTTTTGTTTTTTCACTTACACATTTAAAAAGATCTTATGATACAACTACGAAATAGGTTTGCTTTGAATCAAATGTATTATGTACATTATGTTGGCCTTGTGTTGTTGTGTATGTTTGTCGCAAGTTCGTTTTTGTATTGTGAAAATGTAAACTTTAAAAAATGCAAACGAAATTTTCGACTTGTACTTAACTCGAACCCGCGTTTTTAATATGCCGTATGCAGTACCGTAACTATTATTTCCAGTCAAAAATGTCATTTGCACTCTTCGTAATATGATATATTTTTTTTAAGTACTAATTTCTTTTTTAAGATAACTTAAGGGCCCGATTTTGAAATTATATCGAAAACCGGCATTCACGCACTAATAGAAGATTGACCGCTGCTTCAACAAGCTCTGATGAGAGCTAAAAATAAATAAGATGGTACCCAATTTAGGTTCTCATTACCCCATCGCTACACTCCGCTGGAAACGAGACAATACAGCACTTGTGCGGAAGTAAAGATGCAATACTTAAAACTCTTGCGTTTCATACGCTTCATTCAAGAGCATTCACGAGGCGTTCTATGTTTTCTTACATATGGACGCATTTACGAGTCTGGATGACGAATTCCACTCGCAATCCTATTCCTATGCGGGGAACAAAGAATAGAATGTTTATTTGCTTTTGATTGTAGCATGCACAAAAGTTCGACAATGATATATCGCGCATATCGTAATGTAAAATGTCTGGGGAAAAGGTATTTTCGCAGACAGACAAAAAAATTTTCGAGATACTCTATACATATTAGTATAGTAAAAACTTATATCTTTGGGGTTAACTATTTAATATTGACCTATTTTGATGATATCACAAATGTAACATTTGAAAAATGAAGCAAATCTTATCTCATTTGTTTTTCTTAGTCTAAATGTGTGAATCTATTTGTATCTTGGCGATTTTGATGACATTAAAAATGTTACATTTGAAAAATGAATAAAATCTTATCTCATTTGTTTGTCTTTCTAAACGTGTGAATCTAATGTAGATATTTGATACTAATAAAGATTTTAAATGTACATTATTAAATTTTATTACTAAAAGATAAAAGCAACAAGCGGCGATAAAAAATGGTGTATATTTTATTATAGACTTAATGAAGTGTCAGTAATAGTAACGCAAAGTTTATTTTATCATTTTAAATCTGATAATTTTGATATCATAGATGAACTTCGCTCTGGTCACCCAGTTACGGATATAATGAACGCCACTGACGAACGCCACTGACGAAAGAAAATCTCTTCAACGCTAGCACGACGGTATCCTCCTGAAATGATACATTCTATTGAAACTACAGTATAATAAAGAGAGAGAAAAGTTTAAACCTCTGGTACTCTCCTTTCTTCGTCAAACAAAACGCATGCCATTCGTGCCGAAAATGGTTCCCTCACGGTAGCTCAGTTTCCGCATGTGTTGCTAAATATACATGACAATACAGATCAAAAGTCATTGAGATATTTATGATAAACAGTAAATGTTGGAGAAAGTAAAAAAATTGGAGAATGACTTGAAAATTGCATCGTCATCAAGAATATCATATTAAAAATTGTCAACTTATTTTAATTCCAGAGAATTTGCGATAAATTAATGATCTAAAAAGTTACTTATTTTGTGAATTTGGTTTCATGAATTGCTAAGTTGTCATTAATATTATGAAATTCTGGTAAACAATAGATATTTTTGGACAAATCTCACAAAACTCAAAAATAACGTGATTACGTCTTATTCAAGACAATTAAATGTTTATGATGTATCATTTTAAAATTTAAGTTTTATATTGCCATCTGTCACTTCTCGCCTTAGTTGAAAATATGTGTACTGCTCTAGTTATGTGCCGTCCTTTTTTTTTGTTTCCCTGAGGAAAATGCATTTAATTGCATACCCCGGCTGTGGCGAACCGGCGGTTATGTGGGGCTCTCCTCCCCAGAAGGGGGAGGCCTACCCACTAAAAACCTCAGGGATGGCCTTCCTCAGGCATGTAGGGAGCCCCCGGGAACGCCAAACTACTTCCGGCAACCCCCAGCCTCAGCTCCCCTGCCGATACAGGGGAGCCCTCCTCCCCACCGACGACGCCCCCCGGCCACGGAAGGGGCGTGGTCCCTCCCGGGTCGCCGTATCCGCGAGCGCGATTTCCTCGCGCCCGCTGGCGAACCGCAAATTATGTGCCGTTCATGTTGTACACACATACCTAAGAAAATAATATAGTCTAGTCTGCCGTATTAAATGAGAAAAATGTGTTAATAATCGATTGTAGGTATTCTGTTTTGTGTGATAATCCTTATACGAGCACTTCTAAGTACGAGGAGTGTTCTTTAACCTTCATTATGAAGTTGCAGAATATTGTAACAAAACCAATAATGTTATTGCAATATTACATTGCCACCCCTTTTCATTTGACCTACATAGAACGTAAAATGAGTAGCAAACACAATTATTACAGTGTAGCAAATACCTATGTAGAGGCCATTATGACACGGTCCCGGTGGAGTTAACCGATAAAGTTTATACAAACGCATTGGACTGATTATATGTTTCTAGCGGCACAGTCGCACCGCAATGATTAATCGCGAGGATACCAACGAGCAAACTTAGGTTTTTAGAGAAGTTACTTATGTGTGTTGGTGTGACTGGTTTCAGATATTTATTTCGGCCTACGAAATGATATTAGGATTATTTTGACACGTTCTTAATAGAGCTGTGTGTAATGGTAATGGCCGTTAAAGATCTCACGAGGTAACGTTGTTTCAGGACTATACAGATCAAACTGTACCGATAATACGAAACGTATGTTTAAAGTCTACAATCCAAGGAACCAATTGTGACAGGTGTCATTTCCACAGTTTATCTGTCCAAATGTCGGTTTTCACAGATACGTAGTAGTTTACGAAGATGTAGGGTAATCCTTTTTTCTAGAAATGGCAGCCGAAGCAGTAAGTAGTTTGGAATAGATCCGTGGGATCTGATAGGATTATAATATGTGCGCTTTTTCATTCTATATTTTTACACTGGAATGTGTCGTCAAATGAAATTATTGCTGAACTTTATGAATTGTATAATTTTCTCATAACCTGTCGTGGACAGTATGATCGTAACAAATGACGATAGATTACAATTTTTTATGCATACATACATATACTCGAGCGTCTTTCCCATGAGGGTAGCAGAGATCACGGTTCTCTACTTGCTACGATCCAAACACACTTCCCTAGCTTCCTCGACTTCCATTAATAGATTCATGCAAGCTCGTCGATTACAGGTACTTTTGGCCTTCCGGGTGGGTGACGCGGCGGTCCCGGTGGGGCCGTACATCAAGTACCTGGGCCTCACCCTGGACCGCCGCTGGAGCTTCAAGGAGCATTTCGTGCGATTGGTCCCCCGAGCCAAAAGGGTGGCGGGTGCATTGCATCGCCTGCTGCCCAATCTCGGGGGACCGAGGGATGGAGTTCGCCGCCTGTACGAGGGCATCGTGCGATCCGTGGCCATGTATGGGGCCCCGTGTGGTCGCAAGATTGCGCGAGGTCCCCCCGGTGCAGAGCTATGCTACGGAGCCTGCAACGGATAATGGCCATACGGATCGTACGAGGCTACCGTACAATCTCGTACGAGGCGGCGACGGTTCTGGGACGCTCCCCCCCATTCGACATCCTGGCCGACATGTACGCGGCGACGTATGCGTCGCGGCGTGTCGACCGGGGGAGCGATGGGGGGAGTGCCCTGGAACCCGCGCACGAAGAACCTAAGCGGGAGTGGCATCGACGGATTACGGATCTGTGCGCGCCAGCGGGCCGTCGGTGCCGTACTCCCGCACCTCGAAGTTTGGCTCCACGGAAGGAGTAGGTCACCTACCGATTGACTCAGATGCTCACCGGGCACGGCTACTTCGTTGAGTATCTGTGTCGAATAGGACGGAAGGGATCGACACATTGCCACCATTGCGCATCCGACCTCGACTTGGCCCAGCACACGCTGGCGGAGTGCCCCGCGTGGGCCTCCGGTACCCTCACTCACTCGGCGAAACACAGCGCAAGCGTTATATTACGCCGTTTTTCTGTGAGGCCGTGGTATCACTCCGGTCGAGCCGGCCCAATTCGTGCCGAAGCATGGCTCTCCCTAAAAACAAATATACCCATAAATGGTTATTCTTCAATTCAATAAATGTTTGTATTTTGTATCTCTGATTTTGCTTTCAATGTGCTTATTAGTTACAAACAGCTCCACTTGATGTTTCACTAGATCTCTACTGGATCAGAGTTGAAGGAATATTTGGCACACAGTTAATGCGACAAATCATTGGAAATTCTACCTAACTACCTTTGTGATGTCGTATTAGAATTAATCAATGGTTTTAAAGTTATTCGATTACAAATACTATTTTTTCTGCCGCACTGAACAACTTAACGGTTTTGCTGTGCATCACAGACAGGTGAGTTTTGTACGGTTTGATAAGGTGTTGTAGAACACTGTACATCTTGGTACGAGTATTATGGTTGTATTCGATCGGGCTCTGAGGTCGCCGGAGGCTACAAAAGGTTTTAGGTTGACATCTAACGGTGATCTCGTCACTACGCTATTATGTGGGCTATATACAACTTAGGTTGTATTTGAATATATTAAATGGAAAATGGTTATGTTGCAGGGGACAGACGTCGCGGAGCATCTGGACGCGCGGCTGCGTTGCGCCGTGCGCCATCCGATTCCGACTGCTCCGGTGAAACCGCGTCGCTGTCAGCGGACAGCGGCGACCGCGCCGTGCGCCCGCCGCCGCCTCCGCCTCGCGCCGCTAAGTCTCGCAGGCAAGTGACGCAATACTATACCCGATACTAGTTGAACTCTTGGCGCCTTCTAATAGTTCTCCGCACGAGTCTTTATGATTAGAGGCTAAAAGTGTGCTACTACAGTCGATTATTCAGTACCTCGCTACGTCTATTACGCCGATTTCCTCGTTTGCAAACGCACAACCAAATCGCGCTACATACGGAGCGTCATTATGACATTTTAGTGAGGTAAGTAGCTCAGATTTATTACCTATAGAACTGGCGACCAATGCCTACCACCCGCCGCCGCTTACAGCCGTCATGTATAGTATATATTTTATTTTATTACAACATCATGGGGTTGCGAATCAATGAGCTTGAGCGCAACAGAATGGTACTATATTGCTGTCTCGTCTGAATCCGCTGAAGTTCCACTATCAGAATTCTGCAGTTTCAATTATTAGTTTCGAAACTTTATAATTATCTAGTTAAGTTAGTAATGTAGACCATAAGACTACAAAGCTCTGTATATTCTCTAAGAAAAAAAATACTTTATAAAAATAAACAATATTTATAAAACAAATCTATTTTTGTTTTTATGGACAGTTTGACAACACTACTCATATAAATACTATCTCTGGATTTCTGTAGAAATTCTTTCCTCAATAAACGATAGCTCGATAGAACATTGGCTTACACGTTCTGAGTCACTATAATAGTCACTATAATATTAAACAACAATTTTTATGAATTAATTTAGTCTTCAAATGCACCTATTTGAACACTCAACGATCAAAAATATCAACTGCCTTGGCAAGAGCTTTAAATTGTAGATTCTTCTAGCTTCAGGTCTGATTTCATATATATATTACGAGAAATTTAATCTTAAACAAGTCTTAAACTTGTCTTTGAAAGTAAGTCAGGAGTATAGATAGAATAAATGTCGCCTAATTTATTGTGAATACGCATTGCAGCAGTCGGCGTCGCGGCAGCGAGTGGGAAGTGCTCGAGGGGCTAAAAGACGGCCAGCGCTTCGATAAGAGGCCAGACGTATTCAACGGGTACCTGCACAAAAAACGAAAATGGCCGCTGAAGGGATGGCACAAGGTACGTTTCAAGCAGACATTATGTGAATTCTTTTAATCTATCACACTGTCTCCTGATCAGAGTCTGCACGTTTAATCTGCTTCTACTGACTAATATCAATGTACACCTTTTTAATATTTATATTTCCGGAAATATAAATCTGTGTTCTACACTATCGGCTACAAATCGACTCTTCTTAAATACCAAAGCCGCTATGTAGATTTTGTGCGTAATATAAAGTTGGCGAAATTTTGTTGTAAATTCGAACTCATTAGTTATATCTTAGATTTCAAGAAGTTTTGTAACTGCGTTTCCTTGATGAGGAACCTCTCTCTAAGAAGATTCTGAAATAGGTTTATTACTATTATTTACAGATATACCATATTCGGCGGGCGATAGAGAAACCTACATAGTCTTTCTTCCTTTTTGTCCCCGGTGGAACGCCCTGTAAACAAAACAGGTTTACAATTCAGGGGCAGCTTTGCCTATATATCCAAAGTGTACGGTACACACAGATGCAAGATATAAAGCGGCGCAATATCGCTCGCGAATCCTCCGGAAATGCTCATGAAAGATCGCCAAAGAAATTTAAAAACTACTAGAACTGTCTGAACTGTACAGAAGGCCCTGTAGCGCCGACGTGTGGAAGACAAAGTTTTGTGACATTGTCTTTGTCAATTATATAATATTTTAAAGAGTCGTTAAAATGTCTATCTAATTCAATTGTTATTTACAATATTAGCTACTATTTCACTGCGGGTAAGCGAATTTAATGATTCATTGAGTTTTTAAAAGTGAGTGATAAAATTTTTGTCATCGCAGTTCTATATAATCTAGGTAATTATTGAACACAATATAAGATACAACTTTAATACGTCTTTGCGAATTTAACGAACCCCTTCCTCGTCAGGGCGGACACAGAAAAGCTCCGCGCCAGATGAGGTCATTAGTATTCACTGGAAGTTTTCTGCCGATATTCTTGTTATGGTGGCTTGTGATTTTACGTTGGTATTAAACAGGTGATATATTGTTTTGCTAGGTCCACGATTCCTAAACTCTTAAGTTAAGAAGATACGCAGCGGTCTATGCCTATAACTTATAGTATCTTCAATATTGTATGTTTCAATAGCTTGCTTTGTTTGGCTAATAGACAAAACCGAAGCCGCAGGAAAAACTAGCATTTCACAGAAATTATAATCTTAATGTTTGTTAAGATAGTCATTGCTCTCGTGAAATTCATTGTCCGAGGTCATTCAATTTTCTCGTTCAATTGATTTTTATTCGCAGACTCGGTCAAGACTATATGAAAGGCTGAAAAATCTTATGAATTTGATTATACATAAATCGGCAATAAATATACTTTTAGATTCGAAATCAACATCTATTTAGCCGTTGCTTACTTACTTGCTTTACCTTTACTGCAATTTATTTATAAAAACTTATCGTGTTCTCATTTTTTAACAAATACAATTAAATATTGCTTTTCGTTAGTATGTAAATTAAGCCCATAGATTAGCCATACTCAACCTGCGGCCCGCTGTCCTTTTTTGTGTGGCCCAACCCCCTTTTTTTTCTGTCGCATAATCTCCACAGCTCCACAAATATTACAAATGCAAAAAAAGAACTATTTGTCTGTTAAGCTTTCACTACTAAACCACTGGATTGATTTTGATGAAATTTGTTACATAGATAGATTTAGGAAAGAACATAGGCGACAAAAATACGTAGGTAAATTACTGGGCCGCAGATTAAACAGTATTAATTATGTGGCCCAAGGTAAAAAAGGTTGAGTATGGCTGCCATAGATGATATGATGATACAGTTTAATAATTGCACATATTATTACATCGTATATTAAAGCACCCGGCAGATTGCTCGATACTATACCTACTAATATGTAGATTAAATTAATTAATATAGTAACGCCATCTAGTGTTTAGTATAGGTTTATAAAGTACAAGTGTATAATGTATGGATTTAACAATCTACATTATCTTATTTCATCTATGCCTATGTGCAATATGCAAGAAACAAGATTTCTTATTAGGTGGAGGCATATTGATATTTAGTTCGAACAAAGAACACAAGACATCCCGATTGTATTTCCGCAGCGCTTCTTCGTCATCGACGGGGGCATACTGGTCTATGCACGTTCACCAACGGATGTAGCTCGCGGCCGTTTGCACGGCTCCGTGGATGTCGGGTTGTCGGTCATATCGGCCAAGGCGCGCCGTCGCCGCATCGACATCGACGCCGACGAGTTCATCTATCATCTGCGCGCCAAGACGCCGGATGTGTTCCGCACTTGGCTCAACGTACTCAAGGCGCATAGGTAAGTGAGTGATGTTAAAATAAAGCAAATACAGCCCCCCCAGCGCAGTCTGAGAATTACTGCTATGGCTAGAATAAAATAATATCCCCGATATTTAGACCCGACTTAGCTGGATGGGTCGTCCTTTGCCGATCCGGAGAAATTGGGTTCCCCAGACCCTGGATCGTCTTTACTAAGGACATAATGAACATAGGGTTGGTTTAGTGGGTATGCCCTACGGGGAGAGTCCTACAAATGCCTGATGAGTAGCCATCGTCAAATGTTGTGCTCAAAAGCATTCCACCTCGAGAAAAAAGAAGGATATGTTACGAAACCGACCAAGATTACCAAGGTTACCAGGGTCGTCTGCTTGAGCAACTTCATCTTATCTATTTCTGCGGCAAAATAGCAGTATTCGCTTTGCAGCAATGTGCTGTGGTTTTTCAGTGGAATGCAGATATGCTGTAAATCTCACAAAGACTACATGTTTGATTGCTACTGTGAAAAATGGGAGCTTTGGTTATGATTGTTTATTTATATTTCTATGAAAAAAGAAAGATAACAATAGATTCATCTAATCAACTCTTTTTTTTAATGTCGTTTTCAAATTAGATCAGAAAGATTTCGTTTGTTTTTTTTTGTTTTCAATAACTGGGCCACATAAATTACACATTATTTGAGATCCATAGTCTACATGTAAAGTTCTACAAATGACATGTTCATTTGTTTTATATTTATTGTATGTATATTTATTGTAGTAGATTTAAGCATTTGGTATTTGGTTCAAATTTAATTGCGTTTGATTTGTTTTATAAGACTGCCCACTGTAATAGTATCATAGGCCAATGTAAAAATCTTACCGCGATACAATCCTAGACTTGATACAAATGTGTTAGCTGATATAATTTACAACCACAATACTGGCTTTGAATTTTATTTTTTATATACCACGATGGTGGCAAACTGGCCTACGGCCCGCCTGATGGTAAGTGGTTACCGTTCCCTATGGACACTTGCAACACCAGGGGTGTCCTTTGAAAACCTGTTAACTCACCTTTTGAAGAACCCCATACTGTAGCCCTCCGGATCATTCCACAATCAAAGTGTACGCGGGAGGAAATTCGGTTCACGCACTGTACGGGACAATTTGGGTTCCATTGTGTCGATGGCAATGATAGAAAGTGGCCACGGGCATCATATCGAACAATTCCTCAGACATAACCGATTATATAAGCGGTAAAACACACATAAAGACGCAAAGTCTGTCCTAAGATTTAGAGGTTCGATACCGCTCGAAGGAACGGGATCGTTGAGGAATTTCTCAGTGCGCATTTGAACCGAGTCTAGGGGTCCAAGCTGGTACCCAGGTGCTCCCGCCCAGAGATGGCAGCAGTACTCCATATGAGAACTGACTTGCGACTTATACAATAGAAGTCTTGTCCCGGTGTGAGATACCGCTTCGCCCTATACACAACGCCCTATTGAACAAAGCTGTTTTTATTTATCTTTATTACTATTTTTATAACAATAAGTAAAAATCTTTAGCAATATTAACAGAAACAATCTGTCAAAACTATGTACTCGTATGTAATTAATGAAACTATAACAACAGACAAAGTAACGCTTAGAAAATCACCAACGTTCCAGATTGTACCGCCAACACTTGCTAACTTTCGGCGCACGAGAGTCGGTGCCGAAGATCCACGCGCCTCTTGACGAGATTCCTCCAACCACCGACAATTCATCGCGTAAGTTTCTTACTTGAACAACCATTGTTTCTTACTGAAAATACAAATACATTAAAGTACACGCAATTCGATATCGAGACTGATAAAAATATACTCCAATCAACTGTATTTCATTTTAGTTTTTTTTTCTGTTTGGATATTCTGCTGTGATTTGAGCATGATTTTATATCGAATGTATATTTTATGTTAATTTGGCGAGATGTTTGGTGTTACTTTAGTTTCTTTTATTAAAATTTATTATAATAGTTTCTATTGCATGTGCTATATTGCTAACACCAGTGTGATGATATGAGTAGATTATAATAATAAATAATAATAATATTTAATAACTTCTGTAGTCAATATTACATTTTTTTACCTTATATGTATACACGTATTATATAACTGTGAACATACCTGAACTAGGATTAACCTGTATCTCAGGCTTGTAATTACAAAATAAAAATATGGACACATAAATCAAATGCAAAATGTATAGTATATCTGATTAATAACTAAATTTAAATGATTAATAACTGATTACGTTTTAGTGTTATATAGCAAGCACATGTACATTATATCAACCTTTTTTCCCTTAGCTACATCCCAACCAATTCTAGAAACCACGACACACTCAAATGAAGATTTCCTGAAACTCATCAATCATGAACCCAACTTATTAGCAGAATATGTCAAAATATATTCTAAAGTTAGACGTGAATATAAAATCTCATCCATGGGTAGTCGTTTCATCAACAAAAATATAAAAATGCTATTGTTTAATGTTAAAAGGACGAGCAGAGCTCTTGGAAGACTAAAAAAACATTGGAATACTAAATCTGAATATGCCATTAAAGACACCGATGATAAACTAAAAACACCCTCCAAAGTGAACTTAGTTCCAGAAAATCCAGGTTTTAATTCCAACCTAGAAACGTCTAAAGCAAATAACATTAAACGCATTAATAATCTTATTAATAACCGTAAAACCACTTGTTATTTATTCTTAAACAAACAAAAACAATCCTACAATAATGAACCTGCTATGACAAAGAGCAGAAAGTCAATTAACTTAGTTAAATACAGAAATGTTTCTGTAGAACCAAAGTTACAAGACCCACTCGGGAAGTGTTTGTTGAAATCTAATAGCAAACCCCTGATTTGTTATAATAAAAGGGATCAAGCCGTAACGTGTGACATTGCTAGAACTGAAACGGAAACACATTCTTTTGTTGAGAAATCGATTCAAAGCTTGACATCATCAGCTAAATTCGATAAAATGATTCATTCGATGCTTCAAAATCATTCATCGACAGTTAACAAAGATAGTCGTGGGTTTTACATGAAAAATATTGTCTATTTTAATCAAACAGTTTTCAATGATGGTAACAAAGAAAATGAAATTTTCATAACTAAACAATTAATTGATAATCTTGACACAGTTTCAAAAATATCTATTAGTGAAACATGTGTGGTACCGTCTAACAATTCACAAACATGTTCTGAAGTTTTAAAAATTAAAGATACTATCAACAGTCTCATAACCGAGTTTGATATTTCAGTAAATGTAGCTAAAGAGTATTTGAATACGTACTTAGGATTTCTTGAAAACAGTAACGAGACAAGTAGTTCTGAGACTTGTGATGAAATAGGCTCTAGTAATGAACTACTTGCATGTGATGTTCTAGCGGAAACAGTACAAAAGCGTGTATCCAAGTGTGTGATGACAACGACTCAGGAATCAAAGAAGTATTTGATAGATGATGATGAAAAATTTGATCCAGTCAAAACAAATAATGATTTTGGGAAACTGTATTTGAAACAGTTGCTTAATAATATTCTCGCAATATTTACCAAAGTCCATAGAAGAGACGATAAGGACACTGCCAATAAAAATAATGATAAATCCGAGTACGATGAGATGGATGAATTGTCTAATAGAACTCGTATTTTTGAATATTCAAGTGATAATTCAATTGTAATTGATCTGTCGAAATATTAATTAGAAAATATGTCAATGACTAATGCAAATTACAAATGAGGACTCTACATCAACATGTATATTGAAATTAAAGATATATCATCATATTTGAGAGAGTCAAATATAGACATTCAAATTCTAAATTTTGTTAGAACAATGCTGCATGCTAAAGCAGTGCTAAAAGTTTGTTAACATATACTTGACATCCCTAGCATCCTATTGTACTTCTAATACTTCAGCCCTTTAAGGCTTGAGCACAATTTGCATGCCAGCGGACAATTATCCAACTTGTCTTTTTACAGCAATAACTTCTATAAAAAAAGAGTATTGTGAAAAAATTCAAACGTGCTTCATTTTATCCTCGTTTGAGAAAGAAAATATCTCTCAAAATCTTTTCTCTCAAAGGAAAATTATATGATAACTATAAACAGAGCTCTTTCTAACGATATTCACTTTGAATCACCACACTATATGTGTGGCAGGCAGTGTCTAGAAAAAAATTACTTAATAAACACGATACAAAAATCATAAAAAGTGAAATATCTCAAAGAAGTTGCCTAGACTACAAGGATTTGTATAACTTCTTTTTGAAACTGACTCAGAAATACGATATAAGTGATAAAAAATTAAAAATACTAAGCAAACATTAAATTCATAAAATATTCACAAAGAAATCAATCAGCCTAAACCATGAAACTAAATCTGATACGACAGTTATGAATAGTCGTGTGGCATACGAACGCACAAAACTAGAGATATACCTGTATTGAAGTTAGCTTACACGCGCAGTACTGTAGACAAATATGTCTTTAGGTATTACGAGTTACTCGATTACGAGTAGCATGCTTTATATAAAACCTGTATAAGTTCAAACAGAAATATGTCCCCATGAGATTAGCTTTGATAGGGTTATTAAAAATAATATCGTCAAAAAGTACTACAATGAAGACGATCCTGCAAAATTGCAAATTAATGTTTGAAGAGAGCAATACCAAATAAAGATTCAAAAACACAGATAAACGCTAATCAAAATGGCCGCAATACTTTAATTTCAAAAGGATATTGATAAACGAAACAGGTTCGTTTATTTCTTTTTAAATTACTTAATTGATTCAATTAAATTATATTACCTTTCACACATAGAAAAATCTCTTCATATTTAATGAGGTATCATTAAATGAACAAGATTTCAATACTCATTCTTTGAAACCGTAGCGTTAACCTCAGTGCGTAATAAATAGCATCCTCTGCACGCGTCAACCTCAATGCGTAGTGTAATAAATAGCCTCATTTCCACGAGTCAAACTAAATGCGTAGTGTAATAAATAGCATCCTCTGCACGCGTCAACCTCAATGCGTAGTGTAATAAATAGCCTCATTTCCACGAGTCAAACTAAATGCGTAGTGTAATAAATAGCATCCTCTGCACGCGTCAACCTCAATGCGTAGTGTAATAAATAGGCCTCATTTCCACGTCAAACTAAATGCGTAGTGTAATAAATAGCATCCTCTGCACGCGTCAACCTCAATGCGTAGTGTAATAAATAGCCTCATTTCCACGCGTCAAACTAAATGCGTAGTGTAATAAATAGCATCCTCTGCACGCGTCAACCTCAATGCGTAGTGTAATAAATAGCCTCATTTCCACGCGTCAAACTAAATGCGTAGTGTAATAAATAGCATCCTCTGCACGCGTCAACCTCAATGCGTAGTGTAATAAATAGCCTCATTTCCACGCGTCAAACTAAATGCGTAGTGTAATAAATAGCATCCTCTGCACGCGTCAACCTCAATGCGTAGTGTAATAAATAGCATCCTCTGCACGCGTCAACCTCAATGCGTAGTGTAATAAATAGCATCCTCTGCACGCGTCAACCTCAATGCGTAGTGTAATAAATAGCATCCTCTGCACGCGTCAACCTCAATGCGTAGTGTAATAAATAGCATCCTCTGCACGCGTCAACCTCAATGCGTAGTGTAATAAATAGCATCCTCTCCACGGTCAACCTCAATGCGTAGTGTAATAAATAGCATCCTCTGCACGCGTCAACCTCAATGCGTAGTGTAATAAATAGCATCCTCTCCACGGGTCAACCTCAATGCGTAGTGTAATAAATAGCATCCTCTCCACGGTCTACCTCAATGCGTAGTGTAATAAATAGCATACTCTGCACGCGTCAACCTCAATGCGTAGTGTAATAAATAGCATCCTCTCACGGTCTACCTCAATGCGTAGTGTAATAAATAGCATCCTCTGCACGCGTCAACCTCAATGCGTAGTGTAATAAATAGCATCCTCTCCACTTTTCCTATCTCAATTCAAATCCTTTTTTTAAATAATATACCACCAGTAACATATGGTTAACTGAAATCTTCCAAACAACCAACTAGTGACACTCTTTGCAAATCGACGACACGTTTAGTCGAGTAATCGCCTTCTATGCAACGGCAAATAGTTCTTTATGTTACTGGCGTATAATATTTGACTTTGTCAATGTTTGTTTGTATCAACACGTAGTTAGAGCTAGTGGTTGTGCTAAAGTAGCTCTTGTGTGTCGCTCCCCAACCCCGTGTTTCGTTGTAGGGCTGGTAAGCCCGACCAATGCGCCACTGCGTGGTCCGCAAGCCGGTTTCGTGTCGGGAACACCAGGAGGACGTCTGGCGAGCTGGATTATAGGTAAGGATACATTTACAGACAAACGGATGAATCATTTCTGTAATGTAAATCGTAAGTAGAACCCTTACTGTGTAACATAATGTAGCAATTAGACATTAACTAATGGGAGTTGTGCTCACGAGCAGAAGTGTCCGATAGCGAGCATTTTATTTTATTTATTAACGGCTATTAATAACAGAATGGAACAAACAATTCTACTACTTAACTAATAACATTTATACATATATATACTTTCCCATGAGGGTAGACACAGATCACAAAATTTGTTTGCTACGATCCATAAATACTTCCCCAACTTCCTCGACTTTTATGCACGCCCGTCATTTACGACTATTTTTGTAATATGTAATAGTCAGCTTTATTTTTACAAAAACCAAGTTAATTACACAACTTGACACATTAACAATAATTGACACTTATTGGTGTCAAATTAACGAAATAAAATGTATTATTATTTGAAAACAATATCTAAATTACCGATTTGTCTTTTTGCAGATTTAATTACCCCTTTCCTTTTTCGATTCGATTTAATTATCCTTTTTCGTCCAGATTTACCTTCCCAAAAAGTATTCCTCTATAATGACTTAGGAATATCATGATAACGGGAATTTATATTTCGGTGTAACAGATAAATGACTTTGTCGTACGCCCGCGACTTTGTTTTGGACAATATTTTTAAAAATTGTAGCCTAATTTAATAGTTTTTTCGTGAAAGCGTAACAAACATCCATCCATAATTACAAACATTCCCGTTTATGATACAGGGAGCGGCAAAATGATCTGACGGTTTTAAAATGTAAATAACTCAATAGTTTTAAGAGATACAAAAGGTTTTATTGCATATTACAGATTGCTATTTATTAACATTTATAAAAATAACCAAAGAAATGTTTATGTTATCCGTTTAAGATTTGAAGATGACATCTTTCAAATGATGACCATCTTGGGCCATGGACTGGCTTCCACAGCTTCCCTCACTCTCTCGACGTTCTCTGGCGTCCGGGCTGACCTTGGACGGCCCGTTTATTTCCGTTTTAATGCTGAACCGGTAGCTCTAAAGTTATCCACCCACAGCAAAATGGTGTTTCGAGTTGGAACTTTCCTTCTCGGACCCACATTAAAACGTCTGCGGAACTACCGCTGAACAGCAACAACACTATCGCCACTTTTTAAATATGCTTCCACAACGAACGCGCGGTGCTCAGCCGACCACTGCTCCATGGCTACTAAAATGTCCGCACGTAGGCTCTGAAACGCCGCTATCCCCACCAACCCCCACCACTCACTCGCTCGACAGCGTGGCAGCGAAAACCGTCAGATCATTTTGCCGCTCCCTGTTCCTGTTGGATTAGTATGGATGTGCCTCGTTCACAGATTAGTAACCTGTATGAGTGTTTTGGGAATTCTGATTATTGCTTTCTAAAATGAAAGTAGCCTAAATTGCTCCTTATTACATCAGCTACCTGCCAATAAAAGGCCCTTCAAAATCGGTCCAGCCATTTTAGAGATTAACCAAAACCAACAGACAGACAGAGATAGGGCAAGTTATAGATTCAATTAGTGTTTTTCATTTAGGACATTCATATTTTAGGTAACAATAAAATTTTTCATTCTTACATCAAAACATAATTTTATCATGTTTCTTGTTTTCAAATAAAAGTATGTCTCTGATAAATTCAATAATAATCTAAAGACAATTAACAAAAATTTACGTTAAGATTCAAACATAAAAAAGTCCACTTACGAATCAAACAAATCTGAGAACGACGGCAGTTCCTGTCGAAATGAACATCGGGTTTTTCAGAAATCAGTTGCCGTGGTCGGTGGAATCCGAAATGGACAAAAATTTTCCGAATGGGTGTAGTAATTATGTATAGTTAAATATTTTTATCTATTATCATGCTATTAATCCTCTATATTCTCTAAAAGAACCTATAACAATTAGCTTATTGCCAACATTAATACACTCAGTGATATTATGATCATTATATCATCCAAACGCGTGATATTATGAATTTCAAAAAAAGAACATTCTCATGCAATGACATTTTCACCACCAGATCGCCATAATTTTGAAAAAAGAACAATAAATTAAGCATAAACATGCTTCGCAATCAGACTTTTCTTGAATTTAATTTACATAGTTCTTACAACACTGAACAACCCTATGGTATGAGAATCTTTTATAGAGGATTCACATCATGATTGTAGATAAAGTCTTGTATGCAACTGTTATAATTAGGTATAAAGGTATTAAACACTCATGCGATACTTTTAATACCCTTGATTATACAACAGTTGCATAAATAAGTATTACCACATTTACCGCGAGCGCCAGTACGTAGGTTTTTATCCATAATTACTGCATTAACCGTATTTACTTTAATATGAAATTTAAATTGCTTGAAACACTACGACCTACTACCAAGGTGACGGTTCTGTACAGGATTTTTTTGCAGTAACATAAGTAGGAACATAAAACTGCCACTTTACAAATCTTTTTGACAGAACAAAGTCTGTCGGGTTCTCTAGTTCACAGATAAAAATGTTCGCTCGGGACTAGGAACAGGCGGCACTCTGCAGCTTGCTTGTGTATTCGCTAAGTATGTGTGTTTGTAGACTGCCAATTTGCACGCAAAATGCTTATTTCATGCTATTCCTTTTATTTAGTTTTATTAATAACTTTAAAAGTTTATATAATATTATATAAGTTATTTTGGTTACAACACAATCATTTAGTACTGTTCACAATGCACCGCCATTAGCAAAGGGGCGTCGACAAGTTATATAATCTATACCGAAGTGAAGATTAACTTCACATTTTAGTGAATTTAACGTAAGCGTGCCTGTGGTATACCAACTGGGTCTGATCTCTATGTGCAAAATGAGAAATACTGCTATATCGAAATTAGATTTTTTCCATGTAAAATAAACAAATTGTCTATAGATCTTAAATTACAAATAGTTCAATGTACCTATGAACGAAAAGAAAATCAAATTTATAGTTATTTGGATTTACATGCGCCTTCAAAATGATGCCCTTTTACATGTCGACATTATTTTAATCTAACGGTCCATATTTACATGCGATATCGACGATTGCTGCTCGCGTAAGGGCTCAGTAGTTTTACCATGATTTTCCTATCGTTTTCATTAAATGTATTTGACGTATAATAAATTACAGAAGTCACGTCAACGCATTACCTAAACTTTAAACGGTATTAGTTCGTTACGTTACCGCTAGGGGCGCTGTACAAAGTTTCGCTGCTTTCGATATCGACTACAAAAGTATGTTAACACATGGTAACTTTTCTTTTTTTAATGCTAGGCCCGGCAGATGATTTCCTCCCGCCTGGTGTTAAGCGGTGAAAGAGGCCTAAATAAGATGACAGATAGAATAGATGATAGATAGAAACGGGATAGGACGGGGATGGAGGGATAGGTCCCTGCCGGCCCAAAAAGATGCTTTTTCACGCCTCTTTTGGAGAAACCCATGTTATAGGATGAAGGAAACACATACGCAGGCAGAAAATTCCAAGTGCGGGAAATACAGCAGAAGAAGGAATCTTGTAATTTCTTCGTGCGGTGTACTTAGTGATTGCAATCCGGCGTCATTTTCAATCCGGCCGGATTGATTAAATCAAGATGATTTTCGCTCTTTAGTACAAAATAAGTGAGTTAATCAAGTGTCACTGCACTTATATGTAGGTCAGTCAGTCAGTTCAGCCAATAGACGCCCACTGTTGGACATAGGCCTCCCCAAGGATCTCCACGCAGATCGGTCCTGCGCTGCAACCGTCCAGCGCCTTCCCGCGATCATCATCAAATCGTCGGTCCACCTTGTGGGAGGCCTACCAACGTTGCGGTGTCCAGCATATGCCTGCCACTCCAGGACCTTTCCGCCCCAACGGCCGTCAGTCCTGCGAGCATATGTAGGTACAAGTTTATAAAAAATAAATCACAAATATATAAAATCAACTTTATTTCCTAACCAATGTTAAGACAAATATACAACAAGAAAACAATTAAAATTTAGTAGTGTAGGTAACTAGTAATAATTTTACGACGTAACGAGTAGCTCAGTCTTTGTAGATTTCACATTCACAGATAGATCAATGTATAAGTGACAATATTAATTATCAAGTAACTATAATATCTAATAGATACAATTAACCTTACCTGAAATAGATCAAAATCATTATTAAAGTATTTGAGAATGCTAACAAACAAGTCTTATAGGTATTTATGATTATGACAGATACCATCATGATTACAAACTACTAGCACCGGATCCGGTTTTCGGATCCGGTATATTGGTATCGGATCCGGTAACCATTAAATGATGCCGGATCCGCCGGATTACCGGATCCGTTTTTCCGGATTGCAATCCCTAGGTGTACTTTTGTAGCTGCACGGGTGTTTAAATGGCTGCCTGTTATTACAGAGTCCGGTGGGCCTTTAGAGAATGCGTCCCGCGAGCTCGGCCAGGCGCAGCTTTCCGTACAGCAACTGCAACGTCTGCTCGAGGCCCTGGAGCTGCAGCAGCAAGTGCATCACGATACCGACGTCAGTAACATGTGTACACGACAGTCACAAAAAAAAACACTTCACTAGTATAAAAACTTGGTTTACACTATTAAAAACACGGTGTATACTATAAACACTTTTATTAGAAATTATCCACACTTATAACTTTGTAGGTGTTAACCACAAGAGGCGCCAAACAACGACTGACTACATGGCGGCCTGCATTTATCTTTACACCTCGGTTACTCTCTAGTGATAGCCGGTTTAATACTTTCTTGTTTCTAAAACATTTACACATGGACATAAATATCTATGTTATCTTAAATTGTGATTAGTATTTTACTTTATGTAAATACATTATAAAGTACGATATTACAAATATCAGTATTGAAACATTATGAGTAACTTCCTATAAAAACTAGATACTGATTTTATGGCTTGGCTACTAGCACTTTTGAGCCACTACCAAACACTGATTGAGAACACTTTTACAGATTAGTTATATATTAAATAACTGATTATCTGCGCGTATAGTTATACATATCCAATACTAATAGTATATTACTGCCTTGTTTATTTATTTAAACTTTAATGCGCAACATTTGCCAAGTATGTTTAAGGTAAGCCTTTATACAGAGTGCGACATTACTACTCCAATCGCGAGTAGAGCTCTTATTGTGACATACTCACAAACGCACAGAGTTCCGCTGTTAATTTACTGTGACATGATTAGTTACAAATAAACTAATTGAAAAAGAATATGGGGAAACAAATATTTGATAATATTATTAGAGTCTACCTGTAAATGTCACTTATACCAACCAACTTTTAAATGATAATAGTTATGAAATTTAGACCGTCATTGGCGTAGCGTCATTCAATTCAACATTCTAATTAAAACAATAACCGAACGTTATATGGTTGTCCCGCTCACTCATTTGACGCGCGTTCCTACTCACTCGTTCACACGTATTGTGAGCGAGAGTAGATGGCGTTCGGTCGCGACGCGACGATTCGTGGCTCATTGTGAAGTGTGACAAAATATACTTATGAAGTGATGGGACATTTTGTCATTTTGTATGGGACATTTGAGGTGAGTCTTGCGCGAGTTGCACAACTCTACACTGTGGACGATTTCTTTCTTGGATGATTACTTGAATGATAAAAATGCTTGGATGTAATTTTTATGATATTTAATTTCCTGAATAATTAAACATGCTTGGTTGTAAATTTTGAGATATATAATTGTAATGATTATATTTTAAATAATAATTTTGTTTTGTACCGGACATATACAGATTTGTTTAATGCGATATGGCTCCTGTGACGGAAATATATAAACGAAACGAAAATATATATTTGTTAGTGGTTTTAACTTGTATCGGAGGTTGGGTTCGACTGTGTATCCAAAGCCGGCTTCCAACTGACGACTCTGTAATGACACAGAGAGAAAAAAATCGCCCTTGCTGGTTTTCTTGCTGGTTCTTTCCAGTACAAGGTCTCCCGTTGAAGACTTGTGAACCAATGACGTAACATCTTTGACATTCAAAAATGATTGTAAAATTCTATTGGAAGAATAAAATTTTTATTGGAATTGGACGCCCTCTGCCCTCTGCCTCTGCCTCTGCAAAGGACCTCAATGATTTTTTTATTTTTTTTTCCTTTAGTTGAGGAGGCTGATAATCCTCATGGATACCAACGCAACAGGCAAGCAGGGATGCGTTGATTATGTCGGACTCCTGGTGAATCGAGGCGGCTCGGCCCACCAGACCTACCGACTAAACTCAGCCTAGCCTTGGCCCTAATGGCCCTACGGCTTGAATGGAATGGTTGGCGCACCCTCAGGAGAGGGCTCGTCAGCGCTGCCCTCCGAAGAGGACAAATGCGCGAAAGAAAGCTCGGTACGCCAAACTGGGTCCGGCCTTGAAATGATAGGGCCTACTCGTACATGTGCAGCAAGCTGCGAAGTATGGACTAACTAAGGGATGGCGGCGCAGATGCCGCCTCTCGCAAGGCTTGTAGAGCCAGCGTCAATGAGTCGGGAGGGTCAGAAAGGACGTGTCTGGGTGACGATATTCTGTGTTACGCGGATTGACTGGACCTTAATGAATGATGACGTGTTATTTAATATGTATTGTACATTCACAGGTCTCAATAGAGGGTGCGTCGCCAAACGTCAAGAAGGATCGTCGCAAGTTCGGTCTGCGCAAGAAGAAGTCTAACAGCAAGTGCGCGTCCGTGGAACTCGCCCCGCCGCACATCGACCCCTCCAGTTCGCACACGGTACAACATTACATACATTTTTATCATTACTAGCGGCCCGTTACCTGTTCATACGAGTAGCGACGTGTGAACTGAAATAATAGGGCAGACAACTACAACTGATTATGGCCGTTTTTATACTATAACTAGCTGACCCGCGCCCACTTCGTTGGGCATAATATTAATAATCCCGAAGCGAGCACGAAAGCGAACTGAATTAAACCCGAAGCCATCGCGCGCCGTCCGCTGATGATGATGATGATGACACTCAGCAATAATGTGGCTTTCTATTGGTGAAAGAATTTTTAAAATCGATGATGATGATGATGACACTCCGCAATAATGTGGCTTTCTATTGGTGAAAGAATTTTTAAAATCGGTTCAGTAGATCCTGAGATTACCCCTTACAATTTACAAACACACGAACTTTACTTCTTTATAATATTAGTATAGACTAGCGGACCCGACAGACTTCGTCCTGTCAAAAAGATTTGTAAAGTGGCAGTTTTTTGTTCCTACTTGAAATGACATATGATGACATTAAATTTGTTTGGCAGAACTAACGTCACTTTTTTGTCTTGCCAAAGGTTCAAATTGGCTTTTAAGTATTAATATAAATTGTTTGTATAAAAATGTTGACTTTACACTTTTTCAAATTTTATTTTTTTATTTTCTCTACGTACAAACCTTCTCTGGACTTCTACGAATAATTCAAGACCAAAATTAGCCAAATCGGTAAAGGCATTGTTGAGTTATGCGCTTACCATCACATTTTGCGATTCATTTTTATATATAAGAAGATTATCTGATTTGAGCAATTCATATCTCATGAAAGTATTTCAATATAGAAATTTCAGTTTAATTATTAATTTATATTGTTTTTAGATTTCTAAGAAACGAGCAATTATTATTTAGGTAATTCTAATGAAACAGAACACATTTCTAGCATTCTCACATTAAATGTAACATTTTTTTTTTAATATAGAAGGTATACCTATAATCGTACAAATAACAAAGTTATTTTAAAATTTGTTTATACGCTCATACAAATTAGGCGAGTTTACTGAGTTATGACGTCACGATTGCAGTGTTTTTAGTATGGAGCGTTTTTGAGCGACCCGCGACAGCGCCGCAAACATGGCGATGTATCTTCAAAAGTAATAGGTGTTGGTTCTACAATATTTCTCACTTAAAAGAGTACTCTTATTATAAATTGAATTTAAACTTAATTCAAAACATTTTATGAACAAATTGTCACTGACAATTTTGCGCAAGCACTCGTCTTGTGGATATGATGAAGTATTAGCTTCAAATATAAGATCCGCAAATAGAATATTTTTCTAATAGATAAATGCAATACAGAACTAGTTGAACGTCATTATGTATATCTAAGCTCATCTTTATATAATAGAATTAATCACAAATGACATATATATATATATATATATATATACATATACACATCCATCCACACAACGCGTAATAAACTTAAAATTTATATAACTAAAACGTACAGTCGAATTGAGCTTTATTGTTAGTGTATAAAGTTCATATTGCAAGCACTCACTGTTGTCTAAGCAATGAAGGTGTGTTCCTAACATCAAAGAGTCAAACAGTCAACATCAAACAGTCGCTTTATTAACGCTACATATAGTTGAAATTCAATCAAATCTATCAAAACAGTGGTGCGTGCGTGCGTTGGAGCACAGAATACATCGTCGGAGGATTTAATGTCACGTTCCAAAATTGAATAGCCACAAAATGTAATAGGTCATTTAGACTTTTTTTGCGATTTGGTTGGCTATGCGACATTATCTATAAAATAATTAGGAACAAAAAACTGCTACTGTACAAATCTTTTTGACAGGACGAAGTCTGTCGGGTCCGCTAGTATTCAATATAATCTGGGTAAGCCTACCGTCGAAATGCTAGTAGTCTATGATTAGAAGGAAACATATTTATTTAATTTCAAACCAAGTGACCTTTACGTATAAACATATGTCACAGTGTTCATCCTATATTTTACTAAGTACTTAGCTCAAATAATTACAATTTATCGACACTGAATTTTAACTCATACTGTCTTTTATACTTTAGGCTCTTTCTGCCCTAACCGCACCCCCGTCGCCCGGAGGCGGCGCCTCTTCAGTGCCCAATACCGCCGCTTCCCTGCCGATCGGTAAGCTATGTTTAAAAAACGCCAATATGTTTTATATGTTATCGTGTAAGTGTTATGCTAGCGTGATCACGTGTTCCATACATAACAATGTTTTGTTTACGAACTTATCCAGTATTACTAGCCGACCCGTGGCCACTTCGCTGGGCATAATATGAATAATCCCCGAAGCGAGCACGAACGCGAACCGAATTAAGCCCGAAGCCATCGCGCGCCGCCCGCTGCTTTGGCCGTCACACTTAACACGATGAGTTTACTTATTGTCATAAAGATTCATAATTTTCGGTAATATATAACTAATAAATATGACCTAATGATTTAAATTATTTTAATAATATTAAAAATTAAATTTATCTATACTTATATTAGAAAAACTACGTTTTTGTAACTTAAATATAAAAGTTAGACATATGCTGTCGTTGACTTTTTTGTAGGCATTTTCAAGCTCCACATCTTTTCTCTAGAACTCAAAAATATATCTTTCATAGTTAAGGCAGCGTTCGTAAGAAACGCTTTCATTCGACCGTTATTTCTCCGATTCACTTTGCAAAACGGACTACCACGTAAAAGCATTTTTATTTTTCGGTTTTTTTATATAACCTATGATACTCAGCAGTAATGTGGCTTTCTATTGGTGAAAGAATTTTTAAAATCGGTTCAGTAGATCCCGAGATTACCCTTACAATGTAACAAATATACAAACACACAAACTTCACTTCTTTATAATATCAGCTTATATAACAAAATGTAAAGGTAAAATTCAATGCTATAATTGTAAAATTTGAAACAATGGCCATTTTCAATAGTAGATTATACACGAAGGGGATGCAGCAATATCTTAATCTAGACATCCCGATATTTAAATCAATACTAAATGTCCCGCGCGCGACAGGCGTAGCCCCGTTCTTCGGGAATAATTCGACCGTACCTGCAGCATACTATTAAAATACATTTTCTATGGATATTTATGGTATCTATTTTCATGTAAACGTAATTTGAACTCAAATAAAAAGATAGTTATTCAATTTTTTTATATATATACTTTTTCTATGTTCCGCTTTCCACGAAAGAATCCCGCTCTTTTCATTAAAAACTCCCAATATCCAGATTTGGCAAAAAAAAATCTGACAGCGTTGATCTTGGTAAGGGGGCGTTCAAGTATTATGTAACGCAATTTTGGGGGAGGGGGGTCTCGTAAAACGTTACGATGCGTTACAGAGGCGGGAGGGGGTCTTTCTTACAACACGTTACGTAACATTGTTTTTTTTTTAAATACAAAATTTGGGAATTATAACTCCCAAATTGGCAACCCTTTTCGTTTACGTTTTACGGGCAATCCGTCGATTGTATTAGTCTGGTCGTCATTTTTAATTTGTTCCCGCAAGTTGGCAAATCTTTTCGTTTATATTTCACGGGGAATCCCTAGATTGTATTGTACATTATTTAATGTTGTTTACGTTGTCAGTATTCGTTTATGTATACCAAGGATAAAAATTATAAAATAACTTTTTGCGATTTTAGGGTAAAAATGATCACTTGAGTGTTACGTAACGTTTACGGGGGGGGGGGGGGGCTTACAGAAAACGTTACGATGTGTTACGGGGGGAAAGGGGGTCAAAATACTTGAACGCTCCCTAACGGGCGCTACATTGCATCCTATGCGCACTGATAAATTTTGGGATTATTTAAATAGTAAAGTGAGAAATAAGAATTCGAAATGTAATTCACTGCTGAAGACAAATACACATTTACTCAGAGAATTAAAATCGAGAAACATTTTTATTGAGAAAAAAGTATTTTCTTCCACAAAGAAAAGGTAATGGGCTATGCTATACAGCCTGATTTAGGGTGTATTTTATAAGAATTAAAAAATTCGTGGTTTTTAATGTCATCATCACACGACAAAAAAATACGTCCATTTGGCATCTAATCATATTTTTTTTGTTATTCTATTTTTGACAAATGTTGATGTGAAAATAATGAAAGTAAATATAATTAACAATCATTTAATAAATCTATTTAAGTAGTAAAATTGGTCACGACCACTTAAAAGAAACATCTGACTATGTTTAACAATAATTTTCCAATCATAATTAAAGTCTCTGAAAGTGTGTATGTTTAACATGTGTATTGAAAATATATTATCACTTCGTGTGCTCGTTAAAGTGGTAGTATACACTGTTACATAAAGTATTTTATTTATTAAGGCAATTAAGCCTCTCAGCCGCATTTACAATATGTTTTCATGTTTCATGTTAATCTTGAAAACATTTGTTTTACTATATAAATATATTATTGCAATAAAAATATATGCTTGCAATTAAGGAGAGTTTTTTTTTTACTTTAAATGACATTAAACATAAATTATCTTTAAGAGAAATAAAGTTGAAAGAGATAAAATTAATGTTTGTTTTACCGGAAACGTCGAAGATCAGTACAATCTACTTTTTTATTTTTGTTTTCTTCTTTTTATTGTTCCTAGTTTATGTACACCCCGTTTTTACATAAGCGTTTCTTTTATGTATGTGGTATGGTAACTTTGTTTTGTTGTGGACGAAATCTGAAACATATCAGATTGTTTATTTTCACATATTTGAATTACATGTTTCAAATTTACAAATGATAAAAATTACACATAATACATATGTTTCAAATTTTATGTTATATATGGATCACGAGATCACTTATGTGTAGTTATTGTAATATTAAAATGCACAAGAAAATATAATTATTTAGTATTATTGTGAATTAGATTCGTTCAATGATTATTTTAGATTTGTACAGTGTGCGCCAATATATTAAGCTATTAATTCCTGTGCTCACAATATAATTTAATGTTATTAGATGTTATGTGTGTGTGCTATGTATGATTTAGACCTGTCCTTAGAACGGAATATTGATTAGCCGATTTATTATTTGGTTTTATAATCTCGTAAACAGGTTGATTATTCTACAAACTTAATTTAAAAAAAATAAATAAAATGGAGCACATCGTACAATATGGGCGTAAGTCCTTTCGAACACGAGCCGGATTTTACTTACTATAACAGAAAGGACGTGTTCGTTGAATTTTTTGCCGTTGAATGTTTTATTTATAAAATGCACTGCTACGAGATTGGAAAGATCTAAAATTTGATTGAAATCGAGATAGACGCAATCTGTGTTCAGGCGATGTGGGAAATAAACCACTGTTAATTTTTATACATATTCAAGGATAAGGGTAATCTTAAAATGACATTTTCACGAAATGGTCTTGTTCCAAATTTCTTTCGCATAATCCCATTTCTGGTGATATGTTAAAATAGCCCTATGTTGTGATCGTTTCTTACAGCGCCTTAGGAGTCATCCATAAATTACGTCACACGGTTAGGGGGAGGGAGGGGGTTGACGAAGTGTGACATTGTGTGACAAGGGGGTGGGAGGGATCTTAAATTTCGTGACGTCACATTTCAAAATCTATCATAAGCTAACTGTTAAAACGCTAACTTTAAATTATTACTGCTGCAAATATGTAAATATTAAATTTTATTGTAAAGTCTTTATAGTCTCATAAATAAATAAAGGAATAGTATCTTCTATCTATTTATTAATAGGGGTACTCCCGAAACGTACTATTTTTCTAATTGATTATAGTGCGTGATTTTGAAAAATATAATAAGAAAATCATGAAATGACCATATACTTATTTAATATAAGTAATCGTTTTTTGTTTTGTTAATTGATTTGATGTTAATTTTATTAAAAGGAAAATAAAACTGATTTCGTAACCGCTTTTATCATTCAATAATTTCTATAATTTCAAAATTTCTGACGTCACACTAGGGGGAGGGGGAGTCTCACAAATGTGACTAGCTGTGACAAGGACGGGGGGAGGAGCAAAAAATCACGAAATTCGTGTGACGTAATTTATCGATGACCCCTTATTATATATTTAGAATCTACAGCAGTCGCGTGTGCTATAGATATGAGAGCACTTAGTGGAGTATCCTATAATGTTAGCATAGAAAATATTTTCTTGTGCACGGCAGTCATCGATGTTTTTTCTTTCTTCTTTCTAGTCAACACCTTTACGCTACCACCACATAATGATATGGCAAGATTAAGTAATTATTTAAAGAAAGGTAAAAATTACGGAAGCGAAGAATCGTAATAAATTCACGTCGCATATAGCCATGTTTGTTTGTTTGTCTATTTATACATTTCATATTTGTGTTTTATATGTATATTTTATGTTCTTTTTTATTCGTTCAATTAAAATCATTTGTAACGTGAATAAATATAAAGTATTTTGGAAATATGTCTTGTCAAGGATTCTACGAGATCGGTAAGTTGGGAATGCGCAGGAGCATGGTGCGATCGTTGATTTGATTTGAAATGGCGTCGAATGTACTTTCTGTCATTCTGTCTCTTCGTAGGTATGGTCTAGTGATACATCGTGGTAGATTGGCGTGTGGTATTACGCAGTCAAGGTTATAGAATGCTTTGTTTATTGGGTCAATAGTTTCGGTATTGTTTTGCAGTTTCATTTTTAACACGAGTCGTTCTCAAAACGAATGTTTTTAAACCAACCTTGAGAAGAATTCAGTTGTTACTAGATTCTTTATGAAAAATTAACTTAAAATTTGATTCAGTTGAATGAAAAATAGGACAACTTTACAAAATAATAATTTTGAATTAAACCTACATGAAATGGGCAAGATATTGCATAGCGATCTCATCACTGTATCCAACCACAGACGGTCTTAGTATTTAGTATGTTTGCCTCTCGATACATTTTATATAGAAATAACGAAACAATTTTACCACATTGTACGAAATACGAATACTGCTCTTTTGCGTTTTACATTCACCAAAAATATAACACTGCGTCTACCAAAATCTGCGTACGCAATCCGACCTCAGTATTCCGTAACCATGACTGCGCCACGGCACGGACTAAGCGTCCCGCTCGGACGCGTAACGCTATCGCATGTGTTGTCTTGCTCTAGTAGCTTCGCTCTGACGTCATACATGCTTATGTATGCATCTACTTATGTACGTGCTGCTAAGTTACCAAACCCACAAAGACTTATTATAAAAGAAACACTTCTCAAATCGTCCTCGGATTACCTATTCAAAGTTGTTTTTGTGTCACGTGACTTTTTGTTTTGTTCCTTCATTTTTATCACCGTCATAGTTTCACTCAATTATAAGAGCGAGCGCGCACTGGTGAATTTTGCCACGGTGACTGTTTCGTCACTGTTGTCAAGTCCGTGAATATGTATGGAGCTGCCCGCATGTTGTGACGTGTCAATTGGGCGACATTTGTCACTCGTCGTCGGTCGTTTGTGAAGAGAACGACCGTCTCTTCGAAATCCATACAGTGGCAAATGACACTTCTATTTCGAAAATGTTTTGTCACTGTCTCTATTAATGAGTGCACTCCACTTTGGAAACGTGACAAACACTTTGAAGTCACTGTGACAAAAATCACCAGTGCGCGCTCGCTCTAAATCATTTTATTCTTAATGCTAGTAGTTTACACAGTATCGTAGCCTCTCTTGAGAAAGGGCGTGCAATAATACTGTTATAATAGGTCTACCAACAATCGTGGCAGCATCTTATATTCCGTGGCACACAGCTTCTACTAATAAGACTTAGTGATACCGAGGACGATCAGGAGACCTATTTTTTAATTACGAATGCGATTTCGAAATCACCGCTGACTAAATAATCAGCGGTGACTTTGAGGTCACGGATTCCTAAACATCCAATTTTTGAAAGTCGATCGCAGAGCTGCCAACATAGAGACGCAAAATGTAGCCGCTGCCGGTTATTGCCGGCTTAACCATTGCGGTTATTATATACATATATATATATTATAGGTATATAGATGTTTATATATAATATATGTGCTACATTCATATATATATATTATATATATATATATATATATTGTATATATAGACTGAAAAATCAAACAAAACACAGATAACATTTCCACAAGAATGACTTGATTACGAGTGGGTGAGGGCACTCGTAATGAAATAACACCTGTGACTAAGGTAGTCACATCAGTGATATTAAGAAATAAGAATTATTGAAAATCGGTGATTATTAGTCACATCGGTGATTTCGAAGTCGCATTCGTAATTCAAAAATAGGTCTCCAGATGAGTTAATTATTTCATCAATAAGGCCAGAGTCCAACTAAATAAGATTGGTTTCAAAATTGTGACTTCTATGTACGTCTCGGGAGAGTTTCTCTAAGTACGTACCCTGACGAACTCCTTGTGAAGTCGTTGCCTCTTTTTGCTCTATGGCGGTTGTAGCATCTTTAAACGCGGAACATACATTTGGTGACCTGTCGTTGGTCAGACTCCCAAATATGACGTATACATATATTCGTATTAATGAAAAAATATAGAAAGTGTAATAAATCAAGAAGTGTTATTGAATCCGAGGTGCCGTGTAAGACATCACAGTACTATATGCTAATGATTCCTAGAAGACACACTCAAGTATAATAAAGTAATGCGTGATAACTATAGTCGCAATCTAGTCTGTTTTTTCCGCGGATACGCTCCAGAATTTGTTGTCAGTGCTCGCCTGCGCTGTTTCCATGTTTATGCTTTAAGTTTTGAAGAGAGTGCCACAGCCAATTTTCTGTTTGAACTAATCGTTAACGTCATTTATTACGTCAGATTACTTACAAATCATGTTCTCAACAAATTAATCACAGCGCACACGAACAATAATGGACCAACAGTTTTCATGCAAATAGCGGACACGAGCGCTGCTACCGAAATTTGCATTAATGAGTGTGCGTGTAATTAAGTAAAGCGTGATAGAGTCTGGCTAAAGAAAGTTGGTCCCAGAATATTGGAGGCAAATTTAAAAAATACATCATGACAACACTAGAAGTATACTATGAAAATTGGAATAACCTACTTTGATACTTGGTAAATCATTATTAAAAATATATATGTTCTTGGTGTTAGTAGATAAAAATGCAAAGGTATTTTTCGGCATAATATCAAAACATGTGTATAGTAAAAACTTACCAGTCATTGAAGCTTTTACTTATAAGTACTGATTCTGGTTTATTATCCTATTTTTCTGCTCTAATTCAGTGAGATATTCAATTCTTACTATTTCATCAACTCCTTCGACATCTTGCAGATTCTCTATTAGGTACATCAAGTTAATCGTTTTAAAATTACCAACAAAAATACAACATAAATTAATAATAAGTATACGTAAAACATAGGTGATGTTATTAAAATGAATAAGTTAACTGATGCGATGTACGAATGAATATACATAATTAGTTTTATTCAATACGACAAATGCGTAAGTGACTTATTTGTGAGGATACGTTAATTATAAATCAAAATTTAATTATGACGACTGGACAGGTAGGTGTTCAAAGTATCAAAATAATATTGTCTATTAACCTATGAAATTCAACCTTGCCAAATTGACGTTTATACAGAGTTGCTATATAAAAAGTTCGCAAATAATTCCAGGGCTTACTTTCGTTAGTCAGACTCTAATTGCGATCTTAAGTCTGTTCTTTTTATATCAGTGCATTAAAATTCAAACAGGCAAATGTAAGATGCGTTCTAAAATTTACTATCAGCTCTTGTCAACAAAAGCACGTCGTTTATATCTTATTATATTCTATGTTTTTAATATAGGCGGTACCTATATGTTATTTTAGTTATGGCCGTTTTCACCAACCTTGTCTTAGCTTAGGCGACTCCTAAATGACATGCTGTCACTTTTTGTATTAACCAAAAGAGTGAGACAGCATGTCTCTTAGGAGTCGCCTAAGCTAAGACAAAGTTGGTGAAAACGGCCATTAGACGCTTAAAAATATTATGCCACTTAAGAAGTAAAATATTGGGTATGTGCTAATTAGACATCAAATTACCACGACAAGGTAAGAGGGAATATTAAAAATATTCATATGTATGTTTAAATATATACATCTTATATATAAACATGAATCGCATAATGTGTTGGTAAGCGCATAATTCAACAACGCCTGGACCAATTTGGCCAATTCTTTTTTAAAATGTTCGTTGAAGTTCAAGGATGGTTTTTAAGGGAAAAATTCGAATAAGTATCGGAAAACTCTAATAACAGCCCTTTTGTTTTCCCATGCAAACGTTTTCTAATTAAAACGTACAGTCGATTTGAGCTTTATTGTTATTGTATAAAGTTCATATTGCAAGCACTCACTGTTGTCTAAGCAATGAAGGTGTGTTCCTAACATCAAAGAGTCAATTTGCGCTTTATTAACGCTACATATAGTTGAAATTCAATCATATCTATCAAAACAGTGTGCGTGCGTGCGTTGGAGCACAGAATACATCGTTGGAGGATTTAATGTCACGTTCCAAAATTGAATATCCACAAAATGTAATAGGTCATTTTGACTTTTTTTGCGATTTGGTTGGCTATGCGACATTATTTATAAAATAATTAGGAACAAAAAACTGCCACTGTACAAATCTTTTTGACAGGACGAAGTCTGTCGGGTCCGCTAGTACTTAATAGTAATAAAAGAATCTAATGTGAGTTTAATTAAGTTTTCGGACCACATTATTTTTTAATATTTTTAGTCAATTATGCTACAATTTATCTTACATATTTCCTGTATACGTTATAAACTTTCAACACTGAACTGTAGTGTGCATTTTGGACACTAAACCCTAATTCCATTAGGTAACAATTGGCATGTCGACAAAATTGGTTTGTTGGACTCTCATCAACCCATCATCTTAACTCTGATGAAAGAATCTAATGTATACTTTCTCGTTTTGCCTTACAGCTTTTCTTACGACATTTCTGGCCTCCACTTTAGTTCGTAAGACTCTATCTTTTCTTTTTTTTGTTTTTCCCTTCTCCTTTTTGTACACTCCATTTGTGAATACTCATCACGTAAGAAGCTTTCCTAGGTGGTTACGTATATTCAGGAATTTCCAGACGTAGTATTTTTTGTAATCATGATTACAGTCGAAGCGAGATGGCGCTATTTCAATATCCTTTCTACCCTACTATAGGTATGCTGTCTATTTTACTTCGTAATATTTCATGATATAGTCTTACTTAGATATTACCGTTCATAACGAATAAACTATTCAAATTGCCAAATTTTATATATATTATATAAATACTGTAATAGTACATTACAATATTAGTGCGTTATGATGGTTATAACACGCGAGGCGGAATTTCTGCCCGAGCCTAAGGTATATCCTACGACGAAAAAAAAACATTTAAATAAACTCAATCTGTGAATGCACATTGTTGCTTTTCCCCCATTTTAACAGCGCGCTAGCGTCGCCTCTAAGTGGCGCCGCGCGGCGATTATTTCGACATTTGAATAGCAACAGCGCGCGAAATGGCAAATAATACTGTTATGGAATTTGTATGGACTATTATTTAACTATTTGCTTTGGTAACACATGCGTTTTTTATGACCCGCTTTACATATTTTATATCTACGTCTTACAAATGATCGATAGTTCTCCAAATCTGTATGGATAATTATTTACTTACTTGTTTTTTGTATACTACTGTCTTCAATGTCTGGAAACTCCTGCGCACCTAATGTGGCTGATCTGTGCAACATGCATGCAAACAGTCAATCATTGCTATGCTGACATCGAACTGATTCTCTACATACATATGACATATTGTATTTAGCCATTACTGCGATGCTCCTAATGTGCTAACTTAATTGGACATTTTTATTTGCTCAATTGTTTTTTATTTCATTGTTGTATGTTTCGACTCATTCTCTTTGTTTAGTTTTTCTTGTACATCTTCAGTTTTATATAAATTTTGTGGGTTCTGATATTTACCTAATATTATCATGATATTATTTCGTGTTAGTATTTCGACTGCGTTACTCTCGGGACTTTTCAAAGCGATAAACTACAGAATTCATCAATTAGAGATCCAGTATATACTCTTGTCTTAGATTTAAGGTCGATTATTTTTCGATGTTATAGATAATATTCAAATATAATATATAAAACAACACTTTAAGAATAATTCTGACATACTACTAACAAAGTATTATTCTAGTATTCTGACATACTAAGAACATTACCACATTGCGAAATGTTCGCCTTCATATAAATTAGTTCACATTGTAACATCTCGCTTGAGCCACATCTATTTTTGAAACATCAGAAAACACCATATGCACATGATAAATTGATAACGTATTCATCTGAATATCTTAGATTACATTTGCAGTTGTCACTGTACACATGCAAAAACCAAGCGTCGGTATATAATCCTTAAGACTATGTGTTAGATGTGTTTGAAATATTTCGTGAAAACTGTAAATGTTCCTGACATATGCGAAATTTTAAAAGAATCTTAGTCTTAACCGTGTTGAAATAAAGGTGATTATTCAATCATACTGAATCACCTTGATAGTGGCTCGCTATAAATTATTCAACAGGTCCATTGCATTGTGCGTTGTGAAACATTCTAACGTATAGTGCGTTTGGGTGCGAATTTTATTAGTGCGATCAATTCATTTATAATACTGGTTAGTTCTATATCACTTACTTATAATAATGGGACGTAATTATGTATATCGTATTCGTTGAAAAATTTACACAAGTTTGTGTTACTAAATGGGACGTAATTATGAATATTGTATTCGTTGACAATTTGACTTAAGTTTGAGATAGTAAAGCAAACCAATTGGGACGTACATTTGTATGTATAATTTTATTGTGAACTTACCAAAAGCAATGGCTTAATTTAATCGTGCTCAGATTGATGTTTGATTACATTATTTTATTAATAATATTTTGTTAGAATACATGAAAATACGAATAGAGATGCGAAGAGGAAGAACGTGCACGCGTTCTTCTCACTTCTTTCTTCACCACAGAACTCTGTAATAACCAATAAATCTAATGAGGTTCGTGCCGGCTATATGGACCGATAATAGCGGATTGATGCTAATGGTCGCGAAAACCATATGTGATTCTACAAGTAATAAGGGGGCGTGGAGCGAGCGGCCAAAGTAAGTTTGATAAGTTGTTAGTGATTCTTAGAGAGAGTAGTGTATTTAAATGGAACCAAGAGGTCGGTAGTCACATTCGTAACGAATGTAGCAATGTAGTTATATTTGTAGTTAGTTTTTGCAGAGAACGGTTAACCATTTTGCAATATGGAGAATAAGTCAGATATAGAATATTGAAATGGGTCAGTGCATGTGAGGCCTTTGCACAATGTAAAATTAGAAATAGCTACCTTAATTTGTTAGTATCGGCCAATATTTCACCTATTAGCCTTGTTCGTGCTAAGGATAATCCCAAATGGTAACTTAAGGTTGTAGCATACTAAACAGGCTTGTTTAACCATCATTTAAACATCTACAAGTTCTTTGTTAGGGTATAAGCTATTAGTATTCGGTATTTTTTACGTGATAGAGTAACGTACATTAATCCATACAAACTTTCGCATGTATAACATTAGTAGGGTAGTTTATATATTTAATGCATATGCATTGCATTGCAGCCTTTTTTTTTGCGAGGGGAAAATGCACCTTGTCGCCGCGCTGGCTAGGCGCGGCCGTGAGTGGGGCTCTCCGATAGAGTACCGACCTACCCACTAAAAACCCCCCGGTGTCCTTGCAGCCCATATCGGGGCGCGTGGCGAGGTGCGCTTTCGTGATTCTACCGCCACACGCCACTGAATGGCTCCATCGATCTTAGCTTGAGAGGATGTCGTTAGATTCGTATTTAATGTGAGAGACACTGGGGTTATATTATGAAACAAAAATTACACAGAATCAGAGTCGGGGTTTGAAGTTTTTTAATTTAAATACGTATTCCTTGCACGTTACATAATCAGTTTTATTGGCCTTTTAAATAAATAAGTTCGAGTTACTCGGTGTTCGAAATGAAGCGACGATATTAGGATTTCGAGTCTTACCAATCTGGTTTGCACATTATAAGAAAAATGTATGTTGACAGAAGTAAGGGGCCATCCATAAATTACGTCACACGGTAAGGGGAGGGAGGGGGTTGACGAAGTGTGACAAGGGGTGGGACAGGTCTTAAAAATCGTGACGTCACATTTCAAAATCTTTTATAAGCTAACTGTAAAAAAAACAAACTTTTAATTATTACTGTTAGTATGAGTGCTGTAAATATTATTTTTTATTGTAAAGTCTATACATTTTCATAAATAAATAAATGAATACATACTGTCTTCTACTAACTATTAATAGGGGTACTCCCAAAAGGTACTATTTTTCTAATTGATTATAGTAGGTGATTTTGTAAAATATAATATGAAATCATGAAATGACCATATACTTATTTAATATAAATAATCGTTTATTGTTTTGTTACTTGTAAATTATATTAAAATGGAAATAAAACTGATTTCGAAACCGCTTTTAACATTCAATAATTTTTAAATGTAAATTTACAAAATATGTGACGTCACACTAGGGGAGGGAGTCTCACAAATGTGACTAGCTGTGACGAGGACGGGGGGACAGGCGAAAAAACACAAAATTTGTGTGACGTAATTTATGGATGTCCCCTAATTGTAATGTAATTCAAAAGTCATTCACCACGTATTTGGTAATTCATTCATTCGTTCGTCTTCATATTTTAACTAATTTTCAACTAAAAGCTTATATAAGTACTACACCGTACATGAAGTTGTTATGGCGATGACACCAATAGTAATTGAATCAACGTATCTTAATACTTTTTACAATATTAGTTTTATGAAACTTTTCCTTTCTTAATACTACCACTACTTTCGCTTCAGCTTTTCTTTTAAGAACAAGTGCATTTATGTATTTTATCAATCTCATTGGAATGCGCATGCGCATCATTAATATTTTGAAGCTAGTAATGGTTTTGGAATGAGTCTATTATCTGTTTCGATTAATGCATAGCGCATTCATTAGACAGGTCTCATTACCACAAAGTGCACAATCAAATCAGCTCATAGATTGAACGTAGTAGTGTTTCAAGAAAAAACAAATGCCTTTATTTAACATTTAATTATCACAGTAATATGAAAAGTGTTACATTTCTGTAATCAAAAGATAAGTTATTTCGAAAAATTATTTTTCATAGCATAATTGGTCGTTGCAAATTATATCAAAACCTATCAAGATACTTGATGATCATCAAGTCGCTTAGCACACTTTTGAAATATGATGAACTGTGAACGGTTTTAATAGAATTGTGTAATCAGTAAAGTTACAGCAGTGTAGCTACTATAGTCTATTTCAACTAGGATGATCTCTGTGACAGTTCATCGTGCTCCGAATTATGCATTTTTCGTTAGACAAACAAAAATAATTTTATTCTTTAATATTTTTTATTCATAGTAGCTTCATTGCAAAAAATAATAAAATAAAATATATTTTACTTATAAAACGAAGACAGTATCGCTTAGTTTAATTTAATGAAATAAAGAATAAAAATAAATCTTTTTTAAATAACTATGCAATTCGCAAACATGAAACGGAACGTCAAAAAAACATAGAGGTGGGACATCGAATAATCGGCGGCCATCTTGTGATTACCTGACAATCGAGTCAGTACGAGTGTGTCAGCCTTGTATGCGAGTTGTGTTTTCATCGATTTTTGCGTGGTGTTCTGTTATTGTTGTTATTGTTGACTGTTTTTGCTGTTTTTGTTGTTATATTTTTGGCAAAATGCCGAAAAAATCACACAACACTTGATTATATTTCTACTATACCTACATAATATTATGTACATAAGATAAATGCATTGATCAACAAAAACTTTCAATATAATACAGAAACACTAATGATACTCAAAGTTTTGGTAGTAAGATAATATCGATTTCTTTTCCATATAAAGTATAATCGATTACCAGAAACTATCGATTTTATTTTCACTGTAGGACCTCTCTACAAGTGTCGAAATCGAACTGTCACAGAGATCATCTTATTTGAAATGGACTATAGTTAACAGTATCTTGCAGTCGATATCAAGAATATACATTTTTGTATAGAATCTTTGTACGGCGCCACTAGCGGTAATGTAATTGCACAATTTTTTCATATTTGATTGACTTGTACAGTTTACTATACGTCTAATATATATATGAATAATACGAAAACTCACGGTTAAAGTAATAGTCCAAAATCATGATAAATTGAGACTTCCTCATATACTGCTAATTGTCATATATTCCTATTGTGAATAGTGTGTTTTTCTTATTTATACTACAAAATTCTAAATTTATCTCTATGATTGAAACGGAATTGTGTCACTGTATTCTTCATTTCGATATTCGACGATAAACATTAATAATTAGAGCTCGTCCAGCATCCAACATGGTAATCACGTACATTGTACATTCTACATTTAGATTTACGAATGTCCATTTACAGTTTTCATACCAACGCTCATGAGAATAGATGTTATAATAGCGTGCATGTTATAGCGTGCGCCGCTGCGCGTCCTCAGTCCCTTCCCGGGGCTGAAGCCTTGGGTGGCGCGGCTGGAGGGCCAGCTTCTATCACCAGCCTCACACCAGACCATCAACTCAGGGAGGACTTCACAGTGTTGGCCAAAGACTTGGTCACTAGTCTCAAGACCATCGTGTCCACTTTGGTGAGATAATGATACTTTTCTAGCTATATAAAATTAGAGTTCATTGTGGTAACATCCACCTCTTACCGATTCAATTGGGTAGATGACATTTTTTTTTCAATTCTATATATGTATAATAAGAGTATTCTATTACCTGAGAAATGAAAAAACCAACAGTATACCTGCGCTTATTACTTTTGAAGATACATCGACATGTTTGTGGCGCTGTCGCGGATTGCTCAAATATGCTCCATACTTAAAACACTGCAATCGTGACGTCATAATTGAGTAAACTCGCCTAATTTGTATGAGTGTATAAACAAAATTCAAAAAAAATGTGACATTTAATGTGAGGTTTTTAGAAATGTGTTCGTTTCATATTATTTACATAAAAAATAATTGCAAATTTTTTAGAAATCTAAAAACTTTATTATTAAAAAAATTTACAGAAATTTCTATATGGACATACTTTCATAAGATATAAATTGTTCAAATTAGATTATTATAATATAAAAACGGCGATATTCCGTTGTAGTCATGTAGCCTATTAAACACAATGGAATTTACGAGGACGTACCCGCCATCTTTTTACTTACTAAGTGGTTCATTAAATAAAAATTACTGTATAATCATATGGATTAATATATTGCAGATGCTCATGCACTCGGAGGGTATATACAGATAATACTTCCAACAACGAGCAGGCTTATTGATAATAAACGATTAGACGAAGTAAATGCACGACTTCGAAGATAACAAATCTTTATTCTTTGCAATATATTAACATTCTACCTAAAATACGCCTTTGAGCCCGAAGGCAGCGCTTTTTCGCACCAATCGAATTTGTAAATATACAACTTAATAATGAAACACATAAAATTAATATTAACCACTATATTTAACTAGACGCATCTATATATATACTTAGGACCACAAAGAACTGATTGACTCAGATACTCACCGGCACGGCTGCTTCGGTGAGTATCTGTGTCGAATAGGACGGGAGGGATCGACACATTGTCACCACTGCGCATCCGACCTCGACTCGGCCCAGCACACGCTGGCGGAGTGCCCCGCGTGGGCCTCCGAGCGCGGAGTCTTGGTCGCAGAGATCGGGCGAGATCTGTCTCCGCCAGCATTGATTGCGGCAATACTGGCGGACGAGGGAGGTTGGAGGGCTGTGGCCTCCTTCTGTGAGGCAGTGATGCTCCAGAAGGAGGCCGCCGAGCGGGGTCGGGAGATGGCCGATCCCGCTCGAAGAAGGCGGCGCCGGGCTCGGTAGCACAGCTGCGGCGCCGCCGCGGGTCGCCGGCGGGCGCGAGTAAGTCGCGACTGCTACGGCGACCCGGGATGGACCACGCCCCTTCCGTGGCCGGGGGGCGTCGTCGGTGGAGGAGACCGGGGGAGGTAGTAAGCCTCCCCCGAGGAGGGCTCCCCTGTGTCGACGGGGGAGCGGAGGCTGGGGGTTCCCGGAAGAAGCTTTCTGTTCCCAGGGGCTCCCTACATGCCTGAGGAAGGCCATCCCTGAGGTTTTTAGTGGGTAGGTCTCCCCCTTCTGGGGGGAGAGCCCCACATAACCCCGGCTCGCCACAGCCGGGGTATGCAATTTAATGCATTTTCCTCAGGGAAACAAAAAAAAAAAAAAAAAAAGGACCACAAAGAACTATAAAAGAAATAGTTCTTCACTACATTACTAAAACAAAGTCGCTACCCGCCGTCTGTCTGCCCCTATGTATGCTTCGATCTTTAAAACTACGCAACGGATTTTGATGTGTTTTTTTCAATAGATAGAGTGATTCTTAAGGAAGGTTTATATGCATAATATAGTAGAGAAACACTGATAAATTTAGAGGTTTCTAATGTGATGTCGTAAATAAGCACGTTTTTTTTTATATTGTTGTTTATATTGCAAAAAAGGCTGGCCTACGAGATAGACCAAAATAATGTACCACAGAATTGTCCACCTTAAAAAGTTCAACAAAAAAGTCCGCGATGGTATATGTCTATCTCTTAGGGATAACCCACCATAACCATTTTTTCATTGCACCCATGCGAAGCCGGGGCGGGTCGTTGTATCTTATCTTATATATAAAAATGAATCGCAAAATGTGTTGGTAAGCTCATAACTCAACAACGCCTGGACCAATTTGGCCAATTCTTTTTTGTTAATGTTCGTTGAAGTTCAAGGAGGGTTTTTACAATGAGGAAAATGCGAATAATTATCGGAAATACCCTAAAAACAGCCCTTTTATTTTCCCATGCAAACGTTTTCTAACTAAAACGTACAGTCGAATTGAGCTTTATTGTTATTGTATAAAGTTCATATTGCAAGCACTCACTGTTGTCTAAGCAATGAAGGTGTGTTCCTAACATCAAAGAGTCAATTTGCGCCTTATTATCGCTACATATAGTTGAACTTCAATCATATCTATCAAAACAGTGTGCGTGCGTGCGTTGGAGCACAGAATAAATCGTTGGAGGATTTAATGTCACGTTCCAAAATTGAATAGCCACAAAATGTAATAGGTCATTTAAACTTTTTTTGCGATTTGGTTGGCTATGCGACATTATCTATAAAATAATTAGGAACAAAAAACTGCCACTGTACAAATCTTTTTGACAGGACGAAGTCTGTCGGGTCCGCTAGTTATACTATAATTTTATAAATAATTGGTCGTTTTAACGATTCCGTCTGTTTTACAGGTGATGGAGCGCGGTAGACTTCGCGCTGCTGTCGAGGGATCAGAAGGAACACCCGGCGCTTTGGTAGCCGCTCTACGCACCAACCTCACATCTGCGTTACACCAAAATAGTGGTGAGTGGCGCTCACACAATTAGTCGTTTACTAACTATATGATGGCTTAAAGCAGCTGGCTAACTTGTAAAACCATTGTCCATACGATTAACATCTCTACATAGATCTTACTTGTACTCCAAATAACAATTAAGGGAATTTATGTTTAATGTAATTTGACAAAAAGCTCTGTGAAATTTGAAAATTTTTTATTTGATAAAATTAGTAGTGTTATAGATAGCAAGAGAGTTCATGTTTCTCGGTTGATAAACAGCACGTGGTGAAAGTTGCTTGCACGACCGAAACTTCCGGCACACCATCAGGTGCGATGATGACTGCATACATACATACACTCACGCCTCTTTCCCATGGGGGTAGGCAGAGATTACGTCTTTCCACTTGCTACGGTCTTTACATATCTCTTTCGCTTCATCTACTTTCATAACATTCCTCATACATGCTCGACGATTGCGGGTCCGTCTTCTGACCTGGCCTTTTTTGAGGACACTTTCGAATTGTTCGAAATATGTTCGCCTAGGTCTTCCTCGTCCCGTATCTCCACTCACTCCAGCTTCATAAATCATTTTGGTCAGTCTACTTTCATCCATCCGTTCCACATGCCCAAACCACCCAAGCATCCCTTTCTCTATTCTTGTCACAATATCCTCTTTCAAACCACATTTCTTTCTAATCACTTCGTTATACAATCTGTCACTCAGTTTTACTCCTGCCATACTCCGCAAAGCTCTCATTTCTACTGCATTTATTCTGCTTTCATGTCGTTTCTCCCATACCCAACTTCACTTCCGTACATTAATGTTGGGACCAGCACGCCCTCATGCACTGATGACTGGTTATATCAATTCTAGTACCATCTACTTCAATAGTCCATAAACGGATTACAACTGGAACGGTTCATTTAGAACTAGATCCGTTAACTGTTCCGCGGAACCGTTTAGTAAACTCACTTCTAAAACATCCACCTACTTTCTTACGGCACATTTGTGAGAGAGAGTCATAGACACGAGATGTGAGAGTCATAAAGTGAACTTTCAACTTCGGACCGAACCAATATCGTTCCGCTTTCGAACCTAGTTCCGACGGTTCCTATTACGATTCGGAACCAGTGTTGCCAGTGATGACATATGATATCGAAATCCGATCGCTGACAATGAGTCTTATAAGAAAGCACCAAATCACCTAAGTTGCAATTGAGAAGGCAACACTTTCTCTGTATGATCAAAACAAAAATTATGAATAAGAACTATGTTCAATCACACGCCTCCAAGAATTGCGTATAAATTATAACCACTCAAATAAAATTAAATATATATAGTAGTTTTAAGCATATATTTAAATTTTAAATTTAAATTATTTTAAGTATATATTATTTATTAACTACTAGTTTTGGTCAATCCTGGTCCCTTATGTCTAAGGTACCAAGATTCATGGTTTTATCTTCAATTCAACCCCTATTTCACCCCCACACTGATAAACATTTCAAAATACTAGAACAAACGATTTTTTGTTTCTTATGACGTCATATTTGATGAACTTGCATACTAACTTTCAACCCTTATTTCACCCCCTAGCTGGTCGAAATTTCAAAAATGCTACAACAAATGTTTAATGATTTCTTATCAAGTATTTAAATATTAAGTTTTATGGTTTTATCTTTTAAAATTAAGAAATCCCATACAACCTTTCAACCCCTTCATCCTTTTTTTTTTCGAAAAGAAAAGTAGCCTATGTTCTGTCTCAGAGTCTAAAGATTCTCTGTACCAAATTTCATCAAAATCGGTTGTGAGGTTTAAGCGGGAAAGCGTAACAGACAGACAGACAGAGTTACTTTCGCATTTATAATATTAGTTAGGATGAACTGTCCATAACATCCTTTGCTTGTTGTTGAAATTGATGAATTCAATTTACAACGACGTACTAACCTTATTTGTCTCATATCAGGTCAGTGTCTTATTCGCTACTTATGTATGTATGTTGTCTGAAAATACAGTATCTCCATGTCTTTTAAGATGCATTTATGCACAACTGTACATTTGATGCAACAAAGATTCATGTTTTATATTCGCTAACTGCGCTGAAAGTATTTTTACTATTGCCTTTGTTTCTGAAATTGTGATGAGTCCAGAATGCAGTTTATTTAAAGATGCACTTTTAACCGTATTTGTCGCATACTTATTGGGTGACAATGAGTTATCCCATTTGAAATCTGTATATTAAAAGTCCTGAAAGTGTGCCGCAGTGTGGTATCCTGTCACTGGAATAAATAAATGTGTAAGCGAGACCCTTAGAATATAAATAATGACTAGCGAAGTTATCAACACAGAGCTGCGTTCGCGGCTGTCGCGGATCCACGACGCTTCTGATCTCGCGGAGATATCTTCGATGGGGGCTAACTCTGATCAGGTATGTGGTTTGTTGATTATTACATAACAACTTAGTATTAAAGATTTCGTATTTAGTCGTTCGTTTCGGAGTTTCGTCGTTAGAATCCATTATCATATAGACCAGGGTCGCCAATTAGTTTCGCTCGGGATCCATTTTAAGAAATGAAATGACATTCGCGTTCAACACATTTAATTAAAAAAAATTGAACAACGGTAATTACAAAGGTATCAATGAGAAAAGTTACATTTATTATTGTTGATTATCTGTGTGAAGTTTGGAGTGGAATTGCTGCAAACTATTGACATTAAATCCTGAAGATGATCATCAGTAAGTCGAGATCGAAATCTATTCTTAACGAAGTTCATCTTCGCATATATATATTGACACAAACAAAGCGAGAAGTTTCAAAGAATATTTATTACCACACACAAATTTTATCCAGAATTCTTCACTGGACACTTCAGCATTTTCGTGTTTTAAAACTGCTTTACTAAACAACACTAAAAAATCTCGCGGAGGACAAATTTTTAGTCGACAGTCGTCACCGATCGAATGATTTGTCAATATTTGTATCAAATCTTCGAATAATTGTAGCAAATCTGTATTTAGAGTAGATTGATGAAGATTCACATTATGTGCTTATTTCGCTTTTATTTGCTTCCTCTTTATATAGTGCTTGAGAAACGACTAGTTCCTTTTTCTCACCCACTATTTTATTAACCTCCAACGCCAGGTAAAGTTATATATGTATTACCTTTCTAACACTTTTTTCCACCTCCTCTTATAAGCTCGTCATCCGTGCACTATTTCAAAGTTGTAAGAAATATTTAAAATTATTTTTGAATAGTGCATGTTGCCTGTGATATGAAATTTAAACCTGTACACTCACATTGAGCCATATAAGTAGTCAGAATCACCCAAAAAGAAACGAGGTGATAAGGAGAGAGTTATTCGGAGTTTCACTGAATGAACGAAACTAAAACTATGAAATCTTTATATTTCTGTCGGTTACATTATTACCATAATTTCTGTTGGTGTACCGACATAGTTCAAAGAAATGGAAACCTTAAGTGACAGTGAATAGGGAATATTGTTCTCAGACATTAGGGTGAACAGGTCCTCGAGTGACACCCGCACCCCGGGAACCGTGGCATTGTTGGGCCAATGATTTGATGAAGATCCCAGAAAACCGTTGAACGCTGGTAGCGTATAACCAATTGGTACTTGAGAACCTTCGAGAAGAGTTATGTCCATCACTGGGCGTTCGAAACGTCCTTAACGGCTGACGATGAGATAAATTATCGAAGGCACCAAATTAAAATGATTACTATATTGTATTAAGGGATTTCGTTAAGCGTCGTTTTCTCCTGATTAGGTTTAACGCCATTTCATAGATCAATCCACTTACGTGTAACTTATTCCTATCTAAATAAACCGAAGAAATCTGTAGCGTCTAATAAAGTTATAATATCAATCTTAAACTCTCTGCATTACTAGATGTATTTTATTGATATAATTCCTAATGCAATTCGTCGCTTATGATAAAACACTGCGTAGTGTAGTATAATGAACTATATGAATGAATACTTGTGGCTTGCTTATCTTGCAATTATAATAAGGATTTACGTATTTAGGATTAATTTGTAGAAAAAAAACGTCTGGAGTCTTTGTTGGTAATTTCATGACAGTTGTATATAATGACAAGCTTCTAAGATACCTCATATAAAAACACACAAGACAAGAAGTTTCTTAACACTATACAGGAGGCCAAAAAATGACAAATCTGTACGTTTTTGTGGTCTAAATATACACATTCCAAGATTTAAACAAAATTATATTGAAAAGTTAATTTAATAATAGGATTAGGCCTCTTAGCCCTGGCCTTTATGCCTCTTGAAAAATTCAAAATTTTGAACTTAAACGAGGTACTGTCAAATGCATCAGAATTAACAACTGTTCAGTGGTGTATTATTTTGTTTGTGTATAGTATAGTGATATTTACCGATGAATCTGTTTTTGCGATGAAAACAAATAAAAATATCTACCTTAAATTGTTATATACCGTTTTATATATTATAACGGTTCACTTTTGTGTATGTCAACAGAACAACAGACAGTTCCAGCAATCACTCAGCTATAGCTCGTCGTGCGTGTCCGCTTCAGAGTTCTTCGACGCGGAAGAGCACGAAATCGCGCTCAAACCGGAGGTCATCGACGCAGACGAGGTACTGATACGCTTCGATACCATACTAGTTCCATCAGATGAGAAGAAAAAAGTAATTCATCACTTTCAAACAAAAACGCCTGTATCATTAAATTCATTGATTTGTTCTTAAATGTACTTTATTATATAAAAACTAGGCTAAATATCCTTTTTTTAACCATACATAAACAGCGACATTTTGTACAATTTCCAAAGTAATTTAATGAATATAAAACCAGCGCCTTGAAAAATTCGCTATTACTCGTAATTGTCGATATTATGTTCTTGAGGCGTTTGTTTTCATTCTCAGTGTTATTTATAACATTGTACTGGCCAGCTTTTGTGGTTGGGGTGTTGAGGTGGGGGTCGTCGACAGAACAGACTGAAAGGAAGATGAAATATAAACCAATAAGTTACAAAACCTTTTGTCAGTTACACAAAAAGATCTTATATGTATTGTGACATCACTCGACACGTACACGTTTGCGACGCTTACAAAAATTCTTGAGATAACGTGCACATATTAGCGGAATAGCTTTTGCATGTAGTATTGTTTTTACACATTTTTTGAAAAGATACTGCTTATATGCGATCATCGCCTGGGACGAGGTTGCGTACTGATACCGTACTCGTTCCAATAGATTACTGTTGTTTATATGATTCTGATTAAATTATTCCATATACTGTCGATCGCTATGTTGACTTTGTCTTTCGACGTCGAATGTAAGCTAATTCTGATGTCCAGTATTCGTAACTAAACTAATAAGATAATCGCCGGTTACAAATTGTCAATGATAATATGTTTTGTTTTGCACAGTCGATATATTAATATGATACTCGTACTTACTCCCAATTCGTAAATTAAATCATTGAATTGTTAAAATATTCCAGTACTAGGGACCAGGAGACGAATTTTTGAAACAATAGAAAACCAATTCGCATTCGAAATCGTGAGATTCGTATACAAATTACCGAATTCACTATTTCTGAACTTTCATTTCGTGCGTTGTGCAACGATTGTGGTTCAACCCACTCGTTTTTGATTTCTACTAGTAGAATATCCAACGCTGAAGTGAGCTTGACAGTGATCCGTTTCACGTGTCATCGCCGGTTTTTTGTTTTTGTTGTTGTGATTTTAATTTTTTCTGCCTGAAACGGAATTAATTAAGAATTTATTTTTAATGGCAACACTGAATTCAAAAGCTATAAAATTGTAAGTAGAAAATAATTTCGCACACGGTTTGTATACGTATTCGAATTTCAAATTCACGTCTTCTTCTTCTTCTTCAGATACTCTCTCCATCTAGGAGGTCGGCGACCATTCGTCTATAAGTCCCTCTGTCTTCAGTCATGCGAATTCGTTTTTCTGTACTCTCCACTTTTAACCAGTTTCTTATGTTCTTGGACCATGATGTTTTTCTTCAATTTTGCCCTCCAATATTAGTTTTATTAAATTGTATTTATCATTTCTATAAATGTGTCCAAAGTAAGCTGTTTTTCTCTTTTTGATAGTTTGAATTAACTCTAAATTTTTACACATAATTTTCAGAACTCTTTCATTGGTTACCTTATCTGTCCATTTGATTTTCAACATTCTTCGATAGATCCATATCTCAAAGGCTCTTAACTTATCTATTAAATTTTGCTTTAAGATCCAACTTTCTGATCCATACATTAAAATCAGTGAAATTATAGCATTTAGCCAATCTCCAACGAAGATCCAAGTTAATTTTGTATTGGTTAGCTTTTTGCTCGTTCGCTATTTGTATACGCGTCCTGATCTCGTTCTCTGATTCCCAGGTATTAGTTAACCAGCAACCAAGATATTTATACGAGCCTACTTTCTCTATGTTGTTATTACCTATATTGATTACTTTACTAACTACATTATTGTGGTTGGACTTTTACTGATTACCATTATTTTAGTTTTGCTAGCATTAGTTATAAGCCCATAGTTCAAAAGTGAAGTATTCAATTTATCAAGCATTATTTGAAGGTCTTCGGTTAGTGGCCAACAGGACAGTCTAATGATTCAAAAATACGTCTCCAGAGCCTAGCACCTCCGTAGTCGAGTCGAGCGGATAGTACACCGATTTCAAAGTGTCGCCTTTACTGAGGTCCCGACTTTGAATCCCAGTGGGGGCAGATGTTTGCGTGATAAATGCGATTTGTACCTCAGTCATGGCTGTTAATATATATTTATATTATTTAAAATATCTATATGTATGTCTACCGGTTACCCTAGATCCCATTACACAAGCCTTACAGAGCTCACTTTGGGCTAGACTTTTATTTATTTAATTAAGCAAATTGTATAAGCCAATGCAATATTAAATTTTGAACGTGATATTCATGGAAAGTGGTCGTGTTTCAGGCCGGAGTGATCGAGTTGGACGGTGATTCTTCTTCGGAAGCCGGCTCGCTAAGTAGCGAGGAAGGTTCCGCTAGCTCAGACAATTCAGAAGCAGCCAGTAAGTTTGTTTTGGTGCCTATATCACTAATTCTGACAGACTACAATTGCAAAATTGTCGGCATTACCGACAAATACCCGTTTCATTTTGTACCTTATCTCGCTTTTATTCTTCTTTTTTTTGTGTGACCGTTGCAAAAAAAACGGTTATTTATTTATTTATTAAGGTAACAAACAGTCTTCTAATAAAGCATGTAAACATCAAAAATATATGCAAACAGACCTAAAGTACTACTATTTTTGTTATGACTATTGCAGAGTGTACAGATATGTGATGGAACCATTATTTACACATTAAATATTAGACATAAAAACTACAAAGTAAAGAAGAAAAAAAAGACTTATCTATAGTTTGTGGAAACAATTACATCCTAGTTCAATTTTGTATATCGAATTGCAATTTATTATAAAAAATACAAGATCGCTGGAAAAAGGTGTTTTTAGCATAATTTGTCCGACAGTACGGAAAAAAGTATCTTTTGAACGTGAGAAGAGTTAGATTCAATCAAATAGGTTCATTCTTTTTTTTTCCCTGAGGAAAATGTATTAATTTGCATACCCCGGCTATGGCGAGCCGGCGGTTATGTGGGGCTCTCCTCCCCAGAAAGGGGAGGCCTACCCACTAAAAACTTCAGGGATGGCCTTCCTCGGGCTTGTAAGGAGCCCCGGGAACGCCAAGCGACTTCCGGGAACCCCAGCCTCCGCTCCCCTACGGATACAGGGGAGCCCTCCTCGGAGGAGGCTACACTACCTCACCCGATCTCCTCCACAAATAGGTTCACTCTACAATGCATGTGCCGTATTACAAGCGTGCTAAAGATTAAAGTAATGCATGCTGTCACTTTTCCTATCCCAATAGATTTAGATGATGGATGTTTCGTCATTGAGCTGCAAATGAACGGATCAAGTCTATTTATTTGATTGAAATACTTGAACCAGTTCAGACCTGACTAACTCGCGTCTGCTCTACGTGTAGACTCTTACTCCTTCGGCAAGTTTTTCCAGAAGGATACACTTTTTAGATGTTTCATGGGGAATGCTCTGACGAACTCTTTAGCCTTATCTCTCCCTCTCCTTTCCTTTATAGAAACACACGTAAGAGTCTTCGGAGCCATCCGTACAGTATATCCCCCATTCCACACCGCACTAAGAAATTCCAAGATTCCTTCTTCTGCCGTACTTCCCGCACTTGGAATTCTCTGCCTGCGTATGTGTTTCCTTCATCCTATAACATGGGTACCTTCAAAAGAGGCGTGAATAAGCATCTTTTGGGCTGGCAGGGACAGGTCAGGTAGGAGAGTGGAGTCATTATCCTATCTGTCATCTCATTTGGGCCTCTTTCACCGCTTAACATCAAGCGGGAGGAAGTCATCTGCCGGGACTAGTATAAAAAAAAACTAACAAGGGTGGTCAGTCTGTATTGACGTTTTCCGTTGTGAAGGGTTAGGTGAAATAACTAGGTACGGTGACTTTATATCTATGTCTCTTGTGAGAGTTGCAGATTTACTGCAAATTTCACAGCACCAATTAATCTACGGCTAATCAACAAGTCGCACACATGTCTGTTTTTTAGTCGATCAACGGTTAGGGTGCGTTCCATTCCACCTCGTAAATACAAAAAGGTGGTCACGTGATACGTCTGTTCCGCAAAACGTGCATCGATTTTATAGGAACGTGGTGGTTTACGCTGGCTTCGATTGTAATACCGAATATGAAGTGTTGCGAGATCGAATCAATAAACTTATTCTCGAACATTCGGAAACAATTGGGAACCGGGATTTGAGCACATCGAACTTTCTGTAATGCTATAGAGGGTTTAAAAAAATGTAGATTATTCAGGAAAGGTACCGAACCGTAGGTCGGTAGAGCCCTCCAGTGTCGAGTAGCGGAGTTAAATCTTTAACTCTTACATTTGGCTATTCTATAAAAATCTACTATCTAGTAGATCTTTATAGAATCGCCTCAACTTATCCATGAAATATATAAGCAGAGACACGGTAACCTCGGCCTTATGAGGGGTCGTGAAAATAGTCCCACGACAGACACAGTATTCGATTACAATACAGCGAAAGCGACGTCGAAGCTCGAACAAGAGTGAACTAGCGATTAGTCAGTGTGATACATTTCTGTTAATTAAATTGATTAATTTAAAAGTGTATTTCATGGTGGAGAACCGTATTTTAACGTAACTATTATATATAACTACTATAGGTAAATAATATTTTTATCTACTATCATGCTATTAATCCTCTATAAAAGAACCTATAACAATTAGCTTATAGCCGACATTAAAACACTCAATGATATTATGATCATTATATCATCAAAACGCGTGATATTATGAATTTCAAGTAAAGGACATGACATATCCAACAAAATCCACGTGTCAAATTAACATTAAGTTCTATAGAAAATAGAAATAATGAAGTGGAGAAGTACATCAGGATCTGCCAACATTCAACAAGGTGCAAATGTTCAAGTGCATTTCCATAATTGTACGATCCAAAATGTAAATAATTATTACAATAAATAATTCTATTACTTATTAAGGTTTGTTTATTTTACATGCTTCGCAATCAGACTTTTCTTGAATTTACATAGTCCTTACAACACTGTACAACACCTTATGGTATGAGAATCTTTTATAGAGGATTCATATCATGATTCTAGATAAAGTCTTGTATGCAACTGTTATAATTAGTGTGACACATTCGTGTTTTAATACCCCTGATTATACAACAGTTGCATAAATAACTATTAGTACGGTAATAAGTTTAGAACCCCGGGCATAATCCACTCCGTCTCCTCCCCCCAGCGGAGCAAGTTACCCTCCGCCTGAACCAAAACGGGATCGAGCCAGCTCCCGCTCAAGCGTCATGCTGGTCCCGTCGCACCCGGCTGCCAAGCCCCAGGCCCACTCCCGGGGGACCGTCCCTCTGGAACCTGCTGTACAAGAACATAGGCAAGGACCTCAGCCAAATCTCCATGCCGGTCACCATCAACGAACCGCTCAATATGCTTCAGGTATTTGTAAAACTGATTTTATATTTGACTTTAATAATACAAATGAGATTTATATAATAGGAATATGTGAGATATGTATATGTCGCAGCCAACTGGTTAAAATAGCCGTTCTTTGATGCTTCTTCAATTAAGAAAACATTCCGTTTACTTAACAAGAAGAAAACTGAAGATCTCTGGGGTATATCAACTCACATAATTCAATCTGTCATCGATGAATTAGCCCCATTGTTAGCACAAATTTTTAATTCTTGTATTGATGAGGGTATCTTTCCTGATCTAATGAAATATGGTAAATTAATACCACTTTTCAAATCGGGTAACAAAAAAGATCCCTCAAATTTTAGACCTATATCCATATTACCTTCTTTCAGCAAAATCTTCTAGAAAGTTATTTACAATCAACTAATAGGTCACTTGAGAACAAACAGACTCATGCATGAAAGCCAATTCAGCTTTACCAAAGGTAGATCCACTACCGATGCCGGAACTGCACTTATGAAACATATTTTTAACTTAATCGTATTAGGTATGATTGTATCTTATACTATTTGTATTTTAAATTATATTATTATAATTATTAACATTGAAAAGAGGAGATAAAAAATAGACCTTCAGAGTTTATTGCCTGTTCTTCTCGAGAAGGCTCTCCCGATTTCCGAATAGGTGTCGAGTCAACTTTTTTTTTCCTTATTCGTACATACGGACAAGGTGTTTGTTTTTTTTTTAAGCTTTGTTTTTTTTTTGTTTTGTCTGTTGACGTCAATAAGTGCCTGTAAAGGTCTATGTTGAATAAATATTATTTTGATTTTGTTCAATCAAACAGCTAGCCCTTTGACTGAACAACGCCATTCAACCATACGTCTAGCTTATTAATCGAATATTCAATTATTAATTGAATATTCGAGTCGCTCAAAATGTTCAACACTACAGCTGATTCAAAAGCCGCCGTCTAATTTAATTAGTGCAACGCTCACCACCGCGGCGCTAGGTGCGTTTTGTTCTCAATATGGCGTCAACTAGCCGTCGTTTGTGATTGTTTCAAGATATTTTTCGGAAAGTAAGTAGTAAATATACGTTACACGTGTTATTAAAGACACAGAAATTATGAAGTCACTTACGAGTGATGCGAGTTAATCAAAATTTAAACAGATATTCGGGGAGAAATTACGGGATTATGAAATACTTCGTAAATTTTTACGATTGTAATTTTTTGCTTGGCGCAATAAACAATATTATGATTAATAATTTGTTTTTCATCTTTACTTGTTTCATCAAACTTTTGGACACCTCTTAAACTTAATTCAATAATAACCTCCCAAGAAATTCCAAAAAGTCTTCTTATTCTCTCAAATTAAGTACTAAACTAATGGTCACCTTAGTTAATTTGCCATTTAACCAGTTGGCTAAGCGTTATCTAGCTGTAATGTTGAACGTTGCAATCAACAAGTCGGCGCAACGACGTATAGCTGTGTAATTGAATGACGTTGTTCAGTCAAAGGGCTAGCTGTTTAATTGAACGGCTATTTTAACCAGTTGACTGCAACATATATATAGATATATATCTTCTGAATACATTGTCTGTAGAACGTGCTGTATAAAAACAATGACAAGAACCACACTGAAACGTTCATTTCAATCTATCACCTTTAACTGTCAATATGCTTAATATCTTAATAAAAATATAAAATAAAAAGCAAAGGGATCTAAATCATACGTTGTTGCCGTCAGTAAAATTTCTCTTCAACTGAACTCGGCGCAATTTTGAAACATTGTGCAAATTTTAATATAAGCGACATTATGTCGCCTTACAAATAAAAACTATGCATATTTTTATTTCTAACGGGATAGTATAGTAATGGTTGATAAATAAATATTAGATCAATTATTTGTGTATCATCAATTACCAGATACCCTACATGGATGTGCCTTTCGATAAAGAAATATAGTGGTGATGGTGATGATGATGATAGGATTGATTAACAAAGCAAAAGTCTCTTACGTTGACTGTATTTATAGATTTTTTGTGATGTTAGCGTGCCACACTGCTATATTCGTATCAGGATGATATATACGTTGATATGTAAAATATATATAAATTGGTATTTCTTAAATGTAGAATAAGAATTTATCATGTTCAAAACAAAAACCGGTAATATTTATTTTCAACACCCATTGCTCGTAATTGGTATATAACTACACCAATTTTAGTTTCACAGTGTATCATATTACCAACTTATAATATTTTTCGAATTTCAAATTCGATTACCGCACAGTTTGGTAATCAAAAGATAATAGTTTCGAAAAGAAAAGTCACGCTTTTATTTATAAGAAAAAAAAAATAGGAACCAAAGAGAATTTATATGCAAAATGCCGGAACAATTTTGTAAATTAAATAAGTTTGGCGTTTAGAAACACTCTGTTCAAAGATGTATAAAAACCTTATTTTAAAATTACAACTATTAAATAGAATTCATACATAAATATACATTATTCTTAATATATTTATTTTTTAAAAATTATATAATTTGCTGTTTTGGCTGTATAAGCGTCGGTACCTTAATCTTTCGCGCACAAAGCCGTCGATGAAAAAGTAAACGCGCCATTTTTTAATTTTCAGTACTATTTTGCAAGTAGATATTTGGCTTTGTTTCTTTTGTTAAGATTTTTATATCAAAAATGTCATCAAGCGATGAAATTGATTGTACGAATGAAATAATAATGAATATTTCAGAAACGACTGGCGGTGAAGCTGGAAATCCAACGTATAATTTTTATAATTGTACTTTCACAAATTGTTTTCCAAAATAAAATTTTATTGACCTATAAAGTTTGTATTAATTACTCGCAGTGGTGTTGAAAAACGTCGTATAACACTCGTGAGCTACAAAAAATACATTCTCGGCTGAATATTAAGTGTTCAATGTCAGCTTCCAAACGTGATTTTCAACATTATGTTATAATTAGAGATCGGATGCATATTTACCTAATGTTAGTTTAAGACAATGTATGGAAACGGCTTTTTATTGTTTTGTTAAATAAAATTTTTCACCATTTCTGTTTTTTTTTTTTTCAATTATTTAATTGATTATTGTTTTAGTCAAACTAGCTCACTACTTTCGTATAACACTCTTCATGTAATAAATCGCACGGGGAACTGAAACTAAACTTCATGTAAATACGTATGCATAGTTGTATAAATGAACCCGGAGTCTCGGTCTTTTCAAAAATAAATACCACGTGCTATTTTAGTAATTTTCAAACAATATCACTTACGTTAAATTTGCAGTCCCGTATTTTCCCGGGATTTTTATTTAACAAAATGTATTTTAAAAAGCCGCTTCCATAATTTGTGAGCCAAAAATTAACTTTAGGTAAATATGCATCTGATTATCCGATCTCTAATTATAATGTACTATTAAAATATTAATTGAAATCTACTTCATATACAAATGTCGGAAAAAATACATTTTTAAATTAAATTACTATATAACTTTTATCACTAATTATTACTTCTCATTTGCTCAAAAGATTTTAATGCAGTTTTCAGCATTAGATAGTGTGATTCAAGAGAAGGTTTTATATTTATACATGCTTATTATAGTATAGATAAGCATATTGCAGCCGTGCCAAGCCAAACCGTGTCGTTTGTAATCTATAAATATAACCTTTTATTTCTTGCAAACGGATATTATTTTATTTTGCCCCTTATACGATGGATCTGTTTTGCATGAAGTAATATTGAGTGTCTGTATAAATACTTTAAGTGCAAATAATTTTGAATCGCACACATGATAAGCGGATAAATGCTACATCAATGCTTTCGTTTGTAACTTCATTTTTGCGAACGTTTTGCTAGCGAGAATGCGAGATATTCCTAACTTGAATATGATATATTTTTTTCTATACGACAGTAAATAGATATTCGATTATTTCCATAGATATTCGATATAGCCCATTCTTCTTATCAGCCAAAAAATACGTTATGAATAAGTGTTACGAAAAAAAATTGTATGATTCAAAAGATTTTTCTATGAAGTCATATTTGAATAAGTTAATTTTGATTTTGTTTTTATTGAATTACTAACAAAAGAGACACTGACACCACCAGTCGCTAACTTACTTATTTCAACTGACAAAAAGGAAAGTGTCCAGAGGTTTTGTCCAACAAGAGCTTTTTCTCTTTAAATGAGTTGGTAAGCGATAAAACCAAGAAACTTTGAATAGTTATAATTCTTAAACTGCTGCTTGGTAAAGGTACAGTTCATATTTCATGAATTATGTCGGCTTGGTGATTGTAGAAGTTATCGGGGTGTCGAAAATGTCCTGAACTGTTCGAGAAAAGGACGATACGGTCGTGTTGCTTTTGCTGGTCTTGGCGAGGATCTAAATTATTATAATGTTTAAATTACTAAGCAATAACAACAAGATCACTTTGCCAGCGGTCACTGCACTAGCCTGTGTCGCTTTAACGGTACAATCACATGAATATAATGATGTATATATTGTCCAATTCACGGTTTGTTTGTTTATTAAGATTCATAAATCTTCATAACGCAGCAATGTATCGCACTGTCAGCTTGAATGAAATTTAATAGCAATAATGTTGAAATTGAATAATCGTCGTTTGTATTGCGAATGTTGTTTTTGTTGTTATTTAAAAACCGGTTTTTATGATATCGTGTTATTATATTGACACTTCCTGCACTACAATTGTCCTTCATACTATATGTATATATATTTTAGGCACGAACGCAGCTTTTTGTATGTGCGAGTTAATCTATGCGAGAGCCAATTTTAGACTTTCCAGCAAAAGCTCAATGTAAATTTTGATTGTATTATTTCAGTATTTACTCTTTAAAAATAATATACCGCAGACCAAGGAATGCAATTATAGATCAAGAAATAAAAAGATTTATTCACAGTGACCATACATAAGCTATCCAGACAATAAAACATAAAAATGTGCCACGCAAAAAGATATCTACTCAGCATTATATCGAGGAGTCACAGACCCAACGCTTGATCCTAATTTCTTCTTCTTTTTTTCTTTCTTCTAGATCGTAATATCTGTATATTAATATGCTTTTTTATCTCTTATTTACAATACTTTGTGTCTATCTGTTAGTGTCGATAATCGAAGCCAGTTACCAAACAACCGTGCACTAGTGGCTCGCGTTTAGTTCAAGTGCTGTCAGTTACTCTATGCGGTGCTGTCAATTTGATACTAGTTGATCGTGCGCAAGGGTTCTCACTTTCAGCTTGATTCCTACAAATTGCGAATAATTTATCTTAATTAATACAGCGTTAATTTTTAGTTTAACTGGATTGAGAAAAAAATTTGCAACCGCGAAATCATACGCAATTATTTTTATTTTCAAATTCGTCACGTCGATATCGAACCAGACGCGTTAAATTTCATATTTGTGCGACGTCAATAAGAATCTATGTTGAATAAAGATTTTTTTCTTCAACTTAGTTGGGGTATATTTAACTCGGTGAGGACCTATATCAGCTGTTAAGAAACACAATTGATAAATTTTGTACCAAAGTGTCGTAACTAGTTATCAAAGTCAACTTATCCAATTGTCGTAACTAATTGCCAATGTTACGTAAAACAAACGTAAAAAAAAAACTTTGAATATGGGTCAAAGTTTTTTTTATAGGATAGGGCAGCAAACGAGCAAACGGATCACCTGATGGTAAGCGATAACCATTGCCCATGGACACCCGCAACACCAGAGGAGTTACAGATGCGTTGCCGGCCTTTTAAATGGGAATAAGGGGGGAAGGTGGGGTTGTTCCTCCGGTACCCTCACTCACTCGGCGAAACACAGCGCAAGCGCTATTTTACGCCGTTTTTCTGTGAGGCCGTGGTATCAAAGTCAAAATAATCTTTATTCAACATAGACCTTTACGGGCACTTATTGACGTCAAAACAAAAAGAAAGCTAAAAAAAAACAAAAAACTTGTCCGTGCGGACGAACAAGGAAAAACAAAATTATATTGACTCTACACCTGTTCGGAAATGGGGAGAGCCTTTCTCGAGAAGAACAGGCAAGAAACTCTGAAGGTCTATTTTTATCTCCTCATTTCAATGTTAATAATTATAATAATACAAAATTAAGATACAATCATACCTAATACGATTACAGTCGTACGTACGTATGTATGTTTACATACACATATACAAATAATACAATATTATAAATAATGTTGTTACCATACATGGCTCTATGAATAGTGTCCCTATTCCCAAATAGTGTGATCATTTAGATAGTCACTTACTTTATAATAGCCCTTACTCATGAGTGTCTTTTGGATATGGATTTTAAATTTATATAAAGTCAAATCAATGACACTTTGCGGAAGCTTGTTAAACATAGATATACATTTCCCCAAGAACGAACAGCTAGTTTTATGGAGTCTGAACGTTGGAACGGCAATTTTATTTTTGTTTCTAGTATTCACATTATGTAGATCACTGTATCAGTCCGGTCGAGCCGGCCCAATTCGTGCCGAAGCATGGCATTTCCACGGCAATAAACATAAGTTTAGAAAATAGTTAATAAAAGCAACGATTCATCAGCGCCTGTGCGAGGAGCTCGAGTACTGCGAGCTTCTAGACGCGGCCGCGGCTACCTCGGTCCCCGTAGAACGCGCGGCCTTAGTGGCCGCGTTCGCTGTGAGCGCGTACGCCGCGGGCGCGGCCCGTGCGGCCTCCAAGCCGTTCAATCCGTTACTGCACGAAACATACGAGTGCGTTCGGACGGATCGCGGCTTTCGCTTCTTGGCCGAGCAGGTTAGTAGTAACATAATGGATTAATAGTTATTTATGCAACTGTTGCATAATCAGGGGTATTGTGTTTTAATAACTAATTATAACAGACTTTATAATCATGATGTGAATCCTCTATAAAAGATTCTCATACCATAGGGTGTTGTACAGTGATGTAAGAACTATGTAAATTCAAGAAAAGTCTAATTACGAAGCATGTAAAATAAACAAACCTTAATAACTAAAAGAATTATTTATTGTAATAATTATTTACATTTTGGATCGTACAATTATTGAAATGCACTTGAACATTTGCACCTTGTTGAATGTTGCTAGATCCTGATGTACTTGGAATATTTATATTCACCACTTCATTATTTCTATTTTCTATAGAACTTAAAATTTGATTTGACACGTGGATTTTGTTGGATATGTCATTGCATGAGAATGTTCTTTTCTTGAAATTCATATATCACGCGTTTGGATGATATAATGATCATAATATCACTGAGTGTTTTTAATGTTGGCAATAAGCTAATTGTTATAGTTTCTTTTATAGAGGATTAATAGCATGATAGTAGATAAAATTTATTAACAGCCTAGATATATAGTGGACCCCCGGTAGTCCGAAAACCATCTTGCAGGGCAGTGTCGAACTATCGAATTTAAGACCCTTTATAATCCGAATTTTTTCACAAAAGAGTACCTTGTAATCCGACAAATTACAGATCCAACGATAAGATTCTTTATATTATATATATGTACGTACGCTGAAGTACAAATCATACTTCATTATGTATCTCAAATACAGTAAATTTAACAACACAATAGAGAGCTTACGTTTTAGTATAAAATTAAAGTCATGAATGCTATAGAACTTAATTATTGTATGTACAAACAAACTAAAATAATCAAAAACTGTGAATCAATCAATTTAAGATGTATAAAAATATTCATCAATTATTATTTTTTAACATTGTTAAAAGGCGAGATTAAAGCTTTGTTGTCAAATGTAATCAAACTCAAACTAAGCAATCAGAATCAAAACAATACTGTCCCGTCAAGCGCAGTAGTGATTGAACAAGTTACAATTTGTACGCACCATACAAGTTGTAATTTGTTCAATCATGCATTAGCGAATATGTATGTATTCAAAAATTTACAATGGACTATCCATCAACATCAGGTGATCGTAACTATGCCATTGATACTTCGAAAAAAAGCCGTGTGGCAATGTGTCCATCTACTTCAAATAAGCTTCCTAATAAATTGTTTTTGACTGGGCCTTCTAACCCAAAGCTGAGAAAAATGTGGTTTCAGACGGCGAAGAGCAATGACATTTATTCCCCAAAGACTATCTCGATGCTGTGAAAACTACTTTGACGTATGTCGGCGGATATATTCATTGTAAACTTAGTTAATCTGCTGTACACAAAAAGAAACAGTTACCTACCCAACACTTACCCGAAATTTCAATGCCTTTTTGCTTAGTCCCTTTCATTTCTACACTTGAAAAGTCTGCACTTTCGACAAAAAATTTCAGTACCATGTCAACATTAACTTTTGGCAGATTCCTAGAATCTGCTTCGGCAAACCCAACTTCCATTTGTATTCAAAAAACGCAATTAATTTTGGTTTATTTGTTCACTTTTACTACAACTTATAACCTGAAATAAGTTGTCATAACAGGAGTGATGTCACTGAACGCTGATTGGTGTTTTATATCCGTTCCGTTTCACGTTACCTTTGATTCGTAATTATTGTTAAAAAAACAACATTATTTTAAATAAATAAAAATGAATTGTTGTTCGTTAGTCTGCTTAAAACTCGAGAACGGCTGGGCCGATTGAGCTGATTTTGGTTTTAAAATGTTTGTCGTAGTCCAGGGTAGGTCTAAACGGTGAGCAAATAAGGAAAAATTGCGAGTAAGATAGAGTAAGACGACAATTTCATTTTCCCATATAAAAGTTGATCACTTACTTTCTGTCAAACATTTGACGGTATTACAAATACCGTCAAATGTTCCACTCGAATTGAAGAACGCATTAAAACAAGACTTTTGAATCGACAACATAATATCAACTTTGCTTATAACATCGTGTATTTAAATTTCAAAATATAAAAATAATTAATGTGTTGACATATTTGATGGGTGCCAACCTATTGTCTATGGTAAAATGTCACTTGAAATGTAAACGCCTCTTTGCTGTGCACCTATACTATAATTCTTTAATATTCCTAAAAATCTAAAAGCAACAAATTTCAATAAAGTTAAAAAAGTATTGTGTCGTGTGTTTGTGACTTACTAAATATGCCTCCAATAATTAGGCGGTACGAAGTTCACCGGGTCAGCTAGTTTTAAATATAAACCTTGCAGTGGCCCTAGTTTTATATACTTTATAAACAACATTTTCATAAATATTATAATTGCATGTTCGCCATTGTACGTTCTTTTAGGTGTCTCACCACCCGCCAATATCGGCGTGTCACGCGGAAGCGAACGGTTGGAGCTTTTGGCAAGAGGCTCGCATCAAGACACGCTTTTGGGGCAAGTCTATGGAGTTCCAGCCGGCAGGCCGCGTCCACGTGCAGCTTCGTCCGTCCGGCGACCACTACACCTGGAACAAGGTGCGCAATGTGTTTCCTACCTAAAAAACATCAATTCGTAAACAAATTCTTGTGGCCCTTTTTATGCTTACAACATAAAAATAAAAAAGTAAACAAGACAGCATTTCAAAGGAAATCTGTTCTTAAGGGAGCATTCATGTATTATGTAACGCAATTTTCGAAGATGTTTGACCCCCCTCCCCCGTTTGTAACGTTACGTAACACTCAAGTGATCATTTTCACCCTAAAGTCGCAAAAAAGTTATTATAATTTTTATCCTTGGTATACATAAACTCTAACGAATACTGACAACGAAAACAACATTAAATGACGTACATTACAATCTAGGGATTCCCGTGAAATATAAACGAAAATATTTGCCAACTTGCGGGAACAAATTAAAAATGACGACCAGACTAATAGAATCGACGGTTTGCCCGTAAAACGTAAACGAAAAGGGTTGCCAATTTAGGAGTTTTATATCCCAATTTTTTTGTCAAAAACTGTTACGTAACGTGTTGTAACAGACCCCCTCCCGCCCCTGTAACGCATCATAACGTTTAACGGGAACCCCCTCCCTCAAATTGCGTTACGTAATACTTGAACGCCCCTTAACAGCGGCTTCGTAAATAGTTTTAATGCAAGTGTAAAACTTGTAGTGTTACTGACTGTCCCGTCAAACATACACCTGGTACCGGGTTGGTTCTCACCCTCCATTTCACGGCGATCTTGAGCGTTCGAGCCAGTAAACACACCCTCAATTTGCATCGACTCTCTTTGACCCTACCCTAACGACCCTGGAACGTCTCCGGGTCAGACAAGGCAGAGAAACTTCCGTTCGTGCACCTTCCCTGCTTTACCGTTTCATGAACTTAAAGCACATATTAAAAATACTCTAATGAAGAAGGGTATTATAAAAATGTCAAACACAAGGTCAATGATTTCTTGAATTATAAAAATGTTTGGATGTAATTTTTACGATATTTAATTTCTTGAATGATTAAACTTGCTTGGATGTACATTTTGCGATATATAATTTTAATGATTCTATAATAAATTATAATTTTGTTTTGTACCGGACATATACATATCAGATTTGTTTAATGCGATATGACTCTTGTGATGGAAATATATATGTGTTAGTTGGTTTGACTTGTATCGGAGGTTGGGTTCGGACTGTGTATCTGAAGTCGGCTTCCAACTCACGACTCTGTAATGACATGGGGAGAAAAAAAAATGCCCTTGCTGGTTTTCTTGCTGGTTCTTTCCAGTACAAGGTCTCCCGCCGTAGACTTGTGAACCAATGGCGTAGCATCTTTGACATTCAAAAGTGATTGTAAAATCCTATTTGAAGAATAAATTTTTGATTTGATTTCCAAAACACTCACGGTGAAGCTGAATATAGCCTTCAATAATATAATCTGCGGCTTCATAAACTCTGCAAGTTTTGCGGTACTACTGAATTCGCTGCTTAATATTCCTTTATCATTGGTCACCAGGTGACGACGTGCGTGCACAATCTGTTCGGAGGGCAGCGCTGGGTTGATCAATATGGTGATATGTTGATCACCTGCCATGGCACCGACATAACGTGCAAGCTGAACTTTATTAAGGTAACTCAATAGCAGAGAACGACTGTTCCGAACCTCTACAGCGAGTGAAGATCGATTAAGTCGCTCTATGCAGCTACCATCCCTATTAATATTATAAATGCGACAGTTTCTACGTATACGTAATAATATAGTTAAGCAACTCTGTCTGTCTGTCTGTTACGCTTTCCCGCTTAAACCTCGCAACCGATTTTGACGAAATTTGGTACAGACAATCTTTAGAGACCCTGAGACAGAACATGGGCTACTTTTTATTTCGAAAAAAAGGGATGAAGGGCTTGAGGTAGAGGTTGAAAGTTTGTATGGGATTTCTTAATTTTAAAAGATTAACCTTATATTTAAGCACTTGATAAGAAATCATTAAACATTTGTTCTAGCATTTTTGAAATTTCGACCAGCTAGGGGTGAAATAAAGTTTGAAAGTTAGTATGCAAGTTCATCAAATATCACGAGATAAGAAACAAAAAATCGTTTGTTCTAGCATTTTAAGAAAAAAAATCACTTAAATTTTTTCTAGTTATCTATGGAAGATAACTAGAAAATCAATGTGTAGGTAAATCACCTTATTATAACTAATATAGGGATATAATTATGAATTTTAAGTTATCATATCATCTTTGCATACATACATATATGTCATGCCATGTTCCCAATAGGGTAGGCAGAGACCACCTCTGTCCACTTGCTCCGATCCTGGCACACTTCTCTTTCTTCCTCCACTTTCATGCTCGTCGGTTGGAGTACTCTTGACCCGGCCTTTCTTTAGGACATCTTCGATTTGATCGAGATGTGTCCGCCTAGGTCGACCTACACCGATTCCTCCTATCATTCTTGCGTTGTGTATCTCTTTCGTTAATCTTCCTTCATTCATTCTTTCAACATGACCGAACCATCTAAGCATCCCTTTCTCTATCTTTATCACTACATCTTCAACTACGCCGCATCGCTCCTTTATCACACTGTTCCTGACTTTGTCCACTCCAATTATACTTCTCAAGCTTCTCATCTCCACAGCATTAATCCTACTTTCATGTTGTTTTTTAAATTTTTTTGCTGTGAAATTTGTTATACCGTTCATATTGTCCTGGTAATTTTCTTGTTGTGTTGTTTTCTTTAGTGATGTGCCGAGTCGCCGTTTTGGTGGATCGAGTCGATTCGAGTCAATTTATACGGTATTCGAATCAGGACTCGATTCTCTGATTCGAGTCCAGTACTCGAATTCTATGTTTGGTATTCCAATATTTCTAGACTCGAGTCCGATTCCTAGACTCGAGGCCAATCCAATTAAAATTAAATTACCATTATCAATATTATGATGGTACACTGGCGATCGATGGGTAGTGAATTTCACAAGTGGTGGCTCAAAGGGTTAGTAAACAATTAAATAAATTCATTCAGCACTCATAATAACTTCTATACTCTGTCCATTATGTTATTTTCTTTTTGACAGATCGCGCGTATGAAATATTGTTTCTATTTTCAAATTATAGTACTACAGTAATAATATACTTTCTAGACGGGTAACGCCCACATAGTGAAGTGCTCTGTGCATAACAAACTACCACAGACAATAAGCAGTTCTTGAAATCAGATAAATCGATAAATTGTCTTCAAATCAAATATTTGTAAATTTATTTATTTCCTTCTCGACAGCTACCTTACATTATTTATAGGTATGTGAATTTTAATATTAAAACGCATATGTAGTTAATAACATCTACGTCAAGTTTAAATCAAGAATTATGATCAAGAATACTTAGAAAATCACATACATACCATTTTTTTAACAAACTAGCTAGGTAATTGGTAATTCGCCAAAAATATAAAATTTTGCCTAATTTACTTGGCATGTGTAAAACTTTATTTTTTCATATATTTCTGATCCATTTAAGAGAGAAAAAGGAAAACTTTCTTAAATGGATCAGAAATATACGAAAAAATAAAGTTTTACACATGCCAAGGAAATTAGGCAAAATTTTATATATTTGGCGAATTACCCCAATTGGGTATTTCGCCAAATATATAATATAAAAATTAAACAAGTAAATTTATTTACATTATTTATTACATAGATTCATCAGATTCTTCTTCGTAAATTACACTAGACTCGTCAGTTGAGTCCTCTGTTACATAAATAACCAATTCTTGTGCCATCATGTTATCAATTGCAACATTTCGATCCCAATCAGACATTATTAATTTATTTCATGTATTTGAAAAAACCCAGATAAACGAATTTAATATTTATAATAAAAATAATATCGCTGCATTAAATCGATTAAAAGTTCTTCTTAAATAAAATCGATATTCTGTTTTAATCGAATCGGTAACTTGCGAGTTCATCACTGATTTCAAAATATCTTAAACTGTCAAAAAGAAAATAATATAATGGACAGAGACAGACACTAAACAAAGAAATCAAACAAAAAGTTGAAGGTTCAAACTTGTTTGTACTAAGAAGCCCGCGCCACTTCATTGCTCATGTAAACAGTTTGCGAATACAAGCGAGTTCACCAAACTCGAATACTAGACTCGAGTCAATAGGAATCGTATAAATAGAATCGAGTTAGCGAGTACGAGCCGATTCTTCCTGACTCGAGTACCGGAATCGAGTCCGGCGTACTCTAGTCAAATTAAATTGGTATTCGAGTACGCGAATCCAAAGCTGGAATCGAGTCTGACTTGAGTCCAACCGTACTCGGCACATCGCTAGTTTTCGTGCCTGATGTCACTACTGTGGCAAGCAGAATACTAAAGCTCGATTACCACTCACTGACTGACTGACTGACTGACTGACTGATCAGGGTTGTTTTTAGGGTGTTTAGAGGTTGTTTTGAGTGTTTTGATGTTGAGGGGCGCTCGCACTAATAAATCGCAAGCGAAACGCAACCGAACCGTTCGGTTTAACCAATCCGAACGCCACAATATCACGTCATCTGTTCGATGACGTGATATTCTAGCTCTCGGATTGGTCGAGTGGAACGATTTGGTTTCGTTTCAGCTGCGATTTGTTAGTGCGATTGCCCCCCAGTGCAGTGTATACTGAGTATCGTGCAGCGGTACATATGTTTGTTGTTCGTATCGTTGTGCGGTCCATGAATAAATGTGTGTGTCGTTTGCGTGTTGGCGGGCAGGCCAGCTCGTGGTCGAGCAGCCAGCACGAGGTGCGCGGCGCGGTGTGCAGCGGCGGCGTGTCGCGGCTGCGGCTGCAGGGCCGCTGGTCCGAGGCGCTGTACGCGGGCGACCCGCCGGCGGCGCGCTGCCTGTGGCGCCCGGGTGACTGCCTTTTTTTATTACTTTCCCTCCGCACGGTTTGTGCATTAGCCACGACAATAGGGAATTAATCTTATTTATGAAAATAATCTTATTTTGATCCTTGCGTTTCAGTAAACCATATACTAAAAATTTTATACCCTCGTTAAGTACTATAAAAATTTTATAAGAAGATTTTATATTATTATTATTATGAGAAGAATGCCAGCACAAACATACATTTATGTAAACGATGGTCCCCTACAATTAAAAAGACTTAAGATTAGAAGGTAAATAAAGAGGTTCACATAAACAGAATCATTCATTATAATTCGTTCCATCCACAGGCGCGATGCCTCCGGAACACGAAGCTTACTACGGCTTCACGCGGTTCGCCATGGAGCTGAATGAGTTGGAGCCTGGTATGAGGGAGCTACTGCCTCACACCGACACGCGTCTCAGGTAACGAACAGTGATCACTGACATTGCTTCAAGTTATAAGTTATCCGAAAAAACTAGTAAATGGATGGTCGCTCCGATATTCTCGCCGCTGCTACTACTGTTCGTTCTCGCATTGTGTTCTCGTTGATTTGTTATTAAGTTTTTGTTACATTGTTGACTGTTACGTTTTCTATTTGCATATTTATGCTTAGTTGCTTATTTTTAGTCAATGATTCATGGTCTAGTTTCATCCCCTTTCGGGATTGCACTTTATCCAAGGACACACTGTATAGGCTTACTAGGGTTCAAAAATTTACACTTCCTCCAGTATAAATAGTAATTTCTATAATTAAATTGACGTTCTGGAGCTATGTTTAAAAAGTTTAGGCGGATATCAATTATATTTTTAAAAAACGTCAATTATAAATTGGCTAATTATATGGCAGATAAAGTACGTCGATTTTATAAACAAATCTAACATCTCACATACTTTATATTAGATTTCGGAAACTGTTCCAATCACTCCGACAGGTATTTATTACCGAATAATCTGAAGCGCTTCAATGAATATTATTGTAAAAATTAAACCTCTTACATGTTCCTCTCGAGAATGCTCTTCCAATTTGCGAATAAGTTCTGCAAGGACCTCTGATAAATGAATACTAATTAAAAATTAAAAAAAAATGCTCTATTTAGACCCGACCAAAGGGCCCTTGAGCTGGGAGACGTAGAAGCTGCCGAACAATACAAGCATTCATTGGAACAAGCACAGAGGGAGCGTCGCAGGGACCAGCCAGAACAGCCGCCCGCTTGGTTCCGGTAAGCATCTGATTTTGGACCGCACTTTTGACATATCGACGGCGAAGTGCCAATACCTCCTATCTAACATTTTTCGGCAAAATGACATTTTAATGCTATTGATGTTAAGGTATATTTCTGCGTGTATTGATGAAACCACCTATTCGTATTCTTAACCACAACTGCAGAAAATTTAATGTGGCAATAACTCCTAAGTGAATTAGCGTATATTTTTCATGGCAATAGCTACTATCTACATACAACGCGACTATACCTCAACGCATAACATTGCCGACTGAGTTTACCGGGCGGCCGCGTCGGAGTTACATTTTGATTAGTTTTCTTTTTCTTGCACCAATTAGTTGTCATTGATTTACAATAAACAGAACTACTTAATTCTTGTTGTTGTATAAGATTTCTACCTAAAATAAACAAAATTTGTTTATAATTATTCTTTTAATTAACATCAATATCTCCTATCGTATATTTAATTTAGTAAAATCACTGGAAATGTTTAACCATTACCTCCTATCTAACCAAATATAAACTAAGCTATTCATAATCAAATCAATATTTCATTCAAACATTAGCTTTGTATGTTTAAATATTATCTGTATGCATTGATTTCATGATTTAAAAGTTCACAAGATTTTAAATGTTTTTTTTCACTTTCTGTAAAACTTTGTTTTTGTTAGTTAGGAGGTATTGGCACTTCGCCGTCGATATGTCATTTGTCAAATTATAAATAAAAATTACACACTTCAGTATATTTTTAATTTAACCTAATGATAAAGTAGAAAAAACTTCGTGCCTTTTTTAAATATCCATCTAATGTTTTCCGATCTAATTTCTATCTGAATTCATTTGCGGTTCATGTCATTCAATGATGGCATGTAAAGTTTAAGTGAAAGTAAAAAAGCACTAAAGAAAGATCCTCAAATATTTACAATGACATCAAGATAGTATCTTTCACAGCTCTACAATCACCCAAAGACAATGATTACTTCCACAGAGTAAAAAATAATAACCTCACTCAGAAGTAAAAAAAATCAACAAATTTATATGTTTATTTGTTAGTACTCTCGCTATACTATGATATACAAGTGATTTATACCGCGAAATATATATATTTCCCACCTGTTCGTATCTGAGACGGACCGCTAGTCTCTAGTAATGTTATAAACGGGAAACTTTATATGAATGCTATATGATTCGTGTTACTCTTTCACGTAAAAACTACTGGATGGATTTTAAAAAACTTTACAGTAATATCGCTTGTACATCAGAATAACACATAGGTATTTATAAAGATCTACGCCACGCTAATCAGTTCAGTAAGCAGTTACTGGAAATACTAATCGAAATAAATGAAAATCGAATAAGACGAATTGGCAGGCACCACCTAGTACTATAAATGGTTGGTTATTACAGCAAAAGTAATGAGGGTGGCGAGGAAATGTGGGTCTTCACTGGGCAGTACTGGAAGGCTCGCGAAGCCGGTTTCCCCGGGCTGACCGTACCTCGCCTTTGGTGACCGCTCGTGAGTAAACCACTCAATTTACACGAACAATCTCTTCTTGCTGGCTACAGCTGGCTACGACAAGGTATTGCTTCAGTCGCAACTAATGATGGAAAAAGTGTATCTTTGTTGAGATTGGAGCAATTGTATCTGGATCAGTACAGAGATTCGAATCAGTAAAGTGCTTCATATGCATCATTGATTTTTGCATCATTGACGATTGACTCAGAGTCACTGATAGTAATGGTCGTTATTTCAATAACAGATAATATAATGAATTATTTTTCCGTAATGAATAACTCATTATTTAACAACGGCTTATACTGTTATCCTACTGTTGCTGTTGACGAAAGAATCGCCTTGTCGCATTGTTGTTGTTGCCACTTGCGTGTTTGCGGCACGGAGCGAGCGAGTACGACTGTGCTACAAGCTACAAGTATGAGCGAGAGAAGTCAAACTGTTGTGTAGGCGTAGGCGCTCGCTCTGTTGCCCGACTGCTTATTCTTATAATATTAACCTTTCTCACAAGGAAATAAAGTTCCTGTTTCTTTATTTCTTATAGTAATTTTACTAATCCCAATTCACAAATTTGTACCCTCAATCGTATGACAATTTGACTCATTTTGATTTTCAATGTGATTTGAAATAAAAATTAGGTAAACTGTTGCTGGCTTGCTGGTGCCTAAGCTGTTGCAATTTTTTTAGTCACGCGTATGCAAATTAAATTATTCATTGCATAAGTAAATAATGTTAATAACAAATGTACAAATCAACGAACTTTTAAATACGCCAGAAAATTATATTGATTAGGTAATTAGATTTAAATTACTGCCTAATATTCTGACAGTCCTAAGCCTGAAAAAGTATAAAGGAAAGTTCATTGTTAGGATAACTAAGCTAGCTATAATAACAATAGTGCTCAACAACGTTCGTCAAAACCGCAATATAGCAGACAACAGTTTACAATAACAGTTATAGGAAAATAACACAAATAACAGTGTTATTCATTATTACAAAACAGTCGTTATTGCCATCACTGGTCTCTGATACAAATATTCTGATATCTGATATATGATACAAGTACACTGATATAAATATTGATATTGATTCATTTGTATCAGTGACTCTGAGTCAATCGTGTAGGCGTCGCGTATCGAATGTAACCGAGATGCATTTGAACGACGTGATCTAAAGCGCTCCGACTCTGAACTATTTACTTATCTCAATGGTGCGAGCGCCGCGTGCCGATTGAAACCGAGATGCAATTGAGCGAATGATTCATTTGAAGCGCTGTTAGAAATTTTGAATTAGTGAATCACTTGGAAGAAACGACTCACTAAGTCGTTTCAGTAAAGATTGAGACATCTCTAGTCGCAACCAGATCTGATTTCTGAAGCAGATGTCTATGTTGTTAACGGATAAAGTCTATTTTTGCATAACAAAACCAATACGCTACACTTTTCTTTTGTTTATTTTTTTTTTACGCATATACATATAATATAATAATATAAACGGGCCAACCGTTTATATTATTATATTGAAGATACATGACAGTATATCTTTGAGAACAGACGACATGACAAAACAATACAACACCCTAAAAAGTATTCAGTATATTGAAATTTAATTTAATTCATTATCCTCTTGCCCATTTCCCATTATCTGGGGTCGTCGCAGTAGATCTTTTCCTTCCATTCCTCTCTATCAGCCGTCATTTCCATGCTTACTCCTTTCATTCTTATATTATTCTTCACACAATCGATCCATCTTTTATTCGGCCTTCCTCTGCCCGTGTATCCCTCCACTTTCATATTCAACATTCGTTTTGTGACATGACTTTCATCCCTCCGCATCACATGTCCAAACCATGCTAATCTCCTTCCTCTCACTTTTTCTACCACTGGCGCTACTTTCAGGCTTCCTCTTATATACTCATTCCTTATCTTTTTTTAATTTAATTTAATTTAATTTAATTAATTTGTATCTATTAAATTATGTTATATATGTTAATAAGAAATGGAGGATAACATTGCATGATATGGTCAACATAGTATACAAATTAAGGAATGCACTATATTTATTCAAAAACGGCTCATGTTTCATTCAATTACTGGGTTCTGTTACTGGTTACTGTCCGAAGTGGAAATTACGGTTGCGTGGATAATTTTACTTTTATTAGTGGCAATAAGACTGGTCTATCTATGAATTATTATTTTATTGTATGTAAGCTAAACTTTTACGTTCAAGTCCCGTCCGGATCGAATAAATACCACATAGGGATCGCGGATGAGGCTCTCAATACAATAAAAGATTAAAAATTGTTTATATCGCAGCGGACACAAGGTCAATAACCGACCGCGTATTGGCTTCGGTACTGTTGATCAGTATTACATTGTTGGTCAATTATAAAAAAAAAACAAATTAGACCTAATGTGCTAATAGTTTAAGTCGTTAATCAAGAATCGATAAAAATTTGTGTTATACATATGTTATATTTGTAGGTTTGCAAGAGCAGTGAAAATGTCACTAATCACTTGACTATATACAAATACAAAATCATTTATTTCCACAATAGTGATATATACATTTTTATTAATTAGTTAATACTATAGGTAGGTACACATAATTAGGTACCACTTATTACAATTATTTCCATATGTGAAAATGGGTAATATAATATCATTATCTCAAATAAATTAAAGACATTATTGAAGATTTTTTTGAAATAAAATCAATCCTAAACGCAAACGGAATTTTCAAGACAGCTTTTGCCACTCCACTTTAATTTTGGTTTGTTTCAATGAAAATCGAATCATGTCTATTTTTTTGTGATTTATTTAAATTGTGTGTTCACATAATGATGTGTCTATGGCTAATGTGTGTCATTTAGATAAATTTAATATTTTAATTAGTCAATTATATATTATTAAAATAACAGCTATGAACAAAGTTGAATTTAGTAATTTATCACGAGATCGTGTTCTATTCGGGAATGAAGAAATCTGTCATTCATATAAAATAATGTCTAAGAGTCTTAACATTTTTACGTTTTCTTTTCTTTCAGTATAAACCGCAGAGTGAGGTGCTCTGCTGAGTTTGTGTACCCGTCGCTTCCCGCTTACTAGAGCTTTATACGTCTATAGCCCTTATTGCCAGTTAATAAAATCTACATTTGCGCACCACACCTGTGTACGCAGAGTACCGGCAGCAATTATATATACGATGTTATTGTATTCTCGCTTTGTTATATTGAAACCGACTGTCAATTATATATGGTTGCTACGAATATCAAAATATAATGTTGGCCTAATATCCAAACGTTCCGCTGACGGTACTCTGTGGCACTTCGCTTTAATACAAGCCTTGATGTTGAGAGAGCTAGGTCTAAATTCGCTTGTGGAAGTGATGATGTACATTGACAGGTCGTTTTTCTTTCCCTCGTCCGAAATGAACTCCACTGCGTTCGATTTCGAACCTTATGTTTCGTGAGGTTCGTTTTAAATTAATTATTGAGGTGGTGTTTTTTTTTTATGTAAGCGTAAGTATGTAATATTCAAGATGGCGAGTTAATTGTTGTTAAGTATTAACGTAATGTGATGGTATTAATTAATATTCTAAACGTTGTTAGTGAGCTCAGCGATAGCGTGTTGTTTCTCTACCGTACATCTGTAACGCATTATGGGTTTGAATGGAATGTTTTCTGAACGATTACTTGTGTAGCGTAGGAAATAAAAATTTTTGATTACAGCAAAATATTTTTGTATAATTTCATTATTAATCGGAGAATCACGCCAAGATATTTTACGCACAATTTTACGTTCGTAAAATGCCGCACTTATTCATATGAGCGGAATGTTGGTTTTGCAGAAAGGGTTCGATTCTAATTGAGATATGAATTGTTAAATTTTATTCTTTTCCGACATAGTAGTGAATGTAGTAATCTTTGACTGACGTTGTGATTATAATTACTCCCCTGATGCATACTCTCGCTGTGCTCACCATAATACAAAAGTCGTTGCGCTAAATAGTTGGATAAATAACTCTTGATAAGTTAGTGTCCGGTTTGTTATTATTTTGTTGTGGCACAGAGTATATGAGGACAGCACAGATGCCGCGTGCGTTATTTTAATTGTTTTGGTCACGTGACGATTTACTAACATGTCACATACCAAATTAACTTGACCTTTCACTGAAGAAATCTTGAAGTCTGTATGAGATTAGTGTGGCTTTCAAACAGTTCGGAAACAACAAGGACTTTGTGATGATGGAGTCAGAGTCAGAAAATCCCTTCGGAGGCTCTTCAACTCTGTCATACTCGAAAGCAAAATGCCTAAAGCATGGCACAGTAGAAGCGTGGTGACACTTTTCTTCAAAAAGAGAGATAGAACCCGACTGAAGAACTACAGGCCTATCGCACTCCTGAGTTGTTATATATGTTATAAGCTGTTATCTAGTGTCACCACGAATCGTTTCGCGCACAGCTTTTATGGATTCCAACCTCCCTAACTCCTATAAAACATAAAGCATCTAGCAGTAGCTAGTAGTATCTATTTGCTTTGCCACTATGTTTGGCGTTTGTGGATTGTGAGAAAGCCATCGATTTCGTCGAGACCAGGAGACGTATTTTTGAATCATTGGATGTGAATTTGGAATCTGCTTACAATTTTTTAGATTTTTCAATCACACGAATTCAGTGATGTCATTAAAAACAAATTCTTAATTAAATTCCGTTTCGCGCAGAAAAAATCAAAGTCGCAACAAGAAAAACAAAAAACCGGCGATGACCCACGCGTGAAACGGATCACTGTCAACGTCACTTCAGCGTTGGATATTCTACTAGTAGAAATCAAAAACGAGTGGGTTGAACCACTCGTTGCACAACGCACGAAATGAATGTTCAGAAATAGTAAATTCGGTAATTCGTATACGAATCTCACGATTTCGAATCCGAATTGGTTTTCTATTGTCTCAAAAATTCGTCTCTCCAGACGTGACAGACAGACAGAGATAGACTTTCGATACATCCAAGTGTAGAAACGTCTGCTCTACGAAAACGTCACAATGCCAATCCGCCTTCAGGATCAGGCCCAGGATTGGCATTGTGCAATAATGGCACGGCGTACTCTTAAAAACGATATTCGATATATCGTGGACTTCGTCGTGTCGTATCCTACTCTTAGTTGCTATCGTTTATAGCATTCCACCGAACGATCGAACGAACGCTATTAATTTTGACAAAAGCCTCAAACGACAACGATGAATTGAATTTGACAGACGAACATTCGCAAAATTTACGTCAAATTTGCGAAAAGTAATACGATACGGTTTGTCAAAATTAATATCGTTCGTTCGATCGTCCGTGGAAATGTTTTAAACGATAGTAACTAAGAGTAGGATATGACACCATATAATCGAACATAGTTTTTAAGAGAATCCTCCAGAACTCGAGACCGATAAGGCTTCAGCAAGCTGTAAGACAAGGTGATGTGATATCGCCACACTTCGTTGAAGGATGTTTCTGAATCTGATGATATCGTAGTCATGGCTGAGACTATGGAAGACTTGAACACAATGCCTGAAAGCCTCAATAGTCTCATAACAATGGGTCTTAAACTGAACACGGACAAGTCGAATTCCCACGTAGCTCTGTATTCGTATATTCTGTGCCTAAACAGGGGAGGGGATGTTAATATCAAATCGAAGCTGCATAAGATTCCTCCGATGTGTTGATAAAATATAACTAAAAGTCAAATTATCTGCACTTTATTACTTAATCTAAAAACACTATTATCTTAAACCTTATCCTCGCGACCGAATAGTTTAAGATATGTTATTGCAATTTATGTCCAATCAGCGTTGTTTGCCAAATGTTCGATGACGTGACGTCAATTCTTCGCACGATGTACATAAGTCTTACAGTTTCGGTTTAGTAGTTGCATTTTCCTCCCTATTCTGACGATGTTTTGATACTCGTTCATACAGAAATTATCGTACAAATCATGGTGTAATTTGTCTTGTTCGGTTAGAAACGAGACTAAATATTTTTATATAGAAATTGATCTTGGATTTAAAATTTTTATTAACCAAAAACGTGAGGTTCAAACTGTGAGGAAATTTTGGCTGTGAGAGTTATCCATTAAATATAGTTAACGATGGCGTCTGTTTTGAACGAAATGAAATTGTAATATTTTTTTTTAATCTTTGTTTAGTTTTTTTGTAAGTGTGAATTAATACTTATTTTGTCTTTAATCAATTTATCTAATTAAATTCCATAATGAACTTTAAATAGTGAAATTAATTGATAGTTATTATTTTACGATTATAGATGACGAAGGATTTTATAAATTAACAATTATTGTATGTGTCACAAATTAAATGTTGAATATTTTATTAATCAATTGAAATGAATTTAATGATCGTTGTAATTTAAATATCGTTGTCATTTTGTACGTTGGAAATTTATTGGTATTAACTGTAAACTTGGGGTTCGCTACCAGACAGTAAGTGTATGAGAGAGAAACGAAATATTCTTCGTAGATTTACGATTACTGTTTGCGACAACCTAAGAATACTTAAGTCTTAATTTCCTTTTCAATGTAATGTGTGTAATTAACTTAATAAATCAAGCTTTTTTATGTTAAAAGTATCTATTTTGACCGCAAATATGTATGCATACTGCTTTGAAATCAGTCAGTCGTTTTAAAACTATTAGAGATGATAGGTAAGTATTGACGTCGCTATATAACTTTCAAAATGGGAAATTATGGCATCATTGTCAAAATTAAACATTGGCTTACCAACTAATTCGCGTCAATAAAATACGTTTAGTGATTCTACCATAACGATTAGCACTGCAACAGTCAATTTAATTAGACATTTATAATCTGTGGAAGTGTTGATCAAAGTGACCTTGTATCCTGAACAATATCGTTGACATTCCTGCAAATGCAGATTTCTAATGGGTCCCAATTCTGACATAAAAGATACGATTATCGATTGGTAGTGTAGGTATTTTATTAGTTTGTTAATTATTTATAAAAGCGGTTCTCTTACTAAATGCATATTTGTATTCCCGCAATTGGGTAGACGACAATTTTTTGAATTCAATATATAATAATAGTACTCTTTTAAGTGAGAAATATTGTAGAACCAACACCTATTACTTTTGAAGATACATCGCCATGTTTGCGGCGCTGTCGCGGGTCGCTCAAAAACGCTCCATACTAAAAGCACTGCAATCGTGACGTCATAACTCAGTAAACTCGCCTAATTTGTATGAGCGTATAAACAAATTTTAAAATAACTTTGTTATTTTAAAATTTGAGAATGGTAGAAATGTGTTCGTTTCATTAGAATTACGTAAATAATAATTGCTCATTATGTAGAAATCTAAAAACAATATAAATTAATAATTAAACTGGAATTTCTATATTGACATACTTTCATGAGATATAAATTGCTCAAATCAGATAATTATAGTATAAAAACGGCCATAATCAGTTGTACTCGTCTACCCCTATTTTTTTAATATCGCAGTCGTATTTTAAGAACTCTCATTATAAATCAGTTGCATAAAATATGAGAAATTCATCGCTCAGATGTCTAATTGTTGGTGAGCCAATGTGAAAAATATTGATAGGCTAAAAGACAAGATTCAATTATAAACTATGCGTAATCGGAGTTGGATGCACAACGACACATATAATTGTCGATTAACTTAAAATGGGTCTAGATGTTAAAAAAAGGCGTATAAAATTTAATAAATAATATACATTAAAATTTATTGTACTAGTTAATAATGAATTACGATCTATGTAAGTTTTACGAGTATGTATTTTATGTGCTATTGATGTTTTGAAACGTGAAATGTTTTGAAAGTGTAATCTTACGCGTACGAAAGTGTGCATTAGACAAACCGCGCCTTCTTGCAAGATATATTGGGTCGTAACGGAATATCAAACTAATCTACGTTTATTTGATTTTAATGAAAACGTTACTCCTTTCTTACTGGAAATTATCCAAAATGTTAAGAATATGAAGGTGCCTGAATTTACTTTTAAATGTTGTCGAGTGAATACAGGAAGGGTTGAATAGGGATGTTTCCACTATCTTCAATCAATTACTAATAACTAAATTGGATTTACGCAACTCGAAAACCAACAAATATTTTTATTATAAATATTAAGTTACAACACTGCGTAACTCAAAAATGTAAACTTTTCGGAAGGTAATAAAACTCTGATCCGTACATAAAATAGTTCAGTTATAAGTAAGTGTGGCTATAAATACACATTCCTAGCATATTATTATAGACGCTACAACTTTAAAACACACAAAATTATACCGTTTTTTTGCCTTCTGAAAACTTTACAATTTTGAGTTATGCTCTGTTGTAACTTAACTGACGATTTGATGGCACAGGTGGTGACATCAAATCGTCAGGTAATAAATAAGGCAACGATTTATGGTGACAGCATCTCTGTTTTCATTTGACCTATCCGACCTTTACTCGTAACTTGGTAGGGAAATTGCACAACGTGCGAGGTTTTTTTTTTAATACGAAGCGGTTATTTTGTATGTTGGTGCTTTACGTATGCTACCTTGGCTGTATGTAGATCGCGGTTTAACAGATAGAAAAAAAGTTTCAGTCGGCTCTTCGTGATTGTTGTATTCTATGAAGCTCAAAATTATAGTAAGTCTTGCTTGTCTAGTATACTTTGGGAATGTGGGAATAACTAGCGATATGCCGAGTACGGTTTGACTCGAGTCAGACTAGATTCCTTGCTTTGGACTCGCCTACTCGAATACCAATTTATCTAAATTCGAGTACGCCGGACTCGATTCCGGTACTCGAGTCAGGAAGAATCGGTTCCTTTTCGCTAACTAGATTCTATTTATACGAGTCCTACTGACTCGGGTCTAGTATTCGAGGTTGATTAAGTCGCTTATTCTCGCAAACTGTTTACATAAGCTCCTATGCTCTGTCTTCATTCAATGTTTATTATCTTTTAATAAAAAATACAGTATTATTTTTTTTTGTGTCATTGTGCTTAACATAAACTACACAGCGTTTGAAGCTAACTCCTTTCTATTTTTTCTTTTTGTTCTAAAATCGGAGTCTAGTTCTGGACTGGACTAGAATTTCTAGACTCGAGTCTAGGAATCGGACTCGAGTCTAGAAATATTCGAATACCAAACATAGAATTCGAGTACTGGGCTCTAATCAGGGAATCGAGTCCTGATTCGAATACCGTGTAAACTAACTCGAATCGACTCGATCCACCAAAATGGCGACTCGGCGCATCACTAGTAATAACGATTTCATGGCCGTGTCGAGGCCGTGTTTCAAATCTCTTTTATTACTCGTGGAGTTTTAATGTTCCTTCACTCTAAAGTTCATGATACACTTCACTGCCAGTTTACAGTTGTTTAGCGGTTAAAGGAACTATTTGGTCGATTTAAGTGCAGAACCTGAATTTGAATAGTCCATAATATTGATGAAGTGTTTCAAGATATGATCTTGTATTGATCTAATATTAGAAAACTATAAAGTTTTTTTTGGTGTGTCGACCTATTCTCAGGCACTAATGGTTGAAATTGAAAAAAAAAAAATTATTTTATGTATTTCGATTTCGTTCTGTCGGACACCATATTGAATTTAAACTGTTGATATTTTTCTATCTCGTTATACAAACTGTTATTTCATTAATATAGTGCAATACCCAGCGTAAATCACTCCATATATCAGAGTAAATTGCATTTTCTTACTCTCGCGATGCTCGCACAGGGCATAAATATATACGTCGCTTAGCATAAGTATAAAATTGTAGATTTAGATTTTATATGTCAAGTTAAAAAAATAATTTCTTTGTAAGTTATCAATCGACTGTTACAATACAGTCTTTTTTTCGAGGCGAAATGCGTTATATGGCACCGTACCCGTAGGCGGCGTTCGTGTATTCGCGTACGCGTTTTCCTCGCGTCTTTGGGTGGGTATACACTATTATATATGGCGCCCACAAAATAATCAAACAGTGACACAATTTACAGTATCAATGTAAAAATTATATATTTAATTTGCACGCTATTAATGTGATCTCATTCGCTTCAATAAAATCAAATCAATCAACCGTCACAAAGGATTAATACCCTCAAAGCAGTGTTATGTTGACACCGTCAACTGAATCCTCGACTGCACTGAATTCAACGGTTCAAAATTGTTTTGGTAACGTTTCATTCTGGTTGAGATATGGCTCAACATGATGAAACGTTACCTTTTTGAATGAAGATGAAATGATACATTTTTATGATATTATTTCTTTTATTTTTATACATTTTGTTGGGAAATTAAAAGAGGATTACAATTGGTGAACTTATCTCTAACAGAGATTTTTTCTAGCCAATCCATGGCTGTGTAAGTAGTATTGAGGTGACACTAAAGTGTATTAAAAACTATAAAAAATAGTACATTATATAATACCTAAACATTTAATAATATAACATTTAATAATTTGTTATGATCCATCAAAGATTCTATATTTACATGCTAATTTTGTGCCAAAACTAAAGTTACAGATTAATTAAGTCAAACTCATTTAGAAGCGCTTCAGTTTCTATATCGGTATAAAAAGCCTTTTAAAAATAAATTTACAATATAACAAAGATCAACGCCAGTGTCTCGAAATTTATACGAACGTTCGATGAAAGTTGAAATGAGTCGAATGCAAATCGTTACGTTTGTCGACACGGAATTTCAGTGTAGCTACCATGAGTTCGACATCGTACATTTATGTATGAAAACTTTGTACAGCGCCGCTAGCGGCATTCAATTGTACTATTCTTTCATATTAAACTGACTTCTGTCGTTTACGATACGTGACCTACCGAAGACGATAACAAACTCGTGGTAGAGTGATGTACGAGTATAAACCATGATATCACGGTTTTAGTTTGGTTTATAATTAATTAAAACTAAATTTAATCTAATTAAATAAAAAAAGGTTCAATTCAATTCAAAATTATTTATTCAGTCTAAGCTGTTACAAGCACTTGTGAAAGTCTAAAAGCTACGCCATCGGTTCGCAAATCTACGGCGGGAGACCTTGTACTGAGAACAACCGGCAAGAAACTCAGCAAGGGCTGTTTTTTTCTCCCTGTATTAAATAGATACAGAGCCGTCAATTTGGAAAATGACTTCGATATGGATAATTCATGAAGTCACTTTCCATTACATAATATAGGAAATACAACTAATAAATATAATTTGAAAACTTGCCTATATTCTTAGTAAATATGTCCCTTTTTTGGTGAAAGGCAGTAGGAGTAATCTGGGTTACCACGCCACCATGAAAAGAATCCAGCGTCAGTATAATATTCTAATAAAGAAAATTAAAATTGATGATTTTGCAGACAAAACAGCAAGATTTAGTCGAGAAATTATAAATAGTCTATCGGTCGGGTGCTTACAAATCTGATTATTTTTATGTTCAGCTTTTCAAAATTTCATATATGTCAATTAACATATAAAAAAAATTGTTATGTAACATCGAGTTCACCTGCAATTGGGTCTGCACTTAGTAGAATACATTAGAGCCTATTTTTAAGATTTTATTAGTGTAAGACTTGTCGGTTGTCCTAAATAAATAAATACGTGCTATACTATAGCTTGCAGTAAGATAATGCAATATACTTCATATGTTGTTTGAATAATTAAAAACAGTTCCTATATACCTCCCATACGTAGTAAATTCTATTTGCCTCGTTTTGTGCTGTTTGGACGTGCGTTATGTAGATTGAACGACCGTCGATGTTGCCTCTAAAAAAGGATAAACGTTTAAGTATTGATTTATATAAGCTTTATGTATAAATGTTGTCATTCGTTGCTTTTCATGTCTAGTAATCGTATTCGTCTATGTATTTGAGTATAGTTCGTTTTCATAGTAGATAAATATTATTGTATTACTATTACTGTACGGGTTTTCCTATTCTTCTCAGTATTCTTGCCGGTGAGAAACGTGTTTCTTAGAATTACTGTATTTGTGTGTATAATAAAATATAAATGTTAGATGAGGAATTCTGACGTTACATGTGGTGTTATAATTTACTAGATGTTAAAAATATTATTATAACAACAATGAGCCGACAAGGTTACAAATTTATTTGAATTGCAAATGGTCAATCAATTGTCGAACTTACCATATTCAAATATAACACACATTCTTTCAATTTTAAGCCAATTGACAATAACGTATTTTCTTGTATAAATAATGTTATAATTATACTTGTTATAAACTGTTGTTGTTATGTAAATTGTGAATATATATGTCCCTCATACTAATTAATGTATAGTTAGTATTTTGAAATGTATGTATGTATGTGTTAAGTATTTTAGTGTATTGCCTTTGTTTTATTTTTTGTTCCCATACTTCTGTAAAAGACATACTTCTGTATTCATAGTCATACTGTGTGATCTAATCAAATAGATTTTTTATCTATAGACATAATGGTTTAAGAGATTTCACGCAAAGATCTGTTGTCCAATCAACATCAAAAGTATCGTAACACTTTAGTCCCATGTTACAATAAGCGTTTCGATATTTATTACCTTACCAGTTGTGACAATATCAAACATTTTATTTTGACATAGTACTAAAATGTTAAGCTACTTTTGGTGCTGACATTACCAATTATATCGCGTCAACAATAAGCGAGAACGAGTGTTATATTTATACAAGTCTTCTAAGTTTTGTCAGGAGATTACATCAATATCAGCAGGTCTACCATAATCGTTTAGATCAGGAATATCACCATAGTGCAAGCGAGAAGAAGCTATACACTGCAAGAGCGGTGTCTCTCTTTCAGAATTGTTTTCATATTAATCTAAGCGGTTATAGTAAGGCCACAGAACTTATAACTGTTGGGAATTCAAGTTGAATATTTAACCAAATAATCACAATTCATAGTTAATTATTAAAATTGCAGTCTGTGTAATTTAATCAGCCCAAATTACAGTGTTCTGCTGTTATCACCAAGTAAAAAACTTCACGACTCTCATGTCGATTGGACTAAATAAGTAAATATTTCGCAATTTAAAACTATAGCTAGCGATCTTATGGTCGAAAAAGTAACGATACCTATTCTGGTATCGTTGCTTTGTCCATCATTCGTCCACTTTGCCGTATTGTATCCAGCGTATGGATTTATGGTCTAAAACAAATCCGCAACGCAACTGGCCTTTTTTCCCTTCTTATCAATCATAATTTTCTATAGATAATGTATATCCATGTTCGACATTTAAAAATTGTTTCACACAATGATAGCTGTCTCTTACGCGTTAGCGTCGCTATTTAATTATAGAATCGGAGCGAGGAACGTCTCGATTCCTTCGCTATTACAATGCAACTAAATGTAGTTACACCTATTGTCCAAAGGAGATGTTCCATTTTTGTATGGAGGCTGGGCCCCTCTAAGCCTACAATAATAAAATAATATTTTATGGAAATAACAAAAAATAAGTAACCTTCACCCGTAAGAAGATATTTTTTTAAAACCTGCAAAGCATTGTAAAAATAGAAAAGTTTTTGAAGTTAAGATCAATAAAACAGCAACCCAAAGCTTTTTTTATATTGGCAACTTCAATTTTGAATGTCACAATGAGTGACATGACCGATGTCAAATACTTCACCGCTACTACCAAACTAGAAGGATGTCACTGTCACACTGACAATGACATTACGATGATAGGAGGTAACTATTATTTTTTTAAAGTTCGCAATTGTTTATATTTTTTTTTCTTTTTGGATCTTTGTCTTAGAGAGATCTATCAGAAAAACATCACACAGTAAGTGTAGAAAATAATAAAAATGGGAACCAAAAAAAACGTCTCCTTTGAACGGAACAGTTTCGGCCAGTTACTACGATAACTACCTCTTATTTTGATTGTTGCATCTAATAAAGCAACAGAACACTTTTAGTTCTTATTTCAAAGTTACCTAATCGCTTAATTAACTGTTTGAACGTATTAGATTCTATCTTAAGTATTAGTAGAAAATTTGGCTAGTGATCATTTTGTATTTAGGCTTGATAATTAAAAGTGTAAGATAGGGTTTAATACTTTAAATATTTCGTTTATGTACACAAAAACACAATCCCAGTAATTTACGTCAAAAATAATAATTAAAAATATTTTTATATTCGTTGATTTGTGATTGTAAATAAATCTGTTAACAATAATGAATATCAGAATGAAGTAAAATTTATTTTTGACATTTCCTTGCACTAGAGCGATTATCAATGGTGCCAACATTTCATTACAAACACCGCAGAATGTCGCATTGACGCAATGCAATATTGACTTATTATCGACAGGTGTTAGTTAATATATTGACATTTGTTTTCATATTAAGAGAGCATAGTTTTATTTGCAGCTGCTCTCTTAGTTTCAAAAGGTATTAAGTATCCAGCCAGTATATTGAAACCTAGTGTACATATCTATATAGTATCTATTATTTGGTTATTAATTTGAACTTAAGTTTGATAATAATCGTTCTAGCTGCTAAAACGGTAACATGTGGAACCCTTATAGAATCACTTCGTAGTCCGTCTGTCGAGACCCTTTGTCTGAGGAATATGAAATACTGCGGTCCACAATCGCTTGCATTGGCGAAAACTAAATTTCTAACTAGATGCGATCAAGAGATTCGAATTTTGTACTGCAAATTGTAAATAAAAGACGTTGACCGAGAATGCTGGAAATTGTAATTGTATTACAATAGAACATTGTTCACTGCAGGGAATAAAGTAAGATTACTAACCCGGGAGTATACTCCCGTAGTTGGGAATCGAACTTTCTCTCAAGTGCTAACGGTGCTTTATACTATACGTGTGAGATACATTCAGACTTGCTTAATCGAAATAAACAATGTAACTGAATTAAATGGTATGATCCTAATGCAAAATTGAAGGCGCCGTTTTTTTGGAGTAATGTATGACTAAAAATTAACTAGATACAGAGACTAGCATATATAGGTAGAAGAAACTATAGAACTAATTTTCTCTTCTATATTTCAGGGAATAATGGCTATCTTTCTATTCGCAGGTGTAGTATAAACTTTCTGAAGTTTGTTATTTGATTAAAAGTTTTCAAACTTTGATGTCATTTACATAAAATGCTACTCAGCCTTTATACTCGTAACATGAGCATCGAAGCACGATATGTTAGAGCGATTTAGGGAGCGTTCAAGTATTACGTAACGCAATTTTTGAAGATTTTTGACAACCCCCCCTTCTTGTAACGCACCGTAACACTCAAGTGATCATTTTTACCTTGAAGTCGCAAAAAGTTATGTTATAATTTTTATACATAAACACTAACGAAAACAACATACTGACGTACAAACAATATAGGGATTCCCCGTAAATTTAAACGAAAAGATTTGCCAAATTGCAGGAACAAATTAAAATGACAACCAGACTAATACAATGCCCGTAAAACGTAAACGAAAAGTCTTGCCAGTTTCGGAGTTATTATTACCTAATTTTTTTATTAAAAAAAAAATAATTTACTTAACGTGTTGTAAGAAAGACCCTCTCCCGCCTCTGTAACGTTTTATGAGACCCTCCCTCCCCCCAATTGCATTACGTAATACTTGAACGCCCCATTATCAGTACGAACTGTCAAATTATATTGAGTGGATTTCAAGATCGATTATATTCCTTGATATACGCTGTATATGATATCGTAGTTCGAAGGTTACGCTATAGGGGCAGGTATAAGTCGATTACATCGCTCTTAAAGATTGTTTGATGATCTGAAGATAATGGTTCAATAAGATTACATATTGTAGAACAAAACGTTGTAAACGTTGAAATCAAACCGAAGAAAGAACTACTTTTAACCAATCGGGATACTCAGATTATTTTTGCTAGTGTAAGTAAGTAGGTATCTCTAATTGGACGAAAAAAATACATGCCTGTTTTTCAAACTTTAGTACCTATTGTCAGTTTTCATTCGGTCATCGATCTGCTGAAGAGTGCATTCAATACGATAACATCTCTGAAAATGTATCTACTAAATTCAATTATATAATTACTTGTCAAAGGCTCGTATTATAGAGCGAGACTCGAATCTAAAATCTCTGCTTGGATTTGGTTAGAGAGATTTGAGTTCTCTCTTTTTTCAGATCTCCGTAATACGGGTCTAAATTAATATACAAGTTTGAAACTTATCGTATCCGCTTAAAGACGATTACCGATTGCAATACCAATAAACATAATTTTGTTGTTTCAATTTACTACGTAATAATATTTAATCCTAGACGAGTCATCGACAGTAATGGTACGAAATTGTTGTCAATTGTTGCCAACTTGTTTTGACGCCGAAAACTTGTTTATATATGTAAATTAATTTTATATAAAATATAGAGACATACAGAATATTGTAGTTATTGTAGACGCCCTAAAAGTTGCATCGCATAAATATTTCCAAGTGTGAGAGATTTCTTTCTCTGTTTATTGATTTATTACATCATTGGTTTAATGATAAAGTAATAATACCATTCTTCAGTTTGTTAGTAATTGTTTAATATTGTTTTCTTCTTTAATTTGACTGTTATTTTTGTAAATGTTTATTTCTGTGTCGTTAGTGTCATAATCACATAAATATAAATCAATTTATACACTAGAGGGATAACTCCCTTTTTATGTGATGTCAATCACAACAGTAGTAGTTATGGAAGTAATAGACACGATTTAATACCTACTTTATATTATACGAAATTTATGTGTATCTCAGCGGAACAGCCTTTATATTTTTCACCTAATTTCTGTAATACTTATAGTATATTAATACATTTTCTATTCTAATTAATTATAAATGGGTAAGGTTTAATGAAATAGTATAATGAATTTCAGCTAAGCTTGTGAAAATTGTTGTAATTGTAATTGAATAACATAACTATGTTTCGATTTTGTTAATGTGATATAATATGTTAATTAGCTCATGATAAAAATTTAAATTCATTAAAAGAAATTATATTAAATTATGGTGTTTTAGTTGACAATAAATGCCTACTACCATTACCATTATTTATTCATCCCGCTTCAAGCACTATAGGCAGTAGTTAGGCGATTTCGTTGGGACATGTTCTTATTCGACATGCGCATAAACATTATTCTACGAGGTGTTATGCAATTTAATTGACAATTAAGTAATAAAATTCAAATTAAAGATTATCTTTAAATTGGGGTTTTAAATAATGATACGTGAGTAAATTTACGCAAATAGTTCACAAGCGGGATACCTTTACTGTAAAGAACTACGTAACAAGGTAATTTTTTGTTCTCCTGTATTGTTGTAAGGACGTCACTTGATAACTGATATTTTTAGTATATTTTAGATATGTCGCAGCCAACGTTCAATCAAAGAGCTATTTTAAGCAGTTGGCTGCGATAGATATACACTAACAAACAATAAACTGCCCAACTGTTCGAGCTGGTAATTTATGTGGGCCGGACCGCCCCGCCCGGTATGGAGTGCAACATATTTTCCACGGCACTTGGCTGCAGTGTCCTGACCTAGCTTCGTGCATAGATGAGTGCTTGTGATGGATTCTTAGCTTCTCCTCTACGAAGAAAAAAAACTTTTTTATCAAGTAATTGCCTTTGCAAGACAAGACAACGTGCTTGCCTTCATAAGAAAGGGATAAAAAACATAACGTAATTATTAAGTACTCTGTCCAAAAGACGAAACGATATTTTTACCTCAGGAGAGGGGGCTGAGAATCCTCACGAGGCACGAACCGTGCCCAGGATACCACCGCAACGGCAAGTGTTACAATGGTTTTGTCGGACTCCACGCCGGCCAGAGTGGTCCGACCAGCGTGGCCTACCGACTAAACTCAGCCTTAGCCTTGACTATAGGAGCCATACGGCTTGAACGGAGGAGGGGTGACCGCACCCTCAGGAGATGGCACGGATATTATTTTATTAGACTACCCGAAAATCCCTCATTGCATCGTGTAGTGGAGAATCGTTAATAGTTCCGTACGCAGTTGATGTGTCACTGGCAATTACCGGGGGTATAGACAAATGATTGAGACGAACCTTTGCAACTACGCCAGGCTTTGATGCTGTTGCTAGGTATTATTCCAGGGTGTGCACCTCAGTCACAACGTGAGGTCTTGGACGTCGAAGAGTTACAGCAGCACAAAACAAGGAAATACCGTGAATCAGCAATCTCCGAGTACCGCACGGATGGCCGTACAGTGTGGCGGAGAGGAGACCGTACCGACAGTGTTCCTTTCGTTTGAGCTTTTTATCTTGGAGAGCTTGTACGTACCACGCATTGGTTGCGTCACTCATGGTACCCTCAAAAAAGTACCGTTGCACATGTGGTATTCTTTTTGCGATGTCGGCTGAAATCCATAAAGATATATAAAAAAATATCTTCGCCTCCGATAGAGTAAATGTCACTTAGGATTTCGACTCCCTGTGTGATAAATTGATAATAATGCGGGGTTCGACATGAGATTGTCACGATATTGCTTGTTAGTAATACCTACTTATACGTAATTATATCTTGCTGAAAATCGATAATTACAGAAACGAAGTAATATTAGAGATGTCTCAATTTATTTTTATGAATGAAGTTACAAATAATTTGGCCCTAATTCCATTATCATTTACCAATATCAATGAGGGATTTTCCTATTGAAAGAATAACAAGTTTTCGAATCCTGTTTTTAGATGGTGCTGCGTTTGTATATACTTAAGATAAAGAAACATTTCGTAGATTAAAAAATAGTGTTTAATCTGTCAATTATGTACACAATACATATTTTTATTTAAAAATTCTGCTTATTTTGTTCATACTTTTCTTGTCTCTTCGAAAGATGGTGGCGAAAAGATGGTGCCTGATGGTAAACAGTTACACTTGCTATATCAACAGTATTACAAACTTGTTATCAACCTTCTAAAAATCCATTTACTCATCCTCCACGTGGCGTTTTGTATTAAGTTCTTAGCTGTTTATTTGATCTTGTAAGCTTCAATATAGTTTATTACAAATTTATTTCTTTAACGCGCACCGTTGACCAATTATCGGTCACAGACACTGAAATGTAGTTTTTAAAGGTTCGGTAGTCGCCCAAAAACTAAGGCTATGGTTACGTGAAAACTAAGTTTGACTAACGAAGCTGTCCATGAATTTTTCTGTCTCGTCTCGAAATCGTGATTGAATAAAACGTAAATCGAGTAATGTAAGCTTGTTAAAAAAAATAATGTGTCGATATGTGAAACAAATTATTTTCAATTTTTACTAAGACAGGTATTGATTAACTTAATCTTTTGCGAAGGCGACAAAATTAAAACCCATGATCAATTTTTTTCTTTATCACGTTCCAGAAGTAATATAATAAAGAAAAACTATTGAATAAGGCTGTATGAATTTGAAATCCCTTGTCTTTAAAAAAGTAAGAAGTCTCCTTTATGTTTTTCATCTATGCTGCATGATTTGCAATTTTGCTAGCGTTGGGGTAGGACAACCGGTAAGAATTTGGCTTTCTATCTTAAAAAGTACATATCTGTCGTATATAACTTAAAAATTTGTTACTAAATGCATCTCAAGAAGTTGTAACTTTAGTAGTGTAGCTGCAGCGTTACTGGGAAAAGGTGAGATTAATTTTTTTGTAACTATTAAGAAAAAAAAAATCATTGTCAAATTTGTCGTTCTTTCAAATTTTGTTTGTTTTTGTGGTGTGACGGATAGTAACTGTTGTGTTATATAATCAGAAAATGATAATTAGAGCGTTGTCAACATTTTTTTCATTTAATAGATGTAACTCGACGTTCGCTGCAGGTGATTGACCTTTCGCTATCCGATCAATAAACAGGCCAATTCGCGGAATCTGTAGGTGTACGCAAATAGCAAATTCGCGGAAAGGGCGTGTGTCCATCTAACTCTAGTTTGGTGCTTCTGTGATATCTTGTTATCTTAAACTATACTATGGCATTAAAACACATAACTGAGTCGCGATTTATGCGATCTGAATTTCAAATCTTCCACCTGTTTGATTCATCAGAAGTGCATTTGCATTTTTTACAATGAGCCAGCAAATTTTCGACATAGGTTAGAGTATAAAAAAATAGATTATTAAAAGTAGTCATGTTGAGAATAAAAATACTGGAACTTATTTTAGTAATTTCGAATTGAATAGTTTGATAGTGGAGCATTTTGTTATTCAAATGCATCAGATTTGGGTGGGTTCTGTGATCTGCCACCTGAATTAACAATAATATTTTGTCAAGAACCTATTTCACAGTGCAATTATCAAAACACGTGAAAAATATGTTTTTCAAGTATTTTATGAAAGCACTTATTTAATATAAATGAGGAAAGTACAGAGCTGTTTTTTCCAGCCAGCAAAATGTCAAAAACTGCTGTGAATGTGAAGTTTGTCTGGGGTATAACAGCCTCAGACCCCGAGGAAAATCCTGTCACCTTCATTGGTCAGGTGTCTCATCTCAATTCTCTCCCCTGGGATGAAGTACGTGTTAAAGTAGAGCCGAAAGTCTCCGAGGAGGTAAGTCAAACAATATTATTGTGTGATGTCTTAGTCATAAGGATGCAAGAAGTCCAACATTAGCTTCTGTTTCTTTGACAGGTACTGTATTAATGTTTATAATGCTGTATAAAGGCATATAACTGTATTATTTATATACTTAAGGTGAACAGTTCAGCAGTTCTGTTTAATTTTATCATTAACTTTCTCAAATAAGTGAATTGTAAATTCTTTTGAGAAATAAATGTCTAAAACCCCAAGATGGAGTGGAAAAAATCCTATTGCATTGCGTGTATTTATATATATATATACACATACATACATACACTCACGCCTTTTTCCCATGGGGGTAGGCAGAGATTACGTCTTTCCACTTGCTAGGTCTTTACATATCTCTTTCGCTTCATCTACTTTCATAACATTCCTCATACATGCTCGACGATTGCGGGTACTTCTGACCTGGCCTTTTTTGAGGACACTTTCGATTTGTTCGCCTAGGCCTTCCTCGTCCCGTATCTCCACTCACTCCAGCTTCATAAATCATTTTGGTCAGTCCACTTTCATCTATCCGTTCCACATGCCCAAACCACCCAAGCATCCCTTTCTCTATTCTTGTCACGATATCCTCTTTCAAACCATATATATATATATGTCATAAGCATTCATTGCATATGTTGTACTTTTAAAATGAGTTATTGCTTGCTTTAAAAAAAGCAACTACATCATGTACCATGTTGTCTGCTTGTGAGTTTTATTTCAGGTATTGATATATATGTATCAATACCTGAAAAAAAACTTTCATAGATAGAGTGAATGTGCCAATGTTATACCCCCCTTATAACTTCATTCGCAAAGGTTGTTAAGCCATCGAGCAAATATCCTATCCCCAACAATTTTGTTTACCATTTGCGCCAGAGGTAAACCTATAATTTTTTTGCATTAGTCATTTTAATATTAAGATGAAGATGGTACAGAAATGAAATGACTAACACTGTATTTTCTCAATATGTATGTGGAAGCGTGCTGGGCCCATAACCTATTGAGATTTTAGGGTCAACGAGGTGACTAGTAAAAGACGGAAAAACTGTTTCAGATAGAAGACACGTATATTAAGCACTTAACTGTTTGACACTTACAAACTAGACGCGACGCCATTAACAGTTTCTACGTCAGTGTTGCCAACACAGTTACTTATTTAATTCTCAACAGTAATGTAACATTATGTACTTGGAGGAAGGAACATTAGTATTTTTTTTGTAGTTCAATGTTCAAAATTCAGTCCCATAAAACCTAATCAAATTGTCATAGACATGGCTGCGTGGCATGGTGGCAGTGGCGGCGTCACCTGGTGATAGTGTTGAGCTGTGGCCACGTGGGGTCTATGTGGCGTCGTTGCCGGTGCGACGTTCCCGCCATGCCGCGCCCTCACGCGCCCATGTTCTCGCAAAACTTGTACGTGCCACAGTGCGCACCGTTGATGAATTCATTGTGGTAAGTAAACCATTACCTTTAGCTATTGCTTACTTCATTGGAAAAGAAAAGATTACTTAAGCTAGAAGAAAGTATCATTCTAGCTTAAATAATCTTTTCTTTTTGTCGGGGGGAAATGCGACCTTTTGCACCATGACACCGCGCTGGCAAGGTGAGGCCGTGTGTGGGGCTCTCCGGTCATAGAGGACTGGCCTACCCACTAAAACCCCCTGAGTTCTCTAGGGCACATGGCGGGGTGCGTTTTGGTGATTCGACCGCCAATCTTAAATAACCTATAATAGTAGTGAGATATTTTTATACAACTGTATATAATAACTTGCCACTTAAAGATGGCCAACATTTACAGAATATGTGTTTCTAATCAGATTTGCAATTAAATAAATCTCCAAAAATACTCTCACCACAGTATAATTGTGACATAAATAATTAATGCCACTACTGTAGCAAATCTTCGAGTTAGACAAGTACAACAATTGAAAGGGATGAAATAAATTTAATAGGAATTTATAAAGGACCTAACAAGCATAAAAAAAGATACACAACACAAGACCAATCAGAACTGACAGACAATTCCAAAGGAAAATCATGACTAATTGAAATGGTTAATAAACCTACCATTTAGTTAGACTTTCGTACTGACGAGATTTCTAACATCTACCACAGTATAGTATTAAGAACAGTTTTACTGTTCTCATTATAACTATATTAGCTGACACATCGCACGCTTAGTATTACAGTGACGGAAAAATCACTTTTTTGGCAAATCGCTTAACACGATTTCGCAACTAGGACTTGCGCTGTATAACTTGCTATGAATATACCATTATATGTAATAAATCATAGCACGAATATTTTCACTTGTGAGTTCCATCATTTCAGCGATATGACATTTTAAACCCATAAGAAACAAAACACGCTAGGTACATAAGGAAAAAAAAAATAGCTGCCAGTATTTCAAAAAAAGAACGTATTTTACCATGGAGGTCATATATTGCGTTTAAAAATGTTGAAATCCCAGATTCCGGATACTTAAGTAGCAGCCCTCGTAATTTTCTTTAATCGAGAATTGAGCTGAAGAAAAACTACAAGTTTTTCAGCTGATGAATTCTCGAATTGTAAACATAGATCGCATTGATTTTTACATGGACGAAAAAATTAAATGTTTAACTTTGTAGTGAATACTTTATAAAATGTGCAATATTTTCCAGCAAGCTTGGATTTTTGTTTTTCTTCGAAATCTTTAAATCTTTTTACTATCATTTTGCTATTATGTATGAATTCACGGGTCGATGTTTGGCGTGTGTAATGGGACTCTGTTCTTGGAACAGAATTAATAAATTCTTTGATGTCAGAAATTAAAGTTTCATCTGATACATGACTAGGAGTCATACTTCTCAAATCAGCCTTTAAAATCCCATGTTCATTGATCTTACTGATTACCATCTTAGCAACACACCTTATTGTAATTGGTGGGGTGGTTCTATTAGCATAAATATTGCAGACATAGACTACTTTTGACCAGTGTTAATCAAAAATCATTATAAAAATATATCACATTTAATATGTTATAAACTGCTAAAAGTAATAGTGTATTATGAAATGTAAGGACACTATTGATATAATGTATATCAAAAACTGATATTCACTCGAGTGCCTCCTTTGATTCATTTTGCCATTTTGACAAGTAATTCTAATAATGACCTTTTGGAGTTATTCAACGTACTCACTTTAGTTTGTTATTTATAAAAGACAAGATAAATTGCATAAACATGCACACACAGAGTAGATAATACGCCTTATCCAACAATTTACTGTCACATTGGCGATAACCGATGCATATAATAACAGTGTTATCTGAAACATACAATGTTACACACGATACCTATTTGTTGTAGCGAATGTGTCCATGCAATACAATCTCTAAACTGTAGCAATGTTCATCATGCATCAAAATTCTGGTAATAAAAAGACCTTGTAACAGACCACAAAGACCTTGTAATAAAATTTTAAGTGTCCCCAGTGCAATACAAAACTTTCTACACAATTTAAAATGTGCACTTGCTTGTTAATTTATATCCTGCGTTGATTTTGTTTTTATGTGCCAAGCACGAGACACTTATAAAGTCATCTATAAATTATTTACTAAAAGAAAATTTAAATTTTTGTTATAACATAACTGGAGATTGTTTGATAATTATGCTTTTCTACAACGGAGTGAAGTTCATAATAACAAAATTGTAAACATAAAAAGATCAAGTTGTGTAATTTATCAACTATTCGAATAGAGCTGACTTGTATTGTGACTTTATTATAAGCAGTACTTGGCAAGACAAGACAACACAATATTTTTTTATTTATTTACGAGGCATACCTGAAAAGTAATTCAGACATGCCCATTTTTCCTTTGGGTGAAGAGAGTTTGCAAAGAAAAACGATCAGTTCTCTAAAATGTCTTCTGGCATGAAAATACAATATGGAACAGATTTTAGCTTGCTTTACTTTATGATAATGAGTTTAACTCTGTAAGTTTTAACGCAGGGTAGTCGTATATTATAACCATGTTGGCGATGCGCTCAGTTAAGGCATGCCATAGTATTACAAACTTGTTCCATTGTGACGCAACTACCTGGCTAAAGTTCCCTCGGGAATGCCAACAAAAACCGCTGTGTTAGAATTGTATGTCTACCTGCAAAACTTCTGTTTTGTTAATATAAATTGTCGCCATAACTACGTTACATAAGCATAAAATTGTGTCAAAACTTTAAAATAAAATTGCTTGAAAATAGTTTATTATCAATAGGTAAGAGGTCTGATACTAATCAACAGAAACCCCTCTGTGTTAGAATTGTAAGTCTGCCTATACAACTTCTGTTTCGTTAACAAAATTTGTCGCCATAACTAGGTTATATAAACACAAAATTGTGTTAAAATTTTCAAATCAAATTGCTTGTTAAGAAGTTTATTATCATTAGGTAAGAGGTCTGTTACAAACCAACAGAAACCGCTCTGTGTTAGACTTGTAAGTCTGCCTGTACAACTTCTGTTTTGTTCGCAAAATTGGTCGTCGTAACTACGTTATATAAACACAAAGGTGTGATAAAATGTACAAATGAAATTGCTTGAAAAAATGTTTATTATCATATTATGTAAGAGGTCTATTACAAACAATAAATTTAAGCATAGGTCAATATTGATATATTCGTTGTTTATATGACCAGCCTCTGATTTCAAGTCAAGCCAGGATGGATTTTCTGCACGCAAAATGACGATTTCGAAAACCAAGAAAAGCTGTAACATTATCTGTTATAAAAAAAAGAACAGTGACATCTCATAAACAGTGTTCACGATATTGTTGCATTTGAAAATTATCTGCTCAGATAAAATGGCACTGTTTGGCTTTGTTTATCGCCTAGGTCTTATTACATTTAGTGTCATCAATGAACTGAATCAATTCCAATTGCAGTTTCTAATACCTCACTTCATAGACATGACATGGGCCTAATTTATCAGTCCTAGGATTTAACATTCAGTTTATGTATAATTATACTTTCTTAAATTAAATACAATATTTTCAATATATGAAGTATAGGTCTAATGTATAAACATTGTAGACAATTTTGTTTATCCCAACTAATATTATAAATGCGAAAGTGTGTTTGTTTGTTTGTTTGTTACCTCTTCACGCTTAAACTACTGGACCGATTTCAAAAATTCTTTCACCTTGGAAAGCTACATTCTCCCCGAGTAACATAGGCTACTTTTTATCCCGGAAAAATCGACAGATCCCACGGATGCGCAATAAAGCTTCGCTCAAAAACTACTGCACAGATTTTTATGCGGTTTTCATCAATAGATAGAGTGATTCTTGAGGAGTTTTGCGGCATTTTTTATCTCGGAAAAACGGATAGTCCCACGGAAGCGCGATAAAATCTTCGCATCATAAACCGACTTCCGCGTATATGTAGCCGTGGCAAAAGCTATGACCCTTAACCCTCTATACACCAATCCCGAAATCCACGCGGGCGAAGCCGCGGGCAGAAAGCTAGTCTTATATATAAAAATGAATCGCAAAATGTGTTGGTAAGCGCATAACTCAGCAACGCCTGGACCAATTAGGCCAATCTTTTTTAAAATGTTCGTTGAAGTTCAAGGATGGTTTTTACGAAAAATTCAAATAATTATCAGAAAAATCCTAAAATAGCCCTTTATTCCCATACAAACGTTTTCTAACTAAAATGTACAGTCAATTTGAGCTTCATTGTTATTACATAAAGTTCATATTGCAAGCACTCACTGTTGTCTAAGCAATGTAGATGTCTTCCTAACATTAAACAGTCGATTTGCTTTATATATAAAGTTTAAATTCAATCATATCTATCAAAAACAGTGTGCGTGTGTGCGTTGGAGCACAGAATACATCGTTAGAGGATTTAAATCACGTTCCAAACTTGAATAGTCACAAAATGTAATAGTTCATTTGGACCTTTTTTGCAATTTGATTGGCTATGCGATATTATCTATAAAATAAGTAGGAACAAAAAACTGCCACTACATTTTTTTTTGACAGGACGAAGTCTGTCGGCACCGCTAGTACACTTATAAAAATGAAGTGACTAATATATTGCGGCGTCACAATGCAGTATATTTTAGTATGGAAAATTTGAGCGATTCGCGATAACACTGCATGCACCACATGTTAGTAATAATCGCAGGTACACGTCAATTGCCACACACACACAAAATTATTAAATACCCAAAAGATAGACATTTTATTTTTATCAAATGTTCTGCTATTTAGTTAGTTCACCATTTTAAGATCTTTCCTTTTAGTTCTTTAGCTCTCTACTTTTCCTTTCACCATCAGATGTTTCAAATTATCGGTTGCCCAGCGGGCAATGTGACTAAAATATTAAATATGACGTTTGCGAGAATTTCACATACTCTAGAGCCAGTCAGCTGACACGTCACTGTATACAGATGTTTTCCTTGCGTACCCCGTCTACGGCGCGGTAATTAAATCAAGATATTAGAATCTAGTTATTGATAAAAATATTGACCCTAGATTTTAACTTAATGAAAAATCTGTAAAGTGAGATTGTGAACTGTAGATTAAAGAAAATATCAGTTACAGAAATAGCTTTTTCTATTGCGAAAAGATACTAAAATATTACTACCTAACTTAGAAAATTACGAAAAGTAGTAAGTGTCAACTCACTGACTCTGGGGCGTTTGTGATACTTCTGCAACATTTGAAAAAATAAGGAGAATTTCCCCTCAAAAAAAATCCCCTTATTATGTAACTGACAGCTGCATTATTAAATTTAATATGATAATTATTTACATAAATTCAGTTTCAATAAAAATGTGGTAGTAACAGAGTTATTATAACAGCATGGTCTCGTAGTGTACCAAAAAGTCAGGATGCGGGATGGTTTCGAAGCGATTACATTGAGTACCGATAGAATTAATATAGTTAGTTCCCAAATTAGATACTGCAAAATGTGCATTTCGTTTCGTCTGTTACCCCAATAGAAACCTTGATGGGATAGCGTAAGGACTTTGGTTATTATTTAATGCCTTCCCTGTAGGCTCTTTATCTTTAACAAAAAGTGCCGGAGCATCTGTTTGCAGTCTTTGTAATTTTTTATTGCGCTATAGTTGATACATATATTCTCGAGCTCGGGTCTATAAAGTTACTAAATAACGAAATTAATACTTGAACGTTGTATTAGTGAAGTGAGTATGTATTGTACAAACTTTTCTGCCCTGTTCAGCTGGCGTGCCGCAAACGCGACGTGTATGCCTGCGCGGTGGCGATCGCGCGCTCCTTCCCGCTTTTCACCGCGCGCACTAACATTACCCCGTCGCCATTTTCCCCGAACAATCAGCCCACGCCGAAGACTATCACCGTCACCGTAGAAATCCGTCTGGTGGATGAGGACAACAAGGGTATGTGCCATTCTGTTATGTTAAGGCTCTGCAGAATTTTGAGACAATTCACGTCTATTGTCACGTTTTGGTTTGATTGCTAGGCTATGAAAGAATTTATTATGGTTCACGTAAAGGGTTTCGCTTGTCTTTACCGAATTATTTTTATACTTAGTTAAGGATGGATGCCTTAATGAATAAGATAAATTATGAATATGTTGGAGGTAGGATAAATTACTTCCATAATAGACAAGATGAAAAAGCAAAGACTAATATGGTATGGATGTCTTTATGAATTTATCTGAATGAAGGAAGAAAGGAATACCTTATAAGGTATATACATGAAAAGTAAAAAGAGAGTTGCTGGAATGGATGACAATAGAGTAAGAAAGAGCTAGTTACAAGATAGCAAATAATAACGTTACCCTGCAGTAACACTTTTTCAACTCTACCCTATTTAGGAATATTCAGGATCAGGTTACACTTTACGCCCCTGGAAAAAAAAGAAACTTAGATGAAGAAGGTTTCATGTCTTTGGTTGCGTTTTATTTCGATATCTTAAGCCTCTTGATTTATTGGTGAACCATTTCATAATTATATATTTCGGGATTACAGGCGGTAGACGCGTGGTGATGTTGCTTTTCTTGTCGTGACAGATTTAGCCGACAAGGACGAAGATTTTGGATTGCTTAGCCCAATCCTAAAAGACGGGCAGCTGTCTCTGGATGACTTAAGTCTGATCCAGTGCGCTGCTGATGCCACCCGCTTGGCTGCTAAAATTACTGATACACCAGCCAATATCATGACAGTGGACAAGTTTATCGAGGTGAGTGGATTAATATACATGATTTAGGTGATTCTATTTTATTTGTTTTTTTTATATAGGATAGGGCAGCAAACGAGCAAACGGATCACCTGATGGTAAGCGATAACCGTTGCCCATGGACACCCGCAACACCAGAGTAGTTACAGATGCGTTGCCAGCTTTTAAAAGGGAATAAGGGGAGAGGGGGGGTTGGGCCTCCGGTCCCCTCACTCACTCGACGAAACACAGCGCAAGCGCTATTTTACGCCGGTTTTCTGTGAGGCCGTGGTTTTTTTTTTCCTGAGGAGAGGAGGCTGAGAATCCGTCGTGGATACCAACGCAACAGGCAAGCAGGGATGCGTTGATTATGTCGGACTCCAGGTGAATAGAGGCGGCTCGACCCACCAGACCTACCGACTAAACTCAGCCTAAGCCTTTGGTCCTAATAACCCTACTGGCTTATATGGAAGGGAGCCGCGCCTCAGGAGAGGTACGGTTAGCGCTGCCCCATGGAGAGGGCATAAGCGCTAGAAGATTCGCGGTTCTCCAAAGTGGGAGATCGCGGTTCTCCTGTGTTGATTGGGAACCTACTCGTGGCGAAGCAGAAGGCTGCCGAATAGGGGGAGACAAGGGAGGCGACGGCTCGGACGCCGCCGCTTGCAAGGTCTAGAAGGTCCTGCGTTAATTGATTAGGGGGGTCGCTTAGGACATGTCGTGGTCTACGTGTCCTCTGCCAATATGGACTGGTAAAGGCCGTGGTATCACTCCGGTCGAGACGGAATAGAGAGACAGGCCTGCCATTCTGTCCTGCATCGCGTCCTCCTGGGGAGCGGTCGTTCTCCCTACAAGCCGTAGGGTCATTAGGAACAAGGCTTAGGCTGAGTTGGGTCGGCAGGTAACATCGGGATAACCACGTGAGTCTCAGCCTATCCTCACCTGAGGAAGAAATAGGACTGCTAGCGTACCGCTTGTGACAAATGTAGTTCTGTATATTTAATCTTTCTAAAATCTTTGTTTGATGGAGTATGTTCGGTGTACTATCGCGGACAATAGGGTAGATGACTACAATTGAATATGCCTATTTATTGAGCAATTTTTATCTCTTGAACGTAAGTCAATATAGAAATTTCACTTTAATTTTGTATTAATATTGCTTTTAGTTTTGTACAAAATTCTAATGAAACGAATACTTTTCTAACTTCCTCACATTAATTGTAACATTATTTAATATAAAAAGTATATCTATAAAAGTAAAAAGAGGAGGAGACTTTAGTAAATTATGACGTCACCATTGTATGTATGGGGCGTTTATGAGCGACCAGTATTTTCAAAAATAATAATCGCAGATACATTGTTACTTCTACAATATTTCTCATCCAAAAGAGAACTATTATTATGTATGGAATAAAAAAATATGTCATCTACCCAATTGAAGAAATGATTATTTAATGCCCACAACGAATTATTGTTTCTCTAATTCGAAGTATACATACAACGGTCAAGTAAATTCAGCTAGCCATCTAGGCTTCAGGATCATTAAGCTTAGAATAAATGCAATGCAATGACATATGAATTCTTCAGGGAAGACACAATGAAAAAAAGGCTCTTAGATCTCCAACTAAGAGCATATTATCACAAGCCCCATTGCATCAATTTGTCACTTCACGCAGTTAAAACACCTGCTGTGTTCAACTGCGTTGATTCAAATTTATAAATCGGAAGAACGTAATTTGTAATATTAACATTCACTTGAGATTATAACTGACAGTAAATGTAGCCCGCCCTAATTTAATTAGAAAATGAAACATCCGTTTGGTCGACAATCCTAACACATCATTCACTTCGATTCCTACATCCCAAGTACGCATAAGAAAGATTGTTTGATACATTAATAATTAGAAGTCTTAAGAGTGCTGTGACCTTTTACTTGACATTTAGCAATTTGAAAACGTGAGCTTCACTTACTTTTATAAATAACAAATGAATGTCACGCCCGGTCACCCCGAAAGGTTATGCGGAGGTGTGCGAACACCCACTTGTTGTTTCTAAGAATTCTGTGATCAGAGAAACTTAATTGAAGTTACCCAACTGTATAGCTTATTGTACCCATAATATTTAAGAAGCCGGCGAAGTGTCATTTTTTATGTTAAAATTTTTGTATTTAATTGAGCTATAGAAACCTTTTTATTACTATATTTTTCCTCCGTAGACTCGAAGTCGGTGCTTTTGTTTGACTACCCTCATTTAAACCGTACCTAATAATATTTTTATTGTTATTTTGTTCAACAAACAGTTCATATTCACATCGTCGCTGCTAGGCTCATCATCATTCAACTTCCACAGCACTTTACTTTTTACATAAATTATAAACTAAATGCAGGTACGGATATTATTATTATTTCTTTTTTTACATAAATAGTCTACACACTAACGCAAATCCACACAATTAAAATAATAAAATTTCAATAAATAAGTTGCTTAGTTCTCTACAATACTGATCAGGGTGGTCGTTCCGTTTGTTGAGTCTATATGAGAAGTTAATCCTATTACATTAGAATTATTTGGGCGGCCCTGATATGAAAATAGGGGTCCACGATAATGGATCTCAACATACACTGATATAACTATGTATCTTCTAATATAAAGACATACATTATTTATAAAAGTACCTATGAAGTAAAAAAAAATATTAATAATTATATATGTTTTTAAATTTTTGAAAGTCCTAGGATTTTTGTAGGCATTCAATATCTGGAGACGAATTTTTGAAACAATAGAAAACCAATTCGCATTCGAAATCGTGAAATTCGTACGAATACCGAATTCACTATTTGTGAACTTTCATTTCGTGCGTTGTGCAACGAGTGGTTCAACCCACTCGTTTTTGATTTCTACTAGTAGAATATCCAACGCTTAAGTGACCTTGACAGTGTTCCATTTCACGTGTGGGTCATCGCCGGTTTTTTGTATTTGTTGTTGTGATTTTGAATTTTTCTGCGTGAAGCGGAATATAATTAAGAATTTGTTTTTAATGTCAGCACTGAATTCGAGTGATCCAAAAATCTAAAAAAATGTAAGCAGTAGAAAATAATTTCGCGCACGATTTGTATTCGTATTCGAATTCCAAATTCACGTCTAATGATTCAAAAATACTTCCCCAGATAAGTAGGGGTCTAATCAAAACTGAAAAACATAACAAAGGGTTTACGACACAAAAAAGTTTGGGAACTTCTGATCTATTATAACGATATATAATGGCCTCATGGCACTCACAAACCTCCTCAATACTAAACTACGATTAAGGACTAAAATTCACATTCACAGCAACTCATAATTGTCACAAATTATTGTACAATTGGCAATGGCAGCGCTCATTCCTTGTGAAGAACAGAAGCATATAAATATGTAACACCCATACCAAACAGGCAAGGCAGGCAGGCAAGTATAATATAACACATACTACGCTTCTTCTTCTTCTTTAGGTACCCTCTACATCCAGGAGGTCGGCGACCATTCGTCTATAAGTCCCTCTGTCTTCAGACATGCGAAGTTTTTCTGTACTCTCCACTTTCAACCAGTCTCTTATGTTCTCGGACCAAGATGTCTTTCTTCCTTCACCCCTTCCACTTTTACCCTCAATTTCGCCCTCCAATATTAGTTTTATTAAATTGTATTTATCATATCTATAAATGTGTCCAAAGTAAGCTGTTTTTCTCTTTTTGATAAAACAAGAATTAACTCTGAATTTTTACTCATAATTTTCAGAACTCTTTCATTGGTTACCATCTGTCCATTTGATTTTCAACATTCTTACTACGTTTTATACTACCCTTGCAATATAAGATTGAACTGAGTCGATAGTGCGCTATGTGCCAGTGTGTTAAGATCTAAAGTTACTTTTTGTATTCAATCAATTTAAGAATTCGGTGCTCCTGTGGGTGTGTATTTTGCAAATACACACTTGTACTGATAACTGGTATAAGCCTGTAAAATACACAGAAAAGAGAATGCCAAGATCTGCCCCAAGGATTAATTTAAGTTACAGTAATTACACATTTATGAAAAATATTTAATTAAATTATAGATCCTAACAACAAATATAAAAAATCTAAAAAGCTGGGGAAAAAAAAACTACATTTAATAGTTGTTAATGGAATTCTATGCCTTTTCCTAGTCGGAGAATTTAAAGCTTATTTTTTAAAGAATTTTATTGGCCACTGGATACAAGTCCTTTTAGCCAACATAAACCTATTGGACCTAAGTCATATGCTTTTTAGTATAGGTAATAGTTTTTTTTTAAATTGTTGTTCTGTTAATTTTTTATGTTCAATAGTGTTATTTAATCATTCATTTTAGTAAGAATGAGTTCTCAATAAAAGGCTTTTAGGAATAAACGCATTTTACTTCTGATGCAAAATAAAATAAAAATATTACGTTAGATAATAACATGTATTTACATATATCAAGAAGTGCACTGTAAATAGAAATGTAATATTAGGTCTATAAAGTCATCTTTATTTACGAATCCGTAAATAAAGATGACTTTGATAGATAGCCTCAATCGTGTGTTCTAATAAAGTATGAGCGTTACTTGAACTGGATTTAAAATTGTTGTTTTATAGTTAGAACAATTAGTTGTTGTTATTATTGTTTTTAGGATATAGTAGATGGCTACTAAAAATTGCATCTTATAAAAAAGTCTAAGATAAACTTAATATTTGTGAAAAAAAATCATATTGTTTATACCATCATAAGTACCGATCCTCTGCTTTAATATAATTTATCTTATTATTTCAAAAGTGCAGATGTTTAGCTATCATTTCATATATAAATTATGTTTGTAACTGGAAAAAAATTGGTGGGGCATGGCGCCATAGAAATCTTGGCATTGTCTTTTGTCGAGTATTTTATGTATACGAGTACCATATAATGTTGTATTATATTTTAATTAAAACTCTTAAAATGGATAATTGAAATAAAATACATGTGTATGCCACCTTTATGAATGTTAAAATAAACGATTTGATTAAAAAAACGCCTCGCAATCTCAAATCTATAAGATTGCAAAAATATATTTATTCAAAATAATTTAAATACCCGGTGTTACCATGGCCACTTTTCAGCTTAACTCGTAGGCATAGCAACTTTGAGTATGACGCAAGCTCGTTTCCATGGCAACTTTTGCCCTCGTTTCACAATCGCTCCGCTCCCGAAGGGTGAAATTTTCCAGAAAAGAAGCCAAATGAACAGAAATGTTCTTTGTTGCCGGGAAGATGTAGTCGTAGCCGTATTCGCCATTAAATTTGGTGAACAAAGAAGAAACTTAGTCGATAGCGCTATCAATATACTTATAGGTTCTTATGAGAACGCATCTGTAATGCGCTCTTATATTCTCTCGGGAGTCTATTATGGCTATAAACCAACTTTATTTCTATATATATGACTTAGCAACGGATCTGGCCTTTGAATTGATAGATTCGGGAGGCTCCAGGTCGATCCTGTCATCTACTTCCAATGTGTTTTCGTTTTTCAAATTTCATATGTACATTTTATTTGACGCTCCTGCAATAAAGGAAAAAATAAATTTATGTAAAGTCGACAAATCCGCACTGGGCCAGGAGACGTATTTTTGAATCATTAGACGTGAATTTGGAAGTCGAATACGAATACAAATCGTGCGCGGAATTATTTTCTACTGCTTACAAATTCATAGATTTTTGGATCACTCGAATTCTGTGTTGTCATTAAAAACAAATTCTTAATTAGTTTTCGTTTCACGCAGCAAAATTTAAAATCACAACAACATAAATTAAAATATATATACTTTATGTATGTTACAAGCTTTACATTAACCAGAGTAAATTAATCACTGTCAACGTCATTTCAGCGTTGGATATTCCACTAGTAGAAATCAAAAACGAGTTGATGAACCACTCGTTGCACAACGCACGAAATGAAAGTTCAGAACTAGTGAATTCGGCAGTTCGTATACGAATCTCACGATTTCGAATGCGAATTGGCTTTCTATTGTTCCAAAAATTCGTCTCCAGCACGGTTGTCTATGCCTTAATCATCTTAACATATGGTAGACTTATGCCGTCGGAGGGGTGCATTGGAGATAAATGGTTTTAATAAGAATGATTTAAATGGCTCCTACCTACTGAATAGATTATCGAGTAAAAACATGAGTTCAGAACGATTCTGACTGTACACGTATGCACAGGATGGCGGGGGCTGGTGCTCGCGACCTCATCTGCGTTGGTTACTTATGGTGAAAGGAGATAATTTTTTTAGGCCCACTAGAAAACGGCAACGTTTATTCATATTACTGAACTCTAAAATATCAATTTATTATTAAAAGCAATTGCACGATATTATGAGTAAAAATGAAACGGGAATAATAAAATCAATTAATGAAACTTAGTAATGACTTGACATTTGAGGTAAAGGAACTAACGTTTTTAAATCAAAATGAAAGATGATTTAATATATATACAAATAATATATAAAATATAATAATAGATAACGGATAGTGTATTATTTCTTTTTTATTTTATTTAAAAGTATTGAACTCTCAATAATTATTTTAATACTATTAGATTATTTTAACTATTAGTTCGTCAGTCCAGTATCGTCGTGAAACGGAACGCGTCATCATTTTTGACAGCGACAGAATGGTACCTACACTGACATCCAATTGACGTCGGTTTGTTTTCAACCGAATTCTGTGTTTACGTTTCCAACGGCTTGATTTCGTTTTCTTTCCCGTATCCAGTATTTAGAATGCAAAAAATAATAATATGATTTTGGGCGTTTGGTAGTGGCCAAAGAAGATTGTATTTTTCAAGAATAAAAAAGTGTTAAATAGCATTTACGTAAAAAACAATTTGAATACAAATCAATATAAAGCTACTTACTACTAAGAATTTTTAGATTATTTAATCTTCATGTTTTTATTGATTTCTCAATATTCCCGTTAGATAAAAACAAGCTAACGTTCCTTATAATATCTAGGGTTAATAAGAAATTATTTAACGTATGTCTCATTAATAAACGTTACATTTTGTAGTGGGCCTATTCTCCATACAAGAAAAAATTATCTCCTTTGGACAATTCACACAATCCTTATACTAATATATAAATCGGAAAGTGAGTTTGTTTGTTCCGCTTTCACGCCGTAACTACTGAACCGATTGCTTTGAAATTTTGCAGACGTAAAGATAAGAGTCCGGATTAAGTAATAGGGTGCTTTTTATCCTGGAAAAATCGTCAGATCCCACGGGATGCGCAATAATGACTTCGCTCCAAAACTACTGCATAGATTTTCATGCTGTTTTCATCAATAGATAGAGAGATACTTGAGCAAGGTTTTGCGTTATTTTTTGAAATAACGCAAAACCTTGCCCTTGAAAGTGCGATAAAACCTTCGCGCCATAAACCGACTTCCGCGCATATGTAGCCGCGGGCAAAAGCTGTGGCCTTTAACCCTCTATAGACCCAATCTCGAATTCCACGTGGGCGAAGCCGCGGGCACAAAGCTAGTATCTTTATAAATTGTAGCCTGTGTGTTATTTGGATGTATAAACTATGTTATTGTAAAGTTTAACTAAAATCCATTCATTAGGTTTTACGTAAAACAGTGACAAACATCTTACAAATTATCGCGTTCATAATATTAGTAGGCATATTTGATTATATTATTTAAAATATCTAGAACTTACGATGAAACATACGATGAATACATTATATATATAATGTAACTCATAAATATACGCATTGGTCCCACATTACCTTCGAGTCTCTTTTGTCTGTGGGGTCCACGCGCTTTAAGCCGCTTTTGAAGCGGTATCAAAGAGCTAGCTATATTGTATTTTCATCGTATTTATTTTATTCCCAGTATTCTCGAAGCTCTCTATGCTTTGTTCGTGTTGTTTACTCACGGATTGTTTAAATGGTGAGATGATAAATACAATGTTTTGTTACGGAAAATTTTGTTATAGAAAATAAATATAATGGACTATTATCGAACGAAACGGGTCTATTGAAATTAAGAAATTTTTCATATTTTTTCAAATATCTTTTGTTATGATAGGTTAATGTTACAATTTTAATGGTTACATAAGCGGACTATATACTCGTAGTTTATAGCTAACATGGGAATGTTTTCCAGGACATTGAATATGAATATATTTTATTTTTCTCCAATAAATAAAATGTACAAGTAATTATAAATGTAAACAGTGGCGTTTTGGTGGGTTGATACCTGAACTAGGAAGGATCCTGTGTCTCAGGTTATCAACCCTCCACCCCATAAATGGTCCTTAATCTAAATAACATATAACACGCAAGAATTAATTGAATATTTTTCACTGTGAGGGTAGTTAGACACATCTCATTCAGTCATACTTGGCAATAGCTTCTACACACAAGCAACGCGCGCAATACAATCCATTTGCTACCGCCCGTAGCCCGACATCGTAAATGATACGCTTACTACTTATACAGGTTTTGAGTAGCTGGTCCAAAGCAAAGTTTACAGCGGAGTTTACTTGGAGTCATCCTTATTTAAATAACATATGTGACTACTTGTTACCAAATATTATTATAAAGTTATAACCAACTTATTAAATAATGTTCATCATTATACAAAGAAAAATAAACCAAATTACTTATTACATATTATTCTATAAATAATAATTCCTACATTCCTCTAGTTAGAGATAAAGGTGATGTACGTGTCAAAGTGTGTGTATATGATCGTGTGATTCTATGGGAATTTATATAAAACAAGTATATATAGATAAGTACGAATATGCGATTATTTAATTTTTAAAATGTTCTCTGTTTCGATATAGTTAAGAGCCATTAAACTGTTTTTGATTGATCTTTTCAGACGTGACCTACTCAACATTATAGTTTGATTTAGATCATTAAAGTATCTATATAAGTAAGGTCCCATGTAAAACATTTGCCGTCTGCCAAACACTGTATTGAATGTTGGAACTGGAGTTCGGACACGTCTCTTACCTAAATGTATCTGATTTAGGTCTATGCTTTTATGGTGGCGCAATACGGAGTTATATATATACAGTTGCCGAACCGTCAGTAACTGAGTTTCCTCATACAGTTTTTGGGTAGAATACTTTCTGGGCTTATGAGTCATAACCTTAATTACCGCTCGTTGAGCTCGTTCCAACTCCAAAAGGTGGCAGGGAGCAGCACCGCCCCATATAGTGACACAGTACGTCAACAGTGATTCGCAAAGCGTTAGATAAACATTTTTAACAAGTTTAGGATCAGCTGCATCTCGAAGATTTCTAAAAATAGGCAGAAATTTCCGTATGCGTTTGCTTAATGCAGTAATTTGTGGACGCCAATTTAGGTTTTTATCTATTGTTACACCCAGGTATTTATGGTTGTCTGTTTGCAATAGTGGAGCACAATCACATTCATTGATCGCGTCACAAATGGATGAATGGGCCCTAATAATGAAGTTGGTTGGTGGTTTGGTAGCATCCGAAATCCTAAAACAAATATATTTGGTTTTAGGAATATTAATGGTCAATAAGTTTTCATCTAGCCACTTTATAACCCTTGTAAGTCCTCTCTCTGCATATTTTTCAACTTCCGCCCACGTAGACCCTTTAAATATCAGTGCAGTGTCATCTGCAAATGCAAGAATATCTCCACCGTCTATTTTTTGGTCACATAGGTCATTGACGTAGGCTAAAAAGAGAGTAGGTCCAAGGGTGCTACCCTGTGGTATTCCATAGGTGACAATTGTATTGGAACTAAAGTGACCCCCTACTCGTACTACCTGATTTCGAGCTGTTAGATAGTCTTTGAGCCATTCCAGCGGTGGTCCACGTATTCCCAAATGCTCTAGCTTCCACAAAAGTAGCGGTATTGAAACAGTGTCGAAAGCTTTTTTAAGGTCCAAAAAGATAGCCGCACATCTTTGGCCTGTATCAAGTGATTTTGCGACTAATTCCGAGAGCTTAGAAACTGCATCCTCGGTACTTTTGCCCGATCTGAAACCATATTGGGCATTTGATAAAATATTTTTGTGTTCTAGGAAGTTGGTGAGCCTAATGTTAAATGCTTTTTCAACAATTTTACTCATAGTGCTAAGTAATGATATAGGTCTATAATTGGACACAGAGTCCACACCGCCACCCTTGTAAATTGGGATTACAACAGCATTTTTAAATATTCTTGGGAATATTCCTTGAGAGAAACTCAGATTGCAATGATATAACTACTTCTCCAATGTTGTTCATCAAACTGTTGTATTTTGGAAATAATATTTAGGTAACGTTGTGTAAAGCGAACTTAATTTTATCATGGCAGCTTCTAATTGACGACTTAGAAAAAAAGTAGCCCTTGCTAATTTTATTGGTTGGTTCTTTCCAATATAACATTTCCCGCCGTATAGAAATTGTTAAAATCCTATTCGAAGAATATTTTTTTTTTATTTGACATGTGTACCTTTGCATCAAGTACACACGACTAAAAGTCCAAACTACAGATGTTGATTTTGACGTAATAAAAGTTACATAAAGAATTTATAAATGTATAATGCCCACGCGTAAACACGTCTTTGCTAGACTATGTTCAGTCTATTTCATCAACTCTCTTTATAAGTAACCAATGCAATAGGGGATTTATAACGATCCATAAAAATTATAAAATACATGTAGCCTTAAAATGAGTCAACATTATGTTGATTTGTCGCGAAACAATAATTTCATTGTGCTATTTATTGTTTCAAAGAATAATTTTATTTTTAACTAACACGACTTCGTGTCCGCGTGGAATCGTAATTTTAGGTAGCATTTTTATGACTTATGACTATAAATCCTTAAATCACTAAAACAATCACAAAAATCAGCTGATTCTGCTGAATACCACCATTTTCTAATACAGACTTCAGAGCCCCCTAGCGTGGAAAATGCGTCGTTAACTTTTTTTGCGACCATTACATTTTTTGCTCAACTCGACCGAGAACAGCATATCCAAAAGTTAGACCTGCGTCCCGAAAACCACTTGGCCATATAAACAGTATCTACTTTCATTTGATTCTAATACTTGTTAATATATTAACACTACTCAGACAACATACGAAGCCATCAATCGGTATGTTATGTATTTTACTATGACCGTAGAATCGAATAGGGAAAAATGTACGCAACTTCATCAGTGTATGTAGGTAGTACAAATTGAGTATTATTATAATATACTACTAACTGTAATTATTTTAAATAAAAATATATAACTATCTCCTTTATTTCAATATCTTAATTGTTTTACAATAAACACATAATTATTATACAAAGTCTAAACCAGCATGTCACAAGGCGAATGCTTGCCGTTTTGGACAAATGGCTATTATTGATCATTAATAGCTATAATATTTAATACTAACTTTCTGCCCGCGGCTTCGCCCACGTGGATTTCGGGATTGGGTCATAGCTTTTGCCCACGACTACATATGCGCCGAAGTCGGATTATGATGCGAAGGTTTTATCGCACTTCCCGTGGTGCGGTACTATCTGTTTTTCCGAGATAAAAAATACCACAAAACCACCTTGCTCAAGAATCACTCTCTATCTATTGATGAAAACCGCATGAAAATCTGTGCAGTAGTTTTTCAGCGAAGCCATTATTGCGCATCTGACGCGGGAATGGGATCTGACGATTTTTCCGGGATAAAAAGTAGCCTATTATTTAATCCGGAATTTATCTTTACGTCCGCAAAATTTCAATGCAATCGGATCAGTAGTTACGGCGTGAAAGCGGAACAAACAAACAATCAAACTCATTTTCCGATTTATAATATTATTAGTAAGGATAACTAACGTCCATTGTTATAAGGTATATAACATAAATAGAGATACATCTTTAGCAAATCGAATGTTAATATAACATGTGATTAACTAAACATGTCTAAATCTTACAGTGAACGCGTGAGAAAATTTAATTATAGAATATTGCAATTTGTAAATTAGGAAGCGACCGACGTCGCTAAAGAATTGGAGCTGGGCGATCTGACCGTGATCCGCGGCGAAGCCTTGAAGGAGCGTGGCATGGGCGGCTTGTATGGAGTCGGCGCCGCTTCCGCCACTCCACCAGCTTTGGTCGTACTGAGCTATGACGCCAAGGCTTCCGACACTGTGGCTTGGGTTGGCAAGGGAATCGTCTACGACACCGGCGGTCTCAGCATCAAGGCTAGGGTAAGTGGTTCATTCTAATAATGCTGTTATCTTAAGCATCGTGTAGAACACCGACGTTCTCAACCACCCTGAGGATCTGATGATGTTCTTTACGTGAATATGCCTGGAATATGGGATTGTGGGTCGATGAAACGGGGTGATCATGATTTTAGACTGGGTTAGTACAGATTAACAGTCTGCTCATTGTAGGCAGTGCAATTGGGTATGTGAGGTTGAATGCATTTTTCGGGTTGGAATTTTTGGATATGGGAGGTGCTGATAACAGTTTAAGACTGGATTTTCACAAACTAGGGTTAGTGTTATTTTCTGTGGGTCATTCTATGAGTAGTTTTGCTATGACCCTGTATCGTAAACACCATGCCTTAATTGTCAAACGCATCGGTAACATAACCTTAGCACCAGGGTAAGGGGAGTGTGAAAATTGGATACGTAAATCCTTATGCAGGTAGTGTTAAATTATAACGCCAAAGCTGGTCTCATCGTCTAGTGCAAGGGCTCCGAACCTTTTACCCCATGCGACTCACCCAAATTATGCTAAAATACTATGCCCACATAGAGATCGAAATGGGATGTCCGAATATAAAACATCTTAAACAAACGTTAAAAACATTAGCGTGTTTAGTTATAATCAGACAAGTAGGCTGCGCGGGTTCTTATGAACGATTTTAATAAATATTTTATATATTAATAAATTCTGGAGCCGCTCACTGCGGCCCCTCTTGGTACTTTCTACGCCCCTCCAAGTGGGGCGCGCCTCATTTAAATCAAATGAAAATAATCTTTATTCAACATAGACCTTTACAGGCACTTATTGACGTCAAAACAAAAAAAAGAAAAGCTTAAAAAAAAACCTTGTGCGTACGTACGAACAAGGAAAATTAAATATTGACTCTACACTTGTTCGGTAATTGGGAGAGCCTTCTCGAGAAGAACAGGCAAGAAACTCTGAAGGTCAATTTTTTATCTCCTCTTTTCAATTTTAATAATTATAATAATATTATAATTATTAAAATTATTATAATATTATTATAATTATTAATTATTAAATATTATTTATAATATCTGATTCGCAAGACTTGATCAAAATAGAGAGAGGCATTTTTCAGGGTGACAGTTTGAGTCCCTTGTGGTTTTGCTTAGCACTGAATCCTCTCAGCACTCTGCTGAAGGATTCAGGTCTAGGCTATCGGCTACGTAGACAGGGCGAGGTCATTAGTCATCTGCTGTACATGGATGATCTCAAGTTGTTTGCACCGAAACACCAAGACGTTGTGGAGTTATTGAAAATTACGCAGATTTTCAGTAACTCTATAGGGATGGAGTTCGGTGTAGACAAATGTGCGGTCTTGCATGTACGGCAGGGAAAAGTTGTAAATTCAATCTACAACTTTCAGAAACAATGACACTCAGATCTTTGTCTGAGGCCGAAACGTACAAGTATCTCGGTATGTCAGAGTCTCTGGGTATATCAGTGAAGGATGTCAAGGAATCGGTGAAGACACGTTTCTTTTGCCGCTTAACAAAGGTACTTCATAGTCTTTTGTCTGGTGGCAATAAGGTGCGTGCCTTCAATGGTTGGGTGATGCCTTTATTGATATACTCCTTTGGCATACTGAGATGGACTCAGACTGAGCTGGACACCTTGGATAGGAGAGTCCGTCAACTACTCACAAAAAATCGCATGTTACACCCACGTTCGTCTGTTATGAGACTGTACATTCCACGGAAGTGTGGTGGTAGAGGCTTTCTAAATGCCAAAAACCTCCATAACCGTGAAGTGTGCAGCCTCAGGAACTATTTCCTAAACAACGAATGTGGGATGCATTGTGACGTTGTGGCAGTTGACAAGGGATTTACCCCTCTCTCTATGGCAGTTGGGAACTGGCGTAAACCATCGGTGCTTAGCGTCGAAAATCGCAGGGAAGTATGGAGGGACAAAGAGTTGCACGGAAGGTTTTATCGGGCCTTAATGGGCCCTGATGTAGATCTTCCCGCGTCGGTGAACTGGCTGCGCTTCGGTGACCTCTTTGGGGAAACTGAGGGTTTTGTCTGTGCAATTGCGGACGAAGTAATGATGACGAACAACTATAGAAAATATATCCTAAAGGACGGTACCGTCGACATATGTCGAGCATGCCGCCGTCCCGGAGAGTCACTTAGGCATATTATCTCTGGTTGTTCTCATCTTGCAAACGGTGAGTATTTGCATAGACACAACCTAGTAGCCAGGATCATCCATCAACAACTTGCCCTTCAATACGGCCTTGTTGAGCACGAGACACCGTACTATAAGTACGCACCAGCGCCAGTTCTTGAAAATGGCCGTGTGTTGCTCTATTGGGATCGCTCTATCATCACGGATAGGACTATTGCGTGCAATAAACCTGATATCGTGGTGGTCGACCGCTCCCAACGCCGTGCAATGCTCGTCGATATTACCATCCCTCATGACGAGAACCTCGTAAAAGCCGAGAAGGACAAAGCCAGTAAGTACCTTGACTTGGCATACGAGGTAACCGCCATGTGGGATGTTGATTCGACAATCATTGTTCCGATAGTTGTGTCTGCGAATGGCTTGATAGCAAAGAGTCTCGATCAACATCTTAAGAGGCTCTCGCTTGACGGATGGATCAAGGGTCGGATACAAAAGGCAGTGATTCTCGACACGGCACGTATTGTCCGGAGATTTCTCTGTCTGCAGCCCTAACCACCGGTTTGTTTGGGCCTTGCCTCGCTACCGGCGGCATACTAGGTTTAAGTTTTTTATAGTATTTATATTTATTTTATATATCTATATTGTAAAAAACTTAAATTTAAGATTATTAATTAAATATATGAATAATAATATAATATAATAATACAAAATTAAGATACAATCATACCTAATACGATTACAGTCGTATGTATGTTTACATACACATATAAAAATTGTTGGAACTGGTTTTGTCCACATATGGTCCTTTCGGTGCACATACTATATATGAATACTCGACAGTAACGTTTAACCGTATGAAGGGAGGCTTATGAAGTGTCTATTGGGGAGTTTTATTGATTGAGAAGTTCTGTTTCGTTTAGACCTCAATGGTGGGTATGAAAGGAGACTGCGGCGGTGCGGCCGCCGTGCTAGGCGCTTTCATAGTGGCTGTAAAGGCTAAGCCCAAAATGAATCTACACGCCGTGCTGTGTCTGGCTGAGAACGCCGTGGGACCGAATGCTACCAGGTAATAGGGTAGACGACTACAACTGATTATGGCCGTTTTATACTATAATTATCTGATTTGAGCAATTTATATCTCATGAAAGTATGTCAATATAGAAATTTTAGTTTAAATATTAATTTATATTGTTTTTAGATTTCTAAAAAATGAGCAACTATTATTTACGTAATTCTAATGAAACCGAACACATTTCTAGCATTCTCACATTAAATGTAACATTTTTTATATAGAAAGTATACCTATAAACGTACAAATAACAAAGTTATTTTAAAATTTGTTTATTCGCTCATACAAATTTAGTTAGTTATGAGCGAGTTTACTTAGTTATGACGTCACGATTGCAGTGTTTTTAGTATGGAGCGTTTTTGAGCGACCCGCGACAGCGCCGCCAACATGGCGATGTATCTTCAAAAGTAATAGGTGCAGGTGTACTGTTGGTTCTACAATATTTCTCACTTGAAAGAGTACTCTTAAATATATTGAATTTAAAAATTGTCTACCCAATTTTACATTCTATTATATATATATATATATATATATATATATATATATATCAGGTTACAAATAGATAAATGTTACTAATGCTGAAATTGACCCTTGTAGCTTAAACAGTTTTAATAAGGTACATTGTGGAGACGATAAAACATATATTGATTAATAAGATTTCTGTAGTATATATTGTATGTATATGTTTTGACTATTGGTGGTAGTAGGTGTTCAATCAAACAGCTAGCCTTTTTTTGAATAATGGTATTCAATCGGCACATCTACATGCCACTTACAATGTTCAACATTACAGCTAACTGAGTTACATCATGATATATAGCTATTATTTATATGTTTCAAAATTGCATAAAATTAACGGAATAATAAATGTCATAATCCCATAATTTCTTTTCAAATCATTTTTTTTGTTTTTAGTTTAATTTATTTAGAACAAAGGAACTGCAACGATCATGAAACAGTAGCAGTTCACTCCATATTGGAAAGAAAACTTTCAACTGTAGAACTAGAAGTGTTGTTGAACGGTGTTGTTCAATAAAATGTTAATCAAACATTGAACAGCTGTTTCAACTATTTGATTGATACAAAAGCATTCTTTGTTATTTCTATGCTAATGTACACTTTGAGATTACTGCTATAAAGTAATCAGTACTGTATAAAGTAATCATGGTATTGTGATCAGGAGGCATACTTTTGTCAGACTTATTTTGACCTAGATTAAAGGACTGTTTAATTTTGTTTTGTTTTATGTGTTGTGTTGATGTACATATTGTTTATATTTGCCAATCGAATTCCGATTTTATTGCTAATTATATTTAAGCCGCATATGCGTTTACGTTTCAAAGTTTTAATCAGTAGTATAATAAGATGCGAATTTAATAATAAACCCTGTATTTTAATATTGCTAACAAATAAAATTAACTACCTATGTACATAAGCGTACTTTACTTAGATTCGGTAAACCTACATGACTTTGAAAATAATTTTAGCCTCAATACATAACTTAAATAAGAGTTTCTTATGTACGTTATCAGTATTCACCTGCTTTCTTTAGTCAAAAGACGGGAAGTAGCAGATGTAATATATCTTTTGAAAATTCTACAAGGAAAAATTTACTCTCCTGAATTGTTATCAAAATTGAAATTCAACGTACCAAATAGGTCTACCAGGCACTATACCCCCCTTTACATCTCAGTGGCCGCGTCGAACTATCGCCAAAACTCTTTCATGTTGCGAGCTAGTAAAACTTTAAATGATTTGTGTAAATGTAAAAACATTGATATATATAATTGTAGCTTGGCGACAGTGAGGCGTGTACTTAGTGAGGATTTTTAAGATGATTAGTTCGGATCTTAAATATTTAATAGTAATTGTTCACACCTAATCTTATTTCAATGTATGTTTCCATACGTGAAGACCCATTATTGGCCAACTGTTTTATAAAAGAAAAAAATAAATATTATGTTTTATGTGCTGTCGGTCTTCCAAACAATAATAAATAAATAACTGGCTGAATATAAAAGTTGGTAGAAAAGTAGTGTCCAAGAGACACCAAATGATTGATGCGAAGATGCAAAGCGATTGGATTTATATGCTTAGGTTTATTGCTCACACCGAATTATTTATTCAATTAACAATATTATTTTATTATTGTTCGATGTATCTAAAAGTTTATTATTTGTTATACATGCAGACCTGACGACATTCACAAGTTATACTCCGGTCGTACCGTCGAGATCAACAATACAGACGCCGAAGGTGTGTAACCCACAATTTATATTGAACTCTAACATATATCTAAATATTATAAGTATGTCTAAATATACTATACTAAATATATATCTTCTAAATATTATAAGTATGTCTAAATATACTATACTAAATATATATCTTTAGCATATAACTTAATTTTATTAAATTATAAAGGTTGTTTCAGGGTTATACGCTACATATTAGAAGGCTTCCTTAGGTGGTTATCTTTGAAAAAACCTAATATTCTCTGACATAAACTTCAAACTTCCAAGTTAAAGAAGAGCTTTTTAATGACACCCCTAATCTGTAGTTAACACAAAAGAAATGCTAACTAGCTATAGATTTTCTCGTATGCTGATTTAGCGCTCTCTTACAATGTACTTAGGAAATAAATGGGGAAACCGCACTTTTCTATTATCATATTATTTCGCAATGTATGCTTTATAGTAACTCCAGCCATTCCTTTGATGCACAGTCTTATATATATATATAAAGAATACACTTTATGCAACTATTATAGAACATACATATATATTTATGCATATTTATATTGGGCACCATCTGACGGTGATAGACTAGTAGTAGTAGTAGATAGACACACTGTCACTAAATTGAGATTAACAAATCAAAATAATCTTTATTCAACATAGACCTTTACAGGCACTTATTCAAGTCAAAACAAACAAAACAAAAAAAAAAGACAAAAACCTTGTACGTACGTAAAAACGCACGAACAAAGAAAAAAAAGTAAAAAAATATTGACTCTACACCTGTTCGGAAATTGGGAGAGCTTTCTCGAGAAGAACAGGCAAGAAACAAAGAAGGTCTTTTTTTATCTCCTCTTTTCAATTGTAATAATTATAATAATATAAAATTAAGACACAATCGATACCTAATACGATTACAGTCGTATGTATGTTTACATACACATATAAAATTAATACAATATTATAAATAATGTTGTTACCAAACATGGCTCTATGAATAGTGTCCCTATCCCTATTCCCAAATAGTCATTTCGATAGTCACTTACTTTATAATAGCCATTACTCGTGAGTGTCTTTTTGATATGGATTTTAAATTACTTTACAGGACGTTTGGTGCTGAGCGATGGAGTGGTGTATGCTGCTAAGGATTTGAATGCTACTACTATCGTGGACATAGCCACTCTGACTGGTGCCCAGGTATTACCTTTGATCATATCTTGATTTCGTTGAACAATATAGCTCTTATTAACCTGATAGCATAGTCAATACTAATATAACTTTCCACGAGGCGGAAAGATCTTTTGAACTAATGTGTTTGGTTTGAAATTAATTTGAGTTCGTTAATTTTAAGCTAGTGCTCCTTGGAGACATACTGTCAAGAAATATTAATACAGATAGTTCAACTCGGTTGTATGTGTGCTTGTAAATAAATAACTTTCATTCGTGTGGCAGTGACGCGTCAGTTATTACGAATTAGTCAGTCAAAACTCAAACTGACTAACAGTTTGAGTTTTGACCGTGTTCTTCCAAGCCTCTTACAGCTTACTTTGGGCTAGGATAATTAGTGTGAGTGTAAAAATATATATATACTAGCGACCGACCCGGCTTCGCACGGGTGGCATGCTAATATGAATAGTTACCTATATTACATAATTACAGAATGTCTCTATATACAACGTTGACAGCTGTTTGTCGTTGGACAATACAGACAAATTTAATCTAGGTTTAATGTCCAAGCTACCTAACATGTTTATTTGGATAACAATTAACGTCATACATACTTAAAATGGCTTCGTAAATAAGCCATTATTTCTAGTAAAAAGTAAAAGATAAAAAGCTGTTATTGTGGGTTATTCTTGAGAGATACACATATACCATCGCAGACTTTTTTGTGGACTTTTGTAAGTTGTAAAATACTGTAGTACATCATTTTGACCAATCTTGTAGGGTTTGGCCAGCGTTTGCAATATAAGCGCAAAAAAGTGAGTTGATTTACGACATCGCATTAGAAATCTAAAAAAATTGTCAGTGTTCCACTACTACATTGTGCATGTTTTATACATATAAACCTTCCTCTTGCATATACCTATTTACTAAAGAAAACCGCATTAAAATCCGTTGTTTGTAGTTTTAAAGATTTAAGCAAACATAGCTACATACAGACACCGGGAAGCGACTTTGTTTTATACTATGTAAAGATTTTTTTCTCTCCAGGGCACCGCCACTGGCATGTATCACGCGGCCATACTGTCCAATGACCGTCGCTTGGAGTACGCATGCGTTAACGCCGGCTTGATTTCGGGTGACCTGACCCATCCGCTGCCGTTCGCTCCAGAGCTGCACTTCACCGAGTTCACCAGCGTTGTGGCTGATATGAAGAACAGCGTTGCTGTGAGTGTTTATCTTGACACCTTCAGTGACTTGATTTCTATTCTGAACGGAGTGTCACACTGAGAGAGAGAGAGAGAATGCAGTTGATCTGAAGGAGCGTGTTTTGTTTTTTACATGTAAGGGAGCGTTCAAGTATTACGTAATGCAATTTTTGAAGATTTTTTTACTACGTTTTCTGTAGCAATAATATAATCGATTAATGGCCGTAACCATAAAAAGTACTCGATTAAAGACATTACCCAAAGCCATTAACTTAAAAAAAAGATTCCATCAACTTGATAGTATTAAATAATTTAAATTATTATTATAAAAAAAACTGCAGATATTTAAAATGTAATCTTTATCCAGATGATGTACAATAATGTATACTCTTCTCTGGTAAAGTTTCGTCGCTGCACATTACTCAGGCCCACCTTCCATACAAATTTTGACCATCACCTTTCTTAATTATAGATTTCCCAGGTATAGGTTTTTCTGCAAAAATCATAGTAATTTTGTGTAAAATACAAAACTTCTATTGAGGCTATTGTTAAATCCTATATATGGGTTGCTGATGATCCGAAATGCCCTCTACTGGATAAAAATTATCAAGTTCTTTCAAACCAGCCGGTTTAATTATAATGGCTAGACTTTTCTTATTACATCACCATCACATAATAATCACTTATAAAAAAAAAAATAAGTTTTATACTGTGTATATTACATAAATGGTTATCTAGTGCACGGAATCGAATTTTCCAGGATTCGTCTCCAGGAGACGAATTTTTGAAACAATAGAAAACCAATTCGCATTTGAAATCGTCAGATTCGTATACGAATTCGCCATTTCTGAACTTTCATTTCGTGCGTTGGTGCAACGAGTGGTTCAACCCACTCGTTTTTAATGTCTACTAGTAGAATATCCAACGCTGAAGTGAGCTTTTGACAGTGATCCGTTTCACGTGTGAGTCATGGCCGGCTTTTTGTTTTTGTTGTTGTGATTTTGAATTATTCTGTGTGAAACGGAATCTAATTTAGAATTTGTTTTTAATAACAAATCTGAATTCGGGTGATTGAAAAATCTAAAAAATTGTAAGCAGATTCCAAATTCACATCCAATGATTCAAAAATACGTCTCCTGGTCTCGATGAAATCGATGGCTTTCTCATCCACAAACGCCAAACATAGTGACAAAGCAAATAGATACTACTAGCTACTGCTAGATATGCTATGTTTTTTAGGAGTTAGGGAGGTTGAAATCCATTAAAGCTGTGCGCTTAACGATTCATGGTGACACTCGATAGCAGCTTATAACATGACTCAGGAGTGTGATAGGCCTGTAGTTGTTCAGTGTAATGATTCAAAAATACGTGTCCAGGATCGCAACAACGCCCAGGCTTCCTGCGCTGGCCTGTTCATCCTGGCCCATCTCGGCTTCGAGTTCCCGGGCCGTTGGTTGCATGTCGACATGGCTGCTCCGGCTCACTGCGTAAGTATCTATTCGTTTCAAAGGAGAACGGCAAGCTTGTATGGGAGTTTAGTACACACATTTTTTTTATCACGTACTGTAATGAAACATATGTCGAAATAATGATAATTTTCTGGAAAGCCGCTAACAAAAAAAGAAAACAATTATTAATTTATCATTCAATAGTTATAATGTTTTGAATACAAAAAGTGAGGTTATGTTTATACATTTTTGTTCTTTGTGGTCATATTTAGGTCAATCTTTTGTACCTACAAGTAAAACAGTGGAACCAAGTCAGTCAGTAATTCCAGAAATGTCCAAGTCTTTTCCTACTAAGTCATCTACAGAGTCTATACAGAACACAAGCAACAATAAAAATGATAAGGAAGGTGATATTTCAGAGTCAAGTAATCATAGTGATGAAGCGAATAATTTTAATGATAATTTGATTAGAAGTAGATTTGGTAGAATTATAAGAAAACCAAAAAGATTTTGTGAATAAGTAATAAATATTTCAATGTCATCAAAATAATAATTGTAAAATCATTACTTAGTTTATATAAAGTTCTTAACAGTTCTAAACATAATTTCTTCAACATAACTTCAGTACTAAAACATAATTTTCTTCTAAATTATATAGATTTAAAAAAGTTTATATTGTCAATTAGGACTATCATTAATAGTAGTTATTATATTATATAATTAAAATCTTAAAAAAGGGGATGTTGTATACTCTGTAAAACAGACTTGTGTATATTCTGTGGATCCAGATGAACAATATAATAGTATACTAATCTGTGAATAGAATATAATAAAAAAAAATTGATTTTGATGTGAACTCGCCTCCATTATGTAATCTTATAGTTTTAGTGATTAAATTAAATCCAAGTTCAGTTCAATCCAAATTGAGTTTTATATGTTGAATATAATAGATAAAACAGTCTACAGTTCGGAATGAAGGATTTTTGTAAAAGAAAGAACAGAAATATAATATATCAGTGATTACATCTTACACCAACAGAAATCAACATAAAATCTCACATAAGATTATAAATCTGCATTACAATTACTCACACGTCATCTGCAGTACACTCCGTCCTATATTCTTACTACACTATATTGAATCCACTTCTAGTAAGTCAGCTCTTCACAACGGTCTAAAAACGTATAGCACCATTTGCGATGCCATGCTAATAAGTGAACGAACGACAAAAAACTGAACGTGCAACTAGGAAGACACTGCGTTGATTAATCAGTTGCAGTTTTATTGTTTTACTTTTACTTAATATTTACCTCGAATTTCTTTTAGAACCCTATGAATAATTTACAAAACTAATATAAGAAATATGTCAATTATAATTTGTATATATTGATTGATATTTAGTAACGGAAGTATTACCAGTGCTGAATGTACGATAGATTGAATGAACAATAAGAAGAGTGGTTAGTCTTTGTTTCTATACGATTTATAAGATCAATATATAACCATTAGGTACGTTATATGTAATAAAACTAACATTTGTAACTTCTTACTAAGAATAAATATGAGTTACAGAACACGTAGCAATATTCTGAATCAGCTCGTCAAGGAGAACAACATATCCAAAAATCGGCTGATTCTGCCGAAAACCACGATTTTCTAATTCAGATTTCAGAGAAAGCCGATTCATCCAAAGAAAACCGATTCGCATTCGAAATTGTGAGATTCGTATACGAATCACCGAATTTACTATTTCTGAACTTTCATTTCGTGCGTTGTGCAACGAGTGATTCGACCCACTCGTTTTTATTTCTACTAGTAGAATATCCAACGCTGATGTGACCTTGATAGTAATCCGTTTCACGCGTGGGTCATCGCCGGTCTTTTGTTTTTCTTGTTGTGATTTTGATTTTTTCTGCGCAAAACAGATTTTAATTAAGAATTTATTTTCAATGACATTCGAGTGATTGAAAAATCTATAAAATTGTAAGCAGATTCCAAATTCTCATCCAATGATTCAAAAATACGTCTCCTGTCTCGACGAAATCGATGGCTTTCTCATAATTCACAAACGCCAAACATAGTGGCAAAGCAAGGAGTTTCTTTGGTTTTCTGTATAATCTGTAGCTACACTGATAGATACTGCTAGATACGCTATGTTTTTTAGGAGTTAGGGAGGTTGGAATTCATTAAACTTATTCACTTATTCATAAATAATAATAAATAATAAATTCATTTATTTGCGTAAACATGGTATACAAGCTGTCATATCGTTATATTATTGATCAAACATGTTTAGCTAATCTCATAGCATGCAAATGTTGTACTATTACATTGGTTTTGTTTAGGTTCAAAAATTCCTGGGCGCTATAAATATTAAATTTACAGAATTTTCCTAATACATAGACATGTTTAGATTTAGAAATTCTTGGACGCTATAAAAATTAAATTTACACAGCCATTTATATAATTCCATTTTAAAAGATCTGATATTATAGTTTTTTATGTCTTTTGGGATTTTATTATAAATTCTAATACACATATTTAGTACACTTTTACTATATTTTGCTAATCTCGGAAAATCATCCAAGATAAGCCTACCTGGATCTCGACAATTTCTAGGAAATTTATCACATGCAGTTTTAAAAAGATACTCCTGTCTTTTCACAAACACACCGACTTCATAAATATATAATGATGGTAGCGGTAACAAACCAAGTTCTCTAAATATCGGCCGACATGACACATCAGGTCTCAATCCATATATTGCCCGAATACACTTTTTCTGTGCAATAAACACTCTATTGTGGTCAGTACTATTACCCCATAAAATCAATCCATAGCGCATAATTGATTCCACGTATGCATGATAAGCAGTGACAGCAGTCGCCGTATTGGTAAACTTTGCAATATTTTTAAGAGCATAAACAAATTTATTCATTCGATTAGATACGTCATCTACGTGAGTTTTCCAGTTTAAATTTTGATCTATTATAATTCCTAGAAATTTAGTTTGTGCTACTTCACTAAGATTTGGTATGTCAAGATTGATATTATTATGAAAATTATTACATTGATTAAATTGTAAATATACGGATTTATTGAGATTAATTTTAAAATTATGATAATTAGCCCATTTTATTAAGTTTTCAGTCGTATTCTTTATGTCAGTTTCATGGTCAGATATTTTATTGATTCTTTTATCAGATGTCACTACGATGGCAATATCATCGGCATACATTATGCATTTGTGATACGTAACATCTGATATTGAATTTACGTACAATAAGAATAGTAGTGGTCCTAAGATACTACCTTGCGGGACACCACAGTTGTTCTGAATAATAAGATGTCAAAATATTGTTTTTATTCAATTTTGTGAGTATAACACATTGTTGTCTTTTTTCTAGATATGAAGATACCCATTTTAACGCGTGTCCTCTGATACCGCTCAATTCTAACTTTGTAAGCAATAACTCATGCAAAACTCGATCGAACGCTTTGGACAAATCAAAGAACAGTCCTGTAGTTATCTGATTTTTATTTATATTCGTAAGTATTGCCTTAAGTAAAGAAAATGTAGCTAATGCAGTGGATTTATTTTTTTGAAAGCCGTATTGATCGTCATTTATTATGTTGAATTTGTTACAGAAATTCATTAGTCTTTTATACATACATTTTTCAAATATTTTAGACAATATAGGTATCAAAGTTATAGGTCGATAGTTATTTATATCTTGCTTTTCACCTTTCTTAAAAACAGGCTTTACAATGGAAAATTTCAATATATCTGGAAAAACTCCAGAAGAAAAGGAAAGATTAATAAGTTATTAATCTTTCCTTTTCTTCTGGATATATACATTAACATCAAGCTTAATAACATGACTCAGGAGTGCGATAGGTCTGTAGTTGTTCAGTCTAATGATTTAAAAATACGTCTCCGGGATTGACAAAAACTAATTTGACGCGGGCGGAAGCTAGTAGTTTAATAAATGAACTTGTCGCAGGGTGAACGCGCCACTGGATATGGGGTGGCTCTGCTGTCGGTGCTGTTCGGCGCTCACACCGAGAGCACCCTGCTCAAGGCACTGGCCACTCTGCCGGCTCGCTGACGCCAGGCCCGGTGAGACATACCAACGTCATACGTTCACCATCTTCCATTCGACCATTTTTTATCCCATGCAATTTTCATCTCTGCATCATGTGAAGGTTGACTTGTAAAAAATGCCTAAGGCATTAAGTCCACCATTGTACTCCCTTGTACATAAAGTAAAAATAGAGAGATTTACCTACCAATAAAACTTACCTATTATTTATCCGGAATCCATATTGAATTTAGCCTTGCCTTTTCGTATGTTTCCGTCTAACGTCTCCCCCTCTTCCGCTAGGGGCGCCACCTATGTCCGCTCTAACGTTTGCTACTACGTTCTAGCAATGAACACTATGAGATATAAAATGTGTGTTAAAAGTTATCTATTTATATATAACATAATCATGTAAATAATCGTATCTAAAATATTTGAGTACCAAATTTTCTCGTAGCCCAACCAAACGAGCGTGACCCAAAACGTACAATAGCCACCCGATCAGAGACCCGAGACCTGTTGAACACCCAACCCGCTACCTCAATCAATCGATCATTTGATCGAATCATTGTGATCGAATCACCAAGCGAATGGGTCGCGATCGACCTGGGTCGCAACAAATGATCGATCGACACAGGCCTAGATTGGAGAATTTTCCCGTGATATTCGTACGCAACGAAAAACGACGCTATAATGACGAAATAAAATATTGCAAGCATGGCGTCTATACGCTGGAAGTAGCAAACGTTAGAGCGGACATAAATGGCGCCCCTAGCGGAAGAGAGGGAGACGTTAGACGGAAACACACGAAAAACGCAAGGCTAAACTCAATATGGATTCCGGATATCGAAAACGGAACAATAAAAAATAAATAACCTATCAGCTGTGCCAGCGACTTGGTCCGCGTGGAATAATTGAAATAAAATAACATTATTATTTAAATTACATTTTTACTTATATCCAATCAAAAGCTAAGAAAAAGTGTGAGCATCCAAGCCTTGTGTGATCTTTTAACAATTTCAGTGTATTCTTTTTTTATGTACATAGATCTGTTCCAAAGTCATAATAATATAATAAAGAAGTGTACATATTGCTTATTCTACAACAGTTTTCCTTGAAGGTTTCTCTTATCTTTCCAACAGCGTCGTCAAATCCATGGTACGACGCAGACGGGGCATTGGGGGGTGGTCTAAGCTGACTTCGGGGCGCTAAACAGCCTCATCTTGCCGCGTCTGTTCTGTTCTTGGGTGTTTAGCGGACGCGTGCACAAACTCTTGTCTCAACGCAACTTTGTATGTTTATTGGCGTTCCATGTCACTAGGACGTGATGATATTTGCTTATTGGTGTAACATGTCATTAGGACATGATGATTAAAAAATATATGTTTGTCTATCGTGTCTGTGGCTTTGTCACTGCGAGGCTCTGGCTAGTCTTCGCTAGGGACACGGTATCGAATAAAAAGTATCGATACCTCAAAGTATCGAGTACTTTTCACAGGCAGCGGCCAGCCAGGTTCTACGTCATACTTTACTTTGTATTGTCTATAACTTATTGTATGTTTAGTATTATCTGTATCTTCATTCAGTAAGAGAAAATGAAAATATAACATGGTTATACAGTCAACGAACCATAAATTGTTGAATAAACTACTCTACGAATAAGCTTCAGCTCGATTGAACAAGATGGCGTTGCTAGTGTTGCCATAAATTATAATATGAAACCTATGTAATAATTGGCAGCATCGAGGCGACCCAAACGTCATCTCACGTATTTTTTCAATAATATAATGAATAAATAAAAAAATACATTCGATACGATACCAGCCAAAAAGTACTTGTTAAGTAAATGTATCGAGTACAAAAGTAACAGTATCGAAAGGAAATCTACTCGATACCATAAGGTATCGATACTTTTTTCGCGTGACGAGCACCGTTCGTCTACGGACCATGCGTTGGGACAGGCGTTTGCTTAACTATTGAAAGCCGAATTTTTTGCAACGGCAAGTTACAAGCGATGGACTTACGAAATTGGACGATGTGAATCGATGTTTTTGATGTTATCTGCTTTTGCGACTCTTCCGCGTAAGTGTTAGATATATATAAATGAAAACTGTACGTTTCTCTGTGCCGATTCAGTTATAACTGTCATTCCTGTTCGGTTTTTCTGGATGTAAAGTCCATTGTGTAATTTTTGCTGTAGTTGTCTTGTTCAGGTGACAATTTAATAGGTTTTCTTCAAAAACGTTTATCTTTGTAATGGTAATACATTTGTGGTAGTCGGTGTAATGATGTTTATAACATTAATAAATCTGCTATAACTATGTACTCGCTACGTGTAATGACAAGTTGCATTTATTACCGATATAATAATATTATATATGGATCAGTTTGTGTAAAGAATTGAAAGAAAGACATTGCGATTGTAAAATTTGGTAAGTTTATAAAGTTGGATATATATATTAAAATTTATGGCATGAGAATTATTTTCCGATTTATCTGAACAAGAGAAATGTATGTAAGCTTTCATAACACTTATTCTATGTAATCACAACTCGTAATCTTATAAGTTGGAACAGTAGGTTCCCTATATTATTATAATGAATAAATGTTAGTATGGTAAGTTGAGGTAATTATAAATTATTCGGAAACCAGTAGTTACCTTTTCAGTTGTTCACGTTAGAACATTATGCCATAGAATAAGTACAATTTTTTTTACTCTCAATCAACCGTACTGCTTCTCAATATGTACAGTTAATGAATTTACTTGTCGCTCCACTTTAGATTGTCAGTGTGTGACAAATATTGTCGGGCACTAATGCAATTAGGGGCGAAAATTGTCAGTTCCACATCGAAAAATATTTTATCTACTATCATACTATTAATCCTCTATTACGTATAAACCATCGTCATAATGACATCATAGCTTTCATGGTGCCAGTTTGCTATGTGATATTTAACCTTAGGTGCGACGGCAATTAAATTCCTTGACTTGTAGATATTGACTTTAAATGTCTCTTTGATAAAGTAGTTTGATTCTTAACGTTAAATTTTATGGTAGATTTTTAGATATCGCTTGTGGCTACGGCCTCTTTGTGCGCACATAGACTAAGTATTTTTCAGCTATTTGTATGATCATTATTCTATTATTGATTGTGGTAAATTGAATTACTATATCCAGTCAACCACAAAACTGGATGAACACTTGTCTATGCTTAGCATAGATTTCATACTGTCTATTTTGAGAGCAAGATTTTTATAAGGAAATTAGATGAATGGATTTAAATCACGACTGACATTTATAATATGATTAATAACACGATTTAAAATTGATAATAAATTATAAATTTAAAAATATGTTGCAAGAATTAAACATTTGTTAATAAAATAATTTAGCGCACAGTCTCATCGTATAACATAAAAATTTTAGTGCCAAAAATGTAATATGTATAATTGTTTGACGTCAATTACTATTTTGAACAGGACTTGGTGTTCAACCAATTTTGCGGTCGAATCAACAACTATGTGAAAAACCATTATCGAGTTAAAATCGAAATTAAACCGTTCCTTTAGTTGAAATCTGGAGGATTGAAAAGTATATTGTTAAGTACTCTGTGTACATAATTATTGTTGCATTTCTTTATTTCGTTTGCTTACGTGTAAATCGTTAACCAATCAAATTGTAACGAGTTGGACACAACTAAATTGTCGAATTGGACAAATCATTATTTGCATTTATATTGTTTTATTTTTTATAGGTTTAATTTTTTCTTGGATATGTATGTAGTCTTGAAAATTATGTCATAACTTGGTGTTTGTCGCAACGTCGACACTTCTAGTATATAAGAATTAGATTTAAGCGTATAACCAAGAACACACTGATATTAATCGTTTGTATTAGAGGCTTATTAATTCAATCAAAGTGTAATAATTCAATCGGCATATGTATTCGATAGGATATAAGATTCAATGTACTAGAGCCGATCAGATCGTCGATTTATGTTTACAATATTTTTGCTCTGTACACAATTCTAATTTGTCCATTTGGATTTTGAAATATATTCTTGGGTACCTAATGCTGTTTTCTTGCACCTTAAAAATTAATGGTTTAGACTAGTGTTGCCGCGAATACTCGCTATTCGGCGTTATTAATTTTTCTGATATTCGTCGAATACCGTATAGCAAGTATTATTCTACATTCGTCGAGAGTTAAAAATAATTAATGTTTATTTATTAAACACAGTATCAACTATTATCTTTAATATTAATATTCAGTCCTATGCCGGTTATATTAATGATGATGTGGGCGGGCGCTAATTGATATGAAAAAAATAAGCATCGAAGTTATTAGCGACAGACAACTCGACCTAATTTTCTCCACCACAGCACCACATAACTAATTGCAGCGATTCTAGTAATACTATTTTTTTTGTATGTTGGAAATTCGATGGGTTTGAATAGCTTGATGTGCGGTCTACATATGAATATGAATGATTTGTGAAGCCTATTATGTCAAAAGAACGCATCGTTAGAGCGTGTTGTGTTGTGCTCATTGAATTCTAGCCATATTAAATGTATGAATCCGATACATTTTGACTCGTTACATGATGTCTTAAATCACATGAGTGCTTAATTTCTTATGTGCGACAGGTATTAGTTTTCATTCAGGTTTATTTCAAGATCTGTCTGGACTGGATTTAAGGAAAACTAAAGCATAAAACATTGATTATTAGAATTTATTACCGTCAATAAGGTGACATATATAAAATGAAACGATTAAATTCGTTATATCAATGTACATAAACAAAATACACTGTAAACTAATTTGGAATATAGTGTCAAATAAATGCACATAAAAGCGCCTTCTACATGGCAACACTCGCTAATATTTTTGGCAAAATGTTACAATAATACCAGTAAAATCATTGCACAGTTAGGTTTACGTCTTACAGCATACTATAATAGATTTATATAAAACACGGTGATTATTAAAATGCTTTCAATCCTGGTAAAAATCTATAAACTACACTTATAGTCAAAAGTTGACATTTAATTTATTTTGAATTGACTATATCACCATAGCTATAGATAGTAAAAATATTAGACCTAAAGATAAAAATATATGACTATTAAACAAAGTATTTTAAATCATGCACGCATCTCTAAATAATTTGCCACGCAATATAGTATGTTCGTCTCTCTTCCATACATAATTTGTAGTGTAATCGTTCAATGATACGAGTGGCATTATAACATTAGTGACTTTATTATGCTGTTCATGAATCCCGCACACCTGTGCCATAATTTGCACCACCTGCTCTATTCAAAGCGTCTTTGAATTGGTCGATATCTATTTCAGCTTGGCTTTCCAGTTGAAGTTCAACAGCAAAGTTCTGTAAAAAAAAAATGATTCAGATATTTCGCTTAATAATTGCTATAGTGAATATGATTTCACTGAGAGAATAAGTAGTTGGTTAAGTTAGGACATGATTCCATAAAACATTCTATTCGTGGACACAAAAATAACAATTAACGCATTTTTTTTTTATTATAAAATAAGTAAATTACAAAAGCCGTTCATTATTAATTATTTCTTACTTGTGTTAAAAATGTCAACAATTTTGGAAAAATGAACCATTATAGTATTGGCCAAATAGACTTAAGGTGTAATAAAAATGAGACATATACCACTACTATAGCCGCTGGATTGAAAACTGTAGTTGAAACGAAACCAATGTCGGTTTCGCTTCAAGGCGTTTCTTTATCCGATGTAAATGTCCCGAATATTACATTTTCAAAGCCCAGTTTAGTTAATCTGTGGGCCTATCATGTCTCCTGAAATAGGAATAAAGCGCAATGCGAGCGAGATAGTGCTATATACCAGAGCGGTATTTCGTCTGTTTCAATATTGTTTCAACCTTACTCATTAAAGCGATCATTGTGCGGCCTCTGGTTGGTGGGCTTAATTATGATTTTTAATTGATTTTAATATTTCTGCTCAATCTTTGATTAGTTAACAAACAATAAATAGAAGAGAAAATAACAACTGTTGGTTGATTTGTTTACTAGAGTGTGTATGCAGGAAGATTCGTCGTTATAGCACCGTACGTATTTGTGTGTTGTCCTGTGCCCGGGTGATACTCTGTGGCTGAACAAGTTTGAAATACCTACCTATACGTAGTATCTCTTGCGTCTTTGTTTTGTACGTAACAACGATTGAAATTCAATAATTGAATTACATATATTAAAATGGATGAATTGTTTGTTGACGTATCTTGTAGAGAGACAGGCGAATTGCAAAAACTGCTTTGTGGAAGTATGGATATTGACAATCTGTTTCTGTAACTACAATAATGAAATATTTGAACTTCAAACAAGTGCTATTCATAAAATAATGTACGAAACCATTTTAAGGAACCTGGACAAAGTTTTATAACATATGTATAGTTTGAGTATTGGATTTTACTATACTAGTTAGAATTAATAAGTACGAACAATTATAGTCACCGCATTTGAACATGCGCAAAGGCTAAATATGAATCAAATAATTATGGGCTCATACATTTATATGAATTTAAACATTTCAATATTGGTAGAATTGTTCATATATATTATTTACATCAACTTATAATACACCTGTACTGAAGCTATCACAATATGATTTTCTAATTACAACCAAGAAAATAGCAATTTTATTAATAATATTCGCAAATTCCATCCAAAGCATTTGTTCGCTTTGTTTTAACCAATAGTTAAAACATGGTTAGTAGAAAAATTAAGAAATAATTAGAAAAACCTGAGCTATTTGGCAATTTCTTAAATACATTAAAACATGGTTAGTAGAAAAATTAAGAAATAATTAGAAAAACCTGAGCTATTTGGCAATTTCTTAAATACATTTCCGAATGTTTTCTACAGACCGTGTCGAGACCAAAATATGACTTGAGTTACTTTGTTAAATTATGTAAACCTATAATTGAAAATGAAATAAAAGGACATGATATGCACTATCTTTGGCCAGTAAAAAGTAATGCAATGTGTTCCAAATTTAAAAATACCTGTGAAAACATTTAAACATACAGTTCCCGAATTGTACTAACATTACAATTAATTTTAAATAGGTTCTATTCATGTTAAGAGTATTTTTATTAATAAATTTAATTAGAAAAGTTATTTTCCATTTTCCTTGTATTTGAAATGAAAAGTAGAGTCCTGCACACGGGTAAAAAGAATGAAACCCTACTCGGACTATATGTAAGGATTGATTTCTTTCCACCCTTATAAAGCAATCTACTATTCACTGTCATTATTATGGAAAGTTTTAGATTAGATTGCTTGAACTTGTTACTCTCTAAAAACTCATTATCAAACAATTAAAAATGGAACTTGACAATTGTCTGTCATCCACTCTGATGAAAATGGAATGTATACTTCCCACCAAGCTTGGGTGGATCGAGCTTTATGAATTGGCAATGACACATGCTGAATAGAATGTTCTTGTTTAAGAATGCGGCATGGTTTGGTGCAGCATGGCATGGTTATTGATTTAGAAAACCCAACCATCACTGAAGTCATATTGATATTCATATTGTACTTGTTGACTATTCAGGCAGTTTCTTTAGAGCTTTGTGCATAAATGTAGTGATTCTACTTGTCATAATATTGTTTAATTGTAAAAAAAATTGAAGTGATATCTTTGCATACCACTAAAGTATTTGTTTGATTATACCACCCAGATCTATTCTGTTCCATATTATTCTGTTCTGCCTTCTAAATTATCAATTAAGTAATGACTAGAATGTCTCATATACACTGTAAGATCCAAATCATCTTTTAAAATATGTAACATGTATTTAGGTGTTACATTTAGGTTTGTGCAAAGTAATCACAGCAAATCTGCTATTCTCTTCAGTTTAGTTTGGCTGGGCCTTTATCCGCAATTGGGCCATTGTGCATTCTGTTCTCGTTATCAGTTAAAACGTCACAAAAATAGTGATCATCTAAATACCGCGAAAATGAGAATACAATGAACATTCTTATAAGAATACCAGATTCCAAATTGTAATATTTTGTTTAATTTTAATTGTCACAGAAATTATGTCCAAACTAAGTATAACTAATATAATGGGTAATTAATTCTTATCTATTGCGCAAACTGCATATTTTAATTACATAAAGTATATATATATATGTATATATAATTTTATGTGAAACAGTGTGATGTGATAAATTATTAAAGTAAGAATACCAGAACATTGCTGGCCATTGAATTTGACATTTTGTATCATCGTAACGTCTTAAATTGATGTATTTTCAAATGTTTGTTCAATGTTTGTAATAATATAAAATGTTATTACTGAGCTAATAGTAGTTATTCTGCTTTTTACAATGTAACAATTATCGCACTAAAAATTTTAGCTATTTTATACATCAATAAATAGTGAATACTTTCGACCACAGTTTTGGTGTTTAAATTTAGAATATACAAATTTTATATATACAACATGCTTCCTCTAAAACATAATCCGACACAAAAAAACTCGACATACAAACTCTTTGTTCAAATACGTTTTATCTTAATTAAATGTGTATTTGAGCTTATTTCTTTTCTTGTAATTTAGCTGTAAAGTATATACAACTCTTAAATAAAACAGATTTGTTTCGATGCCCATGAATCACTGGTGTCGCTCACGTCACGTCACTTTAATATAATGTTGTTGAGTAAACTGTCTACATATATAAATAATAGGAATTTCAAGTATATTATAGTACTTGATATAGAAAACACAAATAAATTACCACATTAAGCGGTACCACAGTAATAAAAGGATAATTATACAGTTGACACAAATACACACTTATCTTTATTACTAATAATGAACTGTTGAATCATAGTGTGGTTAGTTTCATATCATGTAATATTCAGCAAATTTCTGAAAACATTTTCGGTTAAACTGTGAGCTGCAAGATGGCCATTGCAATTTTACCTTCAGATTAGTTTGGGCATTGCGACAGCTATTGAGTTTTAAGCATTACTGGCGAATAAACGGCATTAGCAATAGCTTTCCCAGGAGATCTATTTTTGAATTACGAATGCGACTTCGAAATCACCGATTTTCAATATTTTCTTTTCGTCCTGTCAAAAAGATTTGTAAAGTGGCAGTTTTTTGTTCCTACTTATTTTATAGATAATTAAATGTAAAAAAGTAGTTATAGTGACGTAACTACAATAGTTAGACATACGGTCTCGCGAAATTTTTTGTAGATATTGATATATTCTATAATATAGTCGAACATTTTTTTGTCCTATAATTAATACTCTTCGCAGCGTAGGTATGCTATGAAAGACATTTTATGACAAATTTTTTACACCCTCAAATTTCTAAAGATTTCTATAGTAATCTAGTACAAAATATGTTACTCGCCTATATGTTACTAGCCTATGTTACTCGGTGATAATATAGCTTCCTAACGAAAAAAGAATGATTAAAATCGGTCCAGTACTTTTTGAGTTTATTCGTTACTCCTTATAATATATAGTGTAGATGCCATATCATATAGCCGCGCTATAGCCTTTTGTGTATTTCTTTTTCCTTAATTTATTATATTTCTATAAAAATCATATCTGATATATGCTGAACGGAGGAGGTTATTAAAATATTGAAATCACCTGATTGGCTTTGCCCACTACTTAACTGACTTTCTTTTATGTTTAGTGTGTAGTTTAAAATTAGGATTCTTAGTCAGGCAGGGTTTTGCAGTTTGACCATAACAGTTCGTTTGATGATATTAGGATATGCAATACATTCTACATGTTTCAGTCTGTGAATTGATTTCAAAATGGCTGCCGTCGCTCTGAGATGGCAGAATATGTAAACCATTTCAAGTTTTGTAAATGTTTTAGTATAAAATATAATTCTGCTATATTCTTTTCAATACTTTGTCATTAAACATTTTCGCCGCTGTTACAAGTGATCACAATCTATTTGTAAATGTATATTTGAGGAAGCAACAAACATTCTATGCTTGTAAAACAGGTACCTCACTGACTTCATTTGTCGCGCAGTTAATCCTATTACTTCACCTAACACCTATATTCGTGATCCACATGTCCAATGCTAACGAGGACAGTTTATTTGTAACATCACTTTGTGGTTTTGTAGCAATAACTACAGTGGAACAATGTATTTCAATATTATTATTAGCCATAACGTGGATAAGCCAATATACCACAGAAAACAAATCCCATTATTGTTTTCAAAATAAACGCAAAATAGTATGATCCACACAAATTACGTAACCAATGTATGAATTCAGAATATTTTAAAACCTCACATGAAGATAAAATAATTATTTTTCGAACGCAGCATTGTAATTTCATCCCACATTTTTACTACTTCGAGAAGATTACGCATTGATTAGTTTTTAAAAAAACTTACTTTTCTCCCCGTAAGTTTTTACTTAAGCAGGGGGATGTTATACATAAGATCTGTATGGGGTTATGCCGACTTAATGCTGACTATGCGTCTGGCTTCTTATTTATATTTACTCCGGCCATGACTCAGTAGAGCAGTTCAACTTAGACTTCGGATCAGAAAGGTTGCCTCGATTTCCCTATTTTTATAAGTTTTAATTGTACAGTTTCTTTTGTGATTCATTTAATTAAGTGTTGTGTAAAAAATTTCTTTTTTAAAAACTAAAATCCGAAGTCCCTTGTAACAGAACGCATCTCTAATTTGACATAGAATGTCAAAATAGATTGACATTTGGTTTGGGGCGCTTTCCTTTCTGTTCAAACTCCATGGGACGAAAATCAAAGAATTAGAAAGTATCTGGACACAACTTATTAGTATAAAAGATTCTGAGTACACTTTGTGAACACTTACAGATATGATGTCCTTGATGATAGCCTTGTCCGTGGACATTTTAGCTCTGTTGATTACAGACACGTTAGGCCCGACCCACGTGATGAATAGGAACTTCTTGCGTTTCGACATCTCGTCTCCCATTTGCAACCTAGGAAAAATGATACAACCTTACAATATAAACTTGTGTATTGCTATACCAGTACAGTGGACCCCCGGTAATCCGGCCACTGTCTGATCCGGGCCCCTGTAATCTGACATGGTCTATTATTTATTATTGAATACGTATGTATATATTCGCTAATGCACGATTGAACAAAGAAATAGGCATGCGCCCATATCAGGACCCGTGTTGGCCAAGAAAGCTAAATATTTTTATAAAGAAATAATAAAAAAAGATGATGTTGTGGCTGGCAAGGGATGGCTAAAACGTTTCAAAAGTCGCCATGGCAACGTTTAATGATTATTACAGGAGAGAAACTTTCTAACGATGCCACCTGTATAAAGTCATTTAAATTGGTGGCAAAAGGTGAAAGATTAGGTGTACAATACAGACGCATCAGGGCTTTTTTGGGTGAAGCTCTCGATTGTGTTGTTAAATTTACTAAATAATGTACATAATGAAGTATAATTTGTACTTCAGAGTATGTACATATATGTAATATAAAGAATCTTATCACTGGATCTGTAATTTGTCGCATTACAAGGTACTCTTTTGTAAAAAATTCGGACTTTAAAGGGTCTTAGGCAGTACTCTATAATCCGACAAATTCGATAGTTCGACACTGCCTTGCAAAATGATTGTCGGACTACCGGGGATCCACTGTATATTGACAAAAACTGCCTGGCCACCAACCACCAGGCGACAGGTGAGGTGATGACAAACACAGTGGTCACAAAACGAAACGTTTTTTTTTTTTGCTATCTATAGGTATTTCACCGTGGGAGAGTCACTTCGGCACGAATTGGGCCGAAGGTCGGAGAGTATCACGGCCTCACAGAAAACCGGCGTAAAATAGCGCTTGCGCTGTGTTTCGCCGAGTGAGTGAGGGTACCGGAGGCCCAAAGTCCCCCTTCTCCCCTTATTCCCTTGGCCGGCCGGCAATTCATCTGTGACTCCTTTGGTGTTGCGGGTGTCCATGGGCAACGGTTATCGCTTATCATCAGGTGATCCAAAGATTGCTCGTTTGCTGCCCTATCCTATAAAAAAAGGTATTTTCTAATCGAACTGTAGCACAACTGTAGTTGTGCCTATTGTTTTTATAAATTATATTCTTGACGTTTCCTCTTAAAGGGACTGCGTAATAAATTTCAAGAAAGAGTTGTAGGTATAAATTAATATTAAAGATAAATTGTATTAATATGTATTAAACACATACATGATATAAAAAAAATGTATTTTTTATGCATCCAAATTTTCGAACTAACTGGTCTTGGTAAAAAATTAGTTTGTATTGTATTTTTTTCGTCTTGTCCCGTATATTTCAATAACAAAGAAATAAAAAATTAATTCAGTCAGGAATATTCAGGATTATTTTTCTACTGAGATAATGCTGAATTTATAACGTCATTCAATTGTTAATAGTTTGGCTTGGACAGGTTATGTCGCGTGGCCAAACCAGTTTGGTAAAAAGCGCTTTAGGCTAGTAGCGCCTGACTAATGATCTAGACTTCCTTTGGGCCCTGTGTCCAGCAGTGGGTAGCTCTGGACTGAATTACATAAGACAATAACACATCCTAAAATATCTTCTGACTTACCTGAGGTATCCAAAGGCCCGGTCGTCGTCGGCGAATTGAGTGCGGAACTCTGTGAAGTCGCTGCCGCGCGCAGAGCACATTATCCGGGATCCCTCGAACTTAAACACCGCCCTGGAGAAGATCAGAGGTGTGAAAAATTGTTTGATGTTGTAAGCCCTTGAACGGAATTTTCGAAGCGAGAAACGGAACGGTCCATGAGGGAAAAGGTCATGGGCTATCTGGCCACAAAAAGAGTTGCGTATTGCAGCTTTTTATATTGAGACGCAGATAGAAAGCCGATCTGTAGATTGGTTTCAATCTTGGATTACAAATAGAACATTTCGGGCGCTAATGGTTTGGATGTGAAAAGTATCTTTTTGTGTAGCTTTTAACTTGAACCGCCTTGCAGACGAGCGGTAAGTATGGACAAATGTGAAATGATTTTGTGAGAGAAAACGCGAGATAAACAAATATGGAGTGTGCAGACACATCTTATGTCGTAGACTGAAAAAGTTGTTGACGATTGCAATTAAAATACCGAATGTTTATAGCTGATATAAAATAATAAAAAATATCGAGGTTCATAAGGTCAGTCGAAGCCCTATCTGACCCCTGTTAGACTCATTACATCATTTATTATTAAAATTTTGTTTCTTTATGCATTTTGTTTAAACATGTTTACACAGATAAAAACTCTTCACTACTTGAAGTACTAAATTACTTAAAATTTACATGAAACATAAACTTAATTACTTGTGACAACCAATGAGGTTACAAACAAGAGGTAGGTAGATATCGCACTAACGCGACACTGAGGCGAGAACTCATGCAATTAGTGTAATTTCAAATATTTAGGATAATATAGCGAGCGAACGAAGACGTTCCACGCCCCGATTCTGTTTGTCTATCGCAACGCTATCTCTTCCATCACGTACTTTGTGTATGATTTGTTTCATGTGGTAATAATCTCAATTAAATCAGTGGAAATATGATAATATAGATATGTAAATTCAAGTATTTGCACTCAATTATGAAGAAACAGAAAACTTAATGCCCTCTACGTCAGTGTAAATCTTGGATATCTCACACAACTGTATGCACTCCTGATTCATTTATTTATTACATACTAGCTTTTGCCCGCGACTTCGTTCGCGTGGACTTCAGGTTCGTCCCGTCTAGTAATAAGTAAGAAATACGGTAACTAAGCACTGCAGAGCCCTAATCATAGGCCTATAGGTAGCTACTGCAGTATGCTCCTATAAACTACGTAGGATTCAGTCAGCGTTTGCAATGTAAGCGCAAAAAATGTGTTTTTTTTACGAGCTCACATTAGAAACCTCAAAAATTGTAGCCTATGTGTTATTCTGATGTATAAGCTATATTGTGGTAAAGTTTCATTCAAATCCATTCAGTAGTTTTTACGTGAAAGAGTAACAAACATCCATACATCCATACTTACAAACTTTCGCCTTTATAATAGTAGTAGGATGTACAGACCACACACTCTCGGTTACTTATACTGTCTCATATATTTACATAATCAACACACACACACACACATAGGTACGCAAGATATAGAAGTGATAGACAAAATTGACGAAAAAATGTTAATTAATGAAATTAGCATAGGTTATCATTTTGTCGCCAAACTTGGAAAGTTTTTGGAAGTCTTACTACAACCATAGTTTTGTAAGCACCTGCTGGACTCAAGATTTTGTCTAGTTTGAGCTCCGCTGGTACCTGATTTAAAGGCCCATTCTTCTGCAATATTGATATAGTTGTGGAATGGTAACAATGCAATTAGATAGAAACACAGAAACAATCATAAAGTACCTATACAGTGCAGTATTAGTTCAAAAACCTTATTTCTCTGCGACAATATTGTCCACATCACAGGCCAATGGGCTCATGGGCCAAGCACTCATATTCTTCCATTCGGATTTAAGACGTTTGTTCTGGCTTACGTCAGTCGTGTTCACTAGTAGATTATAATAATTTCCTGATTCTAAGTAACTGTTTAAAACATTCTTAGAACAGAAGTTGCAAAAAAGAAACAGAACCCCGAGACAAAGTAACATTCGCGTTCGATTCGTTGTAGACATCGTTTAAATATATAACGACAATGTATGGAAATGACAAAAAAAATACAGAATCCATCCCACATATTCATATGTTTCGTTGTAACGAAACGGAAGCTGACTGCTACTTTGTTTATATCATATACTCGTATTATGTCATTACCACGCGAGTTCCACGTAGACGCAAAGCCAACGAGTTGTCGGAGTTCCCCGCCGACTATAGTAACTACTCTAAACTCTTGTAAGAGAGCCTTACTCATAAGCTTATTGGCAAGTGAAATAACAAAAAAACACTCACCACTCGGTAGGAGAACCGTCAGCCCTGACATCCTCGTAAGCGGCTCGTATCGTGTCGCGGTCAATGCCCGTGGCCATTGCTATCTGAAGAGAAATAAAAATGAAATTCGTTAATGCGATTAGTCTGCCTACGCAATTTTTCTTTTAGCGAAGAGAATACGGGAATCCTCAAAACTTAACACAAACCGTCTCCAGAATACACCCTCCCAAGGCAGTCGAGTACAGCAGAGATTAGAGAGAAAGCAATAAACCGATTGGTGAGATCCTTGGGGAGGCGTATGTCCAACAGTGATCGTCCGAACCTAGTATTAAGTAGACTAAAATAATTAGCTAGTAAACACTTCCATTATATACTAAGAGACTTATCGCTTGCGATCTTAACCCTTTTTTTTTTGTTCCGCTGAGGAAAATGCATTGAATTGCATACCCCGGCTGCGGAGAGCCGGTGGTTATGTGGGGCTCTCCTCCCCAGAAGGGGGAGGCCTACCCACTAAAAACCTCAGCGATGGCCATCCTATGGCGTTGTAGGGGGCCCTCAGGATCGAGTGTCGCATCTGACCCCCGGCCTTTGCTCCCCTGGGTGCGCTAGGGGAGCCCTTCTCGGGGAGGAGGGATCTTGCCCCCTCCAACCTCCTACGACGTCACCCCCAGACCATCCGGGGGTGAGGTTCTTCCCGGGTCGCCTCTACCAGGCCCGCCGAGGTGGGATCGGTCATCTCCTGATCCCGCTCGGCGGCCTCCTTCTGGAGCATCACCGTTTCACAGAAGGAGGCCACAGCCCTCCAACGATCTTAACCCTAATGTTCTATTGATTATGAACAAAATAATCGTTAGCAACGAAAAGTTATATATACTCGTACTATACCTGCTACTCAGTGGCGGATCCAATGCTTTTAAGTACAGTACTTACGTACATTAATAAAATAGCTGCTTTTTATTTGTATCTATTGTTATCAACATTGAATTATAAGTTCTTGACTTGATCACGACTATGTGACCCCCCCCCCTGGGGCCAAAGCTGGATCCGCCCTTGCGTCAAACGCAGCGGGTTCTTTATTTGAAATTGGAAACTCGCCGTGGATACTGAAAGAAGCGTTCCCAAGCTGGATCCGCCCTTGTTACTACTTTGTCTGCATAGATTATTCCTACTCAGTTGACACTTATCGTCACGTTTTGGCAATACACATATTCGTTACAAAAACATCCCTAATAACTTATACGCGCAAGTTTGTAACTATGGAGGAATGTTTGTTATTCTTTATTTGTTTGTTGTTCTGCTGTGTGTGCTATATAGTATATAGCTCACACAGCAGAACAACACTACAAACTACGTCAGAATAATGTTACAATATATAAAGATATTGTTTATAAAATATGATGGCTCCCACCAGCTACTGTTTTGACGTGAAACGTCTTTAAAATCGCGCCGAAACATACGGGTAGCAGGTTTAAAAAGTGGACCGTAACGAAAAGGTCTATATCATCGTACCTTAATAATTAAAAAACTATTAGTCTTAGAAACAAAAATGTGGTGTGAATATTTCACTTATATAGTCAGCTCGCTGTTGTGACATTGAGTTTTTTTTTATGAATTGTAGTAACATCCATACAACTTTCGCGTTAGTAAATATTAGTAGGGATAATTTCCAGCAAGACGCGAGCAACGTAGGTACACGGCTGATGAAAAATATTTCTTTACGGTTTGATAGTTCAAGATAACGACGTAATACTAATAAGTTCAAAGAGGAAAATTAATATCCAACTTGATTACACTTTCTAAACTTGGCCAATGTAGCTCTATTGAAAAATCTCGACGATTTGTTCCGAAACGAACTTCGCCCGAAAAGTTTTGTTACATCAGCAGTTAGAAGTAATGAACCGTCACGGCTTAGCTGAAACCGTTATATAAATTGCATGTGGCATTTGTTTCTAATTCTCCGGGTCTGCATCCTATTCGGCAGGAGCGAAGCTGATATTCAGCCGGTAGACTAATATTTCTTTTTTTTTATAAGGTTTGTCTGATTTTCTGCCGCCTCTTTGGTCCGCTCTCTTTTTTGTTTGTGTTAGTATTTTAAATTTCCTTATTTATTAATATTATCTATTTACAAGCAACATATCAATTCTCAGTTGGGAGGTGTCTTTTCTCCGTTTTGTGGGAACAGATGGTCCCGCCAGTCATAGCCCGATCTATATCGATATTCTACTATTATTAAGTATTCCTTAAGACTAACAATATTTAATATCTATGGTTAGTTTGAATTATTAAATGTTATTTGTTTATATTAGAATTATATATATATATATATATATATATATATATATACCTATATATGAATTATATGAATCTGAAACTAAACCCAATGTACAAAATCTGGCAAATACAAAAAAAAATATGTGCTGGTATGTTCACTCAAAAAATGTTCTTTTTAAGTTATCACAAGAATAGCGCAGCGCTTAGCAAGCGATACATATTACTCAGATGGTCTTTGACCTTGTTTTGCTTGTAGCATTTTGAGATACAGTGAAATTGGACATTTTTAGATAAGAACAACAAATTAATCGTTGTGTTAAAAACACGATGCGTGTGAATATGTGAACAAAATGCAACGTGATCTTGATCATGCAGCGCCATGCGGCGTGCCGCATGGCACGGTAAATTTTACTATGACGGCGAATGTAAAATTAACTATAGGTATGCAATTACACATAGCAAAGTAGGAAATGTCATTAAGAATGTACGGCCCCTCGCTTAGACGGCGGCAGCGCACCTCGAATCGAGATGTTTCCGGCAGCCGGCTATCAAAGTAAGGAATTGGGACGCATAGGATCTCCACACTTATTGAATTATTATAACCAGTGCCCAATTAACCCTTAGGCTAATTAGGCTGCAGCCTAGGACGCGAGGATCGGGGGGCAGATATTAATTTTGAAATTTAAGAAAACGCGCGTAAAACAAACCCTGACTTGACTCGAATCGGTTCTTTTTAGGCCGACCGTAACACACCTGGCGGGGGCGCGTTCTTACAATTAGCCTAGGGCGGTCAGAACTCTTGATCAGTCGCTGATTACAACACAATTTGAAATAACCAAGACGCAATCCGGGATTTATAGATCTTACTTTAATTAATTGAATAAGAACGCAGCGTTTATTTTAATGTAATAGAGAGAGAACGACGAACGAACGAGAAGAATGAAAGGAAGACATGTTGCGCCGACCTCAAATAAAATTAAGGACAGAGCAGAAGAAAGAAGAAGAAAAGAGGGAAGAACGAGCAAACGAATGACTCTATAGTAAGCAACAACTGCCACCCAAAGACAACTTGAAAAATCACAAGTGTGTTAAAAGGTAGTCTTGAAGCTTCGTCTATGGGCAATTAAATTTACAGTTTGGAGGGCGAAAGATTTGCCGTGTGAAATGATAAGAGAATAAGAGGAAACTGGCGGCAGGGATCAAACCAAACCATTCCTAGGAACATTCCGCTAAATTGGGGAGTGTTCCTGGGAAAGAATTACGTGAGTATTTTATTAACTTTTCTCGCTAATCTATGGCACTATGGCGACCGTCCCGCTCGGATTTTATAAATGTAATTTGTCTATGATAAGTTCGTATATATGTGTACTTTTCCCTGACTGAAAATTAGAATCGGCAAGAAATCATTCTTAGTTTATTTATTTAGTATTATTTACTTTTTAATTATTTGAACACATAAAATAAAGGCGAAAGTACGAACCCAAGAGGTGTTTTACTTAGTTCTCAGTAGTTACTTAGAACTACCTACTATATTTTGACATGAAATCACATATTTCATAGTTTAATATTAAATTTAGTCTTAACTTATGTTTAACAAATTGTTTAATAGGTATCAGTACTACCATAGGTATATAAAAAGCACGATTCGTCTCTTCTTTTCCCATTAGTCAAGTTTCAAAAGTTATTTTGTACGAGTACATTATGTTTCTATTTATTCAATATTATAACATAACTGTACTGAACTAATAAAATTAATAAATAGAGTAATTACTTTTGTTCAAACCTATAAAAAAATAATCGATTCTCATTATTTATTAGCAACATATTGTGTGTTCCAAATTAACGTTTGTATCTGCACCACATAATTTACCCGAGTAAACGATTTTTGTAAAGTATTTTACGTGATATTTTAACCTTCAACTCATCTGCTGGTTCCTGACGATAAGGTCAAAAACAAAGTAGTGGTTACATTAAAAATCTATTTAATTGTAGTATTGTTCATTTAAAATGCCCATTTTCATAGAAGTCATTACAGTTTATAAATCTGAATGTTAGTTATGACAGGTTAATTAAAACGAAGACACCTGTCAAAATGAGTTTCTTAGAGTGCGAAGACTTCTACGTTGTAAAGAACGAAATAAGAGAACCAAAACGAGCAGAAATCTGCAGTCATATTACATAACCCAAATGTAATTTTTTCTACTTAAAATCCAGGAAATCAATTTTATATACTAGTGATAATTATTGTCATATGTCGTTTTAGTCTAAGGGTCCTATGGAGAATGGATTAATACCCGGTTTTATACACTATATATAGAAAAGTTTATGTAACACGCTCATTTCCATACATCCAAATTATTGCCAAAGTCTGTCTGTCGCAGCGTAGGTTTACATTTTCCGTTCACGATAGTTTTTGCGAAGCCAGCATAAATGTGAATAGATAACTATATATAAACTTGATTAGTTCAGAACACGAGGCCCTTAGGTGGCGATGAAAGTTCTTATACATATTACTGTTATACTGAAAGTAATTATAATAAAGCTTTTATTCATAACTTCTGCGCAAATGGCAAGTTTGTTAAGACAAATTGATGGAACTCCAGAAATTTATCGACTCTATCTATTTATAAAGTTATTCCCATTACATTAATAAAGTTAGTAATTAAACAAAATGCTACTAAGATTTATCAGTGTACCTTAGAGGAGGTGGAAAGTCCAGAGTGTGACGATTCAACATCCTTCATATCATCGCTGTGACAGGACTCCTCTTCTTTCCCTTCCTTGACTATGGCAAACAACTCGTCCACTCGACTCTTCAACACCTTTACTTCGGTCTTCAATTGCTTGCTGTCCATAGCTTTCTCTTCAAGAGACAGTATCTTGTCCATCATTTGAACTATTGCTTTATCCATATCTTTCACTGTCTTAGCCAGGATATCCACTTTAACCTTGATATCTTCACGGTTATCATATTCAGTGAACTGATCTTGTAATTTGCTGTCCAAGTGCATTTTCTTTGTGTCCAAACACTCCATCTTATAGGATTTGTGAAGGATCTAAGTTAAAGTGGATTTATCCTCATTGAAGACGCTTTAGTGCATTTCCGTATGTTATTTTCTTGGCGTCTATAACAGTAATGTCAAATTACACATGACATAATGCTTTTGATTAATAATTTATCTGCAATATTCATTATGAAATGAGTATTTTATCTACTAACTAGCTGGCTCCGCAGACTTTGTATTGCTCAATCGATAAATAAAAGAATCATCTTTTTCATAACAGGAATCCCCAAAACAAAGAAAAGTATATTTCAAGCGAATCAGTTTTGTTAATTAAAATTGCTGTATTTATTTCATTCCGAGAATTTTCATATTTCTTCACCTTTTAAACATTCTCTGGACTTCCACAAGTAATTCACGACCGATATTAGCCAAATCTTTTCTTACCTTGGCAAAATGTATTTTTGTTAAATAACCGTTACCATAATTAAAATATGTACTTACTTTCGCACCTCGTATGAAAATGCAACCTTATGTCACTTCGTTGTCAGTATATGAAAATACTATATCTCAGGAGTTGTTTTAATTAATATTTCAAATCCTTGCAGCAGTTCTATAGTCCGCTTATTTTGACGGTTACTACTACTTGCCCCAAATTAATGAAATTTGTCATGTATCAATTTTATGTAGCGTATTAAAATATGGAATTCGAAAAATTGTAGCTGCAGAAAATTCGCAGTTGCTTACTTAACCATAAATATTCTTTGACTATACCAATGACACAGGATAATCATCTTAGTGTTTTTGAAAAAATATGTCCGACTCGCATTAGAAATGAGTTTCAAATCATCTATTGTTGCTAGTTGTAGATAGATTTTCAGCTTCACTTTGAGAATTGGATCAGACTTGTGGATTTTTATCTGCCAGGCTTCACCAGAAAGAAATCCTTTTGTCCGAATAGGTCAGCAACCTTGCAAGGAGCAATGTGGTAACATTGAATAATTAGACTTCTGTGGCTTTATCCCATAAATTATTCAGTAACACACGCATCCACGAATTGTCGAATATCTCTCGCTTCCGTAATTAGATCTACTTTTCATGATGAATTCTTTTGAACTGAACAGACTGGACATATCTACAAAGGACTTATGTAGTGCTCGGAATATGTAGTTTCATTTTAAGTACCTACTTGCAGAAAGAAAGTCAATGTAAGCTTAACATGGATAAACTTAAAATTTTCTGTTTTTATTTGCTATTCGTTTCTTTACGCTTTTATTGTAAAATTTTATGTTTACAACTTATTATTACAACAAAGCTGCAAAAGATGAATAAATTTTCAAAGTTCAATATAGGTAATATTTTTACAATCTCTGAAAATAGTAAGTTCCCAGGCATATCCATATTATTGATGTCACAAAATCGCAAGTACACAACATTAAACTACCTATTCCAAGCAATGAGCTTTGGTACAAGCAATGTATCATCCTGAGATGGATACGATCAGCGCTCCCAATTTTTCTTTCGTCTTAAGCGGGAAATATTAAAGAAACGCATATAATTAAAAAAAATTTGAATATGTACCTTTTTATTCAAGTTCAAATTACGTTTACGTGAAAATAGATAGCAAAAATGTGCATAGAAAATTTTAATAGTACGCTGCATGTACGGTCGAGAGAAAATTGGAACACTTGGCATCGACCTGCAGCCTTGTTATATAACTCAAATGAGAAGTGAAAATTATTATCACCCTGAGCGATTCAAAACACATTGCTGTTTTTGTTTACTCTGGAGAGGACAGGTTGAGAATCGCTCACAATGTGCACGAAACGTGTCCCGTGGTTGTACCATAAGTTTACTATGGTTTTCAATAGGTATTTGACGTGTAGCAAACTAAAGAAGCCATGTTAGTTTAATATGAAAGAATAGTACTATCAAGTTTTCGTATAAAAATTTACGCTGTCGATATCGTTTGAGAGAATGGTAACTCGTGGTAGGTACACTGGATATTCTCGTCACCAAGTACAGCGAGCGAGAGCGAGATTATGTTGGAGTCCACGCCTCACCAACTCAGCTTGAGTTGTTCCTAATAACCTTAATGGCTTGCAGTGATATAAACCATTTTCTAAACTTAGAATGAAACATTATTGAAACGATTAGTGTGCAGTATTTCTGTAGCAACATGAAGATTAGCACTACTTCTATGCAGAGCTGACGACAGCAAAAGAGAGTGGAAATAGGGGTGTGTGACTATTTAAATGTTAACAATGCGGGGGGGGGGAGTATTCCAATACCCGTAGGTCCCCAGTTAGCTCTCTTCACGGATGATACGGCCCTGTAGTACAAGGGCCATATCAACAGCCATATAGTGTCGGCATTGCAGCGTGCAATTGACGAATTATCCGACTGGTTCTGCCTGTGGCGGATCGAGGTTAACCCGGAGAAAAGCTGCGCGGTTTGGTTCGAACCTAGTCGTAGACGTGCACCAGTCCCGCGCGCTCTAATCCTCCAATTTCAGGGGAAATCCCATGGCGTCATGACTAAGGCGTCACCCAGGACAGGCAGCTCAACAAAAAAAACGGTAGGGAGTTAAATCTTTCTCAGCAGCGGCAGTGTCGATAATGTAGGAGAATGAGGTGGTCAAACGAGATTCACATCACTAGACCGGTTACGGGCCTGCAGCAAATTTTATATTTTTGTTGTAACAATGTATTTATGATGCGGGATGAAGCGTTTATTTCCATGTTATATAAAGACAATTTACATTTCACAGCTAAATGTGATAATCATTTCGATTGAGCATAATTTATCTTACGCTTATCACAGAACGGCCTGTCATTATTCATTCAACTGTAATGTAACGTTGTGTGTTCATGAGTCAAATGAATACTATATAAAAAAAAAATGCAAACAAAATTTTCACTAACGTTCAAGTAAAATTTCTAAGTTGTTAAATCAAAAATCGTTCACATATTCTTATGGATGTCAAACAAATATAAGCCTTAGAGGGCAGAAAGACCTTCATAGCGACTTGCAGTCGAAAAATACACTACATCTTTTATTAATAAAATCTATTTTGTTTGTGACTAAATTCTACTTTGTCTTAACAAAATAAAAGGTGGAGGAAATTTTGAAATGGACGGATTGTACTCGCTGATCGAAAAGTTAAGGCGTTAACATTGCTTGTTAAAGGCGTAGGTTCAAGTCCAGCCCGAGTCGAAAATTACGTTTGCATTTTTTCTTATATTTTCTCAGTGGCCCCAATCTATATAAATTGCTCGACTTTATAGGAGGAAGAACATTATATCGATACAAATCTAGTTAATTATAACTCATCTTAGAACAAAGGCCATCTATGTTTTGTAATGCCAACTATTTGTTTTTAATTAGCTGTCAGATTCCATAATTAAACCTCTTCAAAGATGCAATTGCTGTATACTCGTCGGATACCAAATACACGGGAACAAGTAAATCATAAAATTCTAAATTATGTAGTTGCATGCTTTTATAAACTTCTACCAAATCTAGACAGCGCAGACGCGATATTGTATCAATTAAGAAATACCAACGAGAGGCGCGCGCGCAGCGTGAAGATCCATCGTCAATTAGGGTTATCAACTAAACAACTGCAACTAGAAATTCGTGTAAAATAATAAAAATGGTATATATAGTCGTAATAATAATCTTCGCGCAGATTGTGATGATTTGGGAAAACTATAAATCAAACTTGCGTTCTTATTTTATAATTAAAAACAGCTGAATCGATTTAAATAATCGCCTAATTGTTGGATTCATCTCCGCGAAAATTGCAGAATAAATATTTAAATATTAGAAAAAGAAGGGAATTGAAATTATGTAGAAAAATATTTATTCATCGTAGTATTCGTACAAGAATTCTTCATCTGGCGCAACCGACAAGTCATGTCATTAACTGATATAAAGTTTAAAATACTTTTTTCTAATTAATACATAAATCGTGGCATTATATTGTAGTATGCTTTGTATAATACCATTTTGATGATTTCCAAAATCTCTCACATTTTCTTCCTTTACAAAAATATGTTCGGGAAACATGTATTTATTTTATTAATACAGGCAAACAATACAAACATTTTTGATTGAGTAATTAATTTAATTACATTAATTAAATAAATTTTAATTAATCAAATAACTAACTAAATATGACGATGTTGAGTCCCTTATTAAAAAATTAATTAATTAAACACACACAAACGTAAAAAACACAAAAATTATTAGTTTGTATAAAATATTCTTATTAACGTTAAATGTATTTAGAAACTTTATAAATATTATTTAGTTACCATAAACATTAAAGAAAAAAAAATCCCTTAACCAACCGTGCCCTAGTGTTGCTGCCATTTTATTGATATTATTTCGTTGTCGCCTTTTTTGTAGGTATATTTTGTTTGTTATATATTTGGCTATAACTAGAAACTTTAACATTTTGATTGATATATTCAGATAAGAATATTACATTAATCCTTAGGTTGTAGCAAAATACAAGTGCTTTGCTCCACATCCTTTTGTGAGCAATTCTAATTACTGAGCTACGACGCTTTTATACTTCTACAGCACACACAGCTCTTGGCTTATACTGGGTATTTTATTTTTTAGTTTCTTTGCATTCCTTTATTTGTGTGTCATGGAGATATTTCGTAATAAAAAAATTATCTATCTACATTGACAATACTATAGAGATTATTGAGAATTAATAATACATTTAACTACAAATTATAACGTCAAGTAATAATTACGTAAGCTGGCAACCCTAGCAGTATATCTCCGAATCACTTTCATTTCAGTGAAAACGCGCGCCGCAAAAACTGGAGCGACGTCTCAAGCTATTCACCGATTCGTTATTGTAATTTGCTATTTCATTTGCGAGAGTATCAATAGACTCAGTCCTAGTGCTTTCAACAGCTTTGTGCTCAAATCCTAGGAACGTATTTCATCATCAGCTCAACTCACATGCGTTTGACTGTTCACATATTTTTAGTAAGGATACGACTGCTGCGGACGTCGTTAATAGAATACTTTGATACGGAGGGCGGCTGTACATGTCGTTTCTTTAGACATATTTATTTTATTTTGAACCTTATTCTAACACAAATACGAAAACCGTCTTAAAAAAATTTGTAGTCCCACATAGTAATCGTTTTATTTTTCGTATAAATGTCGTATCGCATCAACTTTCGAACCCTTTCAATGAAAAGAAAAGGCGGTTGAGGACGTCTTATCACAAGAAACTTTATTATTACAAGAGACAGGACGTGTACCTACCGCCGTCAAATATTAGCCGCCGAATTACGGAATAAGACTCAAATTCAAATCGTTGCCTGTGTACAGTACTGTGTTCCGGTGGGAAGGGGAGTAAAATTATTGGGTTCTGTGACTTTATATCTGATGTCACATGGTAACAATGTACAGTGTGATTTTTGTTACCGTAACTATAACCACTCCCTACTGGTTATATAGGTTATTGTTTGTCTGTTTACAATATACAGTTACAAAAAAACGCTTTTGGTCCAAAACTAAGGTGCATGCTTCCTGAGACTGGTTAAAAACGACGCTCGCTCTAAGCTGTTATCTTGTACCAGACGCAAATGCGAATCAGCAAAGAAACGACGATTCCCTTACAGCACATTAATTTCCTTAATTAATGCTTTATGCCACGTAACACACGCCGTCATTACGGCTCTGCGGAAACATATGCCATAATATGAAAAAGAAAGTGGAATGAGCATTAATGAGAAATTTTGTAAGATGTATGTTGTTTTGAGACTTCGTTACTAAATGTTAACAGCGATTAGCTTTCATTATTTTACCAAATAATATATATGCATCATAATAGAATGCAATCTTCATGATTTTAGAAACAACTGTCTCCGTGCCATGCGATATCACCGCCATCTTAAAATTTGTCCTATGTATTCTGCCAGTTCAAAGTAATAAAACGTTCTATCATATGATAGAATCTGGCGTATTTCAATAGTTCGAGCATCACTTCAAAGATCGGATTCCAAATCAACTTACAGGCCCTTGAGCTGGATTGACGCTCCGCTATTTTTTCCCCCTCTGGGAAGAAAATACACCGCAACCAAGGGCCACGATGATCATGTCGGACTCTAAAGCGATTGACTGGGATAACCTTTTTTTTTGTCCCTGAGGAAAATGCATTAAATTGCATGGCTGTGGCGAGCCGGCGGTTATGTGGGGTTCTCCTCCCTAGAAGGGGGAGGCCTACCCACTAAAATCCTCAGGGAAGGCCTTCCTCAGGCATGTAGGGAGCCCCCGGGAACGCCAAGCGACTTCCGGGAACCCTCAGTCTACGCTTCCCTGCCGATACAAGAGAGCCCTCCTCGGGGGAGGCTACAATACCCGATGTCCTCCACCGACGACGCCTCCCGGCCACGGAAGGGGCGTGGTCCATCCCGGGTCGCCGTATCCGCGGGCGCGACTTCCTCGCGCCCGCCGGCGACCCGCGGCGGTGCGGCGCCGCCGCTGTGCTACCGAGCGCGAAGCCGCCTTCTTCGAGCGGGATCGGCCATCTTCCGACAACGCTGACTGGGATAACCTACCGACTAAACTCAGCCTGAGCTTTGACATAAGGGCCCTACAGGATGGGGAGGGGAGCGTACGCAAGAGGGGAGTATGGCGGGCGGGGGGATTCGCCCGTTACGCCTATAATGGGTATAACACACAATATCTAAAGCGGGTCTTCACACACAAAAGCTGTGTGTATGTGTTTCTGTTAAAAGATAGAATCACGTTGGCGTACTTTACTGAGTCGGTCCCAAGCTATACCAGAGTTACGAGATTAACCTTGAACTGGGTCTGTAGACAAAGAATTATTTCTGTTCGGTTTTGTAATTGAAATAGATTGGGTAACGACGATGCATTCCCATAATAGTAAAGTCAGTTTGGTTGTAGGCCGCTCAAGGGAGTTATAGAAAATTATATGTTCGTTTTACTAGGAACGATGTTTTACGGCAGTCATAAAGTTGGAGGTATTTTATGGATTTACGAAATTGAACTTTATAGACACAGGTTGTAATATAGGAAGTAGCTAGATAAGGTAAGATTAAACGGTAATTTTGTTATTAAAAAAGAAACTTAGATTGTTATTCATAGCTTCCAGTTCATCTTAGATTTAGTGAAATAATTACCTTAGAGCCTACGTTATATTTTAGAAATCGTTATCGTCGGCTATTGCAATTTCTCGTTTCATCTCCTTATTATAAATGTTAATTTGACTAGTATTATAAAGTAAAACTACTTAATACAGTTAGCTACAGTTTATTACAATTGACCTCTGAGGCATAATTATATAATAAATAAATAAATATTTCCTACACTCACACCAATTAGCCTAACCCAAAGTAAGCTCTGTAATACTTGTGTTATGGGATCTAGAGTAAAGGATAGCCATACGTATATTATATATATTTATGTTAGAATTGTATATTAACAACCATTACTAAGGTACAAATGCTCGCATTCATAACAAAAACATCTGCCCCCACCGGGACTCGAACCCGGGACCTCAGAGTCGACGTCACCTTGAAACCGGTATACTAAACACTCGGTTACGAAGGTGCGTTGTTTCTATAGTTAAACCGCCTTATATTTTCAGTTTGATAGAATTCTGTTCCACAAAAAGCTCGACCTAAATACGGTTCCATTTGGACCATTTTAATCTCAACGATGGAAGAGTATTGTAGTGAATGAAAAACCAGGGATTTGTAAAGAATCATTTATAAAGTTACTTTTGCTTAGGAAGTTTGGTCTGCCTTTAGTGTATTTACAACATGACGCTGACTGTGTTCTTACACATTAGTACTAACTATAATATAAATTCTTATATTAATTTATCATTAAATAATTTTATTTTTACAAGCTTCTATTTACTTTCACCTGCCCCGTTGTCTGTCTGTAATCAAATCTTGCAACTTAAATTTGATCCACTTCCCGGTTTCCGATTGAGCTGAAATTTGGTATACACGTTTAGTTCGGATGACAATGCATGATTAACTGTGTGACGTCATTCTAAATCCAACATGGCGGCGTATCCAATATGGCGGACCAATTATTTTTAATGCACTCCTACAATATGGGTATCAAATAAAAGGGCTTGCCAAGAATAACTTTTATTTATAAATGGGGACTATGATAAAGAGGGAGGACGAGATTGAATAATTATGTATGGTGCAAAGTTTTAGTGTTAATAATTTATTTTTAACTTTTTAGTTCATTTTATTTTTAACTTTTAGTTCATTTTATAAACAAATAATAAAAGCTTGTTCTTAAAAAGGTTTTTTTTTCTTTTTTTTATTTTATCTTTACTAATAGAGGTATATGCAGGTTGCTTCTCGATGTTTTAAGTGTCAGATACGTACATTTTGTTGCGGGAATGTATTATTGTAATTAATAAGGTATGTTGATATATTTTATATATTATGATATTAGCCATATGGTTTTATGATTTTTATGATAATAATTATATATTGTCGTTTAAATAATATCATAATAAGTGTATTATGTATATAATGTGTTTACTTATAAGTTATGTAGATACCACATACATATGAAATTCTAACAACGAACAACATTTTAGTACATGGCAAGTTCGACCACGGGACGTTGTATCTTACGATTCGAAGACCAGGGTCTATGGCAAAGTATCAATCGCGTAGATTCCTTATCGATATCTGATCACAATTATATATATCTGACACATGATGCCAAAATACGGAATCATTAATAATCATTCACATATATTTCGTTCTAATGAAACACAAGCAACTATCATTAGGATTACGTTGATGCAATCATTAGCATGACGCTCCTGCTATCCTGCCCTGTCAAAATCAATACGCCTAGAGTAAAAAAAATTACACCAATTATAATTTCTTTTACTGCTCCGCATTCTCCCCTGGGACTTCCCAGGTAGTTCTCAGTTAAAGCCTATTATGTCAATAGGACAATGACAGGTCGAGTTGGACTGAGTTCAGCAAAATCTCCATGATACTTGGCTGCGGATTAGTCTGAGTAGATTCCCCACCCTTTGACAGACTTCTGTGCCATACATTTAGTCGTACGAGTATAGAGTATAACTAGAGAGTAGAGACATGATTGCTCAGATATTATGTTTGCCTAGCTTAAACTATCTCGTTCCATCTCGTAATTTCTGTATGATTTGTTTCATACACTAATTATCTTGTGAAATATCAAAAGATAAGTTTGTAGGTACATGCATATCACTTAGCCAATCATAGTCCACTGCTGGACATAGGCCTCTCCCAATTTGCGCCACAACACCCGGTCCTCCGCCTTCCGCATCCAGTCCCCTCCAGCGACCTTCTTCAGGTCGTCAGTCCACCTGGCGGGGGGGCGTCCTACCTTACGGCTGCCGAGTCGCGGTCTCCATTCAAGGACTCGTCTGCTCCATCGGCAAACGTGGCCAGCCCATTGCCACTTCAGCGAGCTTATTTTGCAAGCTATGTCGGTTACTCTGGTTCTTTGTCGAATGACCTCATTACGAATTCGATCCTTCAAAGAAACTCCGAGCATAGCTCGCTCCATAGCCTGCTACGCGACTTTAAATTTATGGACTAGCCCGACCGTTAATGTCCACGTTTCGGCGCCGTAAGTCATAACCGGTAGGACGCACTGGTTGAAGACTTTCGTCTTTAGGCATTGCGGTATAGGCGAAGAGAGGTACATGCATAGCGTGATAGATTTTAATCGGTGCGCAGTTTGAATATGCGCCATCTTTAATATCATTGATAATACATAGTTACATCCCGTTGATTCCAATCCTGAGTGAGCACAAAAAGGCGAGATCAAATCAGTTGTGACCGATTTGGCAATGAACGGATCCCTTCAGAACGTGTTGATCATCCATCCTTATTATGGAGCAGGCGCATCGTTTGTTGAACCCGCGCATGCGCATGCGTCACACGATATTTCGAGTGCGCGTGTGTTGACCTTGGCGAGGTGATCCTGTCTCCGGCGCTCCGTTTGGGGAGATTTGTGTTGTAAATACTAAATTGTAAGCGAAATTCGAATAATAATTTTACAATACACAGTAGAAATGAAGAAATTTTATTTAACGCATTATCTGAACGTAGATTCCCTGATACAGATTATTAAATCGTAGATGAATATGAAGTAATACATTTTATTAATTTAATACAAGTATAAAACTGCAGTGTTTATCACTATTATTTAAAATTTTATAAGTTTTTTAAATTTAAACATTAAATATATCTCAAAAGTACTTGCTGTTTTAATCGCCAAAATTTTTATTAGTATTGCCTAAATTCAATCGCTATTAAATATATCTCTTTAATTACCTATTAAAATTTTGAAAAAAGGCAAACATAGCGACACGGCAACAGACGCCATATATTCATTAAAAACATTGTTACTCTATCAAGGAGAAAACAGGATTCTACGGACTGTATGGAAAATATGCCGCGCGGTTCTCTCTTAAGGCCCCTGAATTATTTAAAGTTAATAATTTCAAAGTTGAGATCGATCATGAGACGTATTTCTGAAGTATTATACATGGAACATCTGTAAAAACAGATTCTTAAGATGGAACTTATTCTTAAGACGAGATGAGACATTTTCCAAGTATTCGAAACTTGAATTCAAACCAGTTTAAAGGAGGATTTATATCCAACCAAAATAAAGCAAAAGGACATTGTTCCTTCTTCATAGATTTACGTAAAGATAAAATGCTAGTTTTGGTGGGAATCATTCATAGATAGACATCATGCATTTGTTGAAACACGGACAAGCGTTTGTGCCTTATGCCAACGAAATGTAGGTATTAGATTTTGAGGTTATAATCTTAAGCAATGAGTAGATTTGTTTAGTTTTACACACGTATTTATGTAATATACATAAATGAATACACCATAAATTTTAATATAATAAGTAATAAAATATAAGTTACCTTATTTATAATATTATTATTGTAGTTAGTTTTTATTGTTAGTTTTCCCTTTTATTTCTTTTTGTTTTTATTTGTCTGTAGTGCGTTACATTTCTTTTTCTTTTGTGTATTCCTTAAACCGCGTTCTAGTGCCGTTTAAACCAAATCGTTAAAACTCCCATAGCATAGCCTAGTGTGGGAGATTTCGATAAATGCTAAATTGTACATTGAGATTGAAATACATTGTTATTATTATTAATTTATTAGTTACAAACATAAATGAGAATTCTCAAATTACTATGTTCTTAGCAGGTAGATTTCTATACAGCGAAGAATCTTATAATTTTCCAATAGAACGGAACAACCAGCGGAATCACGATTAACACAAACACCTCACTTTTCCAATTGAGGTAGACAAAATCTGTTGTTAGTTACTAAGTTATAGTTCAAACAGATAGCAAAATCTATAAATAAGAGTCTTATTTAATTGGGCTATTCTTTCCGGCTCTGATTTTATGTAATAATATATGTAGGGCCGTAGCTATCGCCGTATCAGCCGTATCAATGATACGGGGCCCTCAGGTTACAGAGGCTCCTAACATGTGTAAACAAAAATTTGTGAAATGTTATCCCCAATGTCACTTAATCTCAAGTTCCCCGGGGAAAAACATATAAAAAAACCGATGTAGGATGATAAAAAATTACCTAAGGACTACGATGGGGCAGGAACGGCTATCAGACTTGTCACTACTGTCTATAGAGGCAGGAATGTTAGAAAAAACTGAAATCGTTTCAGCTATAGAAGATTTAAAATCAATTTGCCGATAAGAAGGCAAGAAAAGTGTACATTTAATTTGAATTGTTTGTCTTGCTCAATTTCTGGGAGGAAGCGATAGTTTATAATTAATAAATATTTATTTTAATTTAATCCATGCATTTTGTTTCTTTTGTGAGAAAACTTTACCCTTCATTTGAGCCCCCCAACTAATTTTGACACAGGGCCCGTCCAAAGCACGCTACGCCACTGAACATAATATGTATGTTATTACATAAAATCAGAGCCGGTAAGAATAGCCCAATTAAAAAAAAATTAAAAAGTAATCCAAAAATATAAATGAAAAAAACTCACTACACAAACACACAATACACAATATAACATGATTTGATAAAAAAGAATTAAATTACAATTGAACTTGACTTATTTGACTGGATTTTTTCAAAACCAAGTAGTACATACGAGTAACTGTGTCATGGTGTCACTGTTAAGGCAGTTAAATAGCTTGTAATTCTTTGTTACAGCTTGTCCGTTTAATACGGATATTTGTTAGGGAGGTTTCGTAGATCATAAAACTCAGCATACAAAGCAATAATATATAATAAATATTTTACAAAGTAAAGCACGACATTAATCATTAATAAACAAACTGTATCTAGGTAACTGTGTAGAACATCACATTTTAATTATGACATATATATAAAAACTAGCCTAACATAAGTCCATGGAGGTGATACTTTGACACACCCCCTTCAACTCATGGGCTTAACACCTATAAACACTTCTGTTTGCACAAACCTAACTCATAGGTCAGAGTTTCGTGCCTTACACGTGATAGAGGCTTGGTGAGAATATCTGCCAACATCTTTTCAGTCGTCAGATGTTCTAAAGATATAGTTTTGTTTTTGCGAAGCACATCTCTGATAAAGAAGTAACGAATATCAATGTGCTTGCTTTTACTGTGATAAATACCACTATCTTCGGCTAGGCAAATGGCACTCAAGTTATCAGCATGCATTTTAACTTTAGATAAATTATGTAGGCCTAGTTCATTTAATAGACTATTTAGATACATAGCCTCTTTCATAGCTTCCGCCAAACTCACGAACTCAGCCTCACAGGTCGATGTTGCTACAATGCGTTGCTTTTGTGAAGTCCAAGAGATACCTGCACCACCTAAAACGAACACATATCCAGTAAATGATCGTCGATCGTATGTACAACTACCCCAATCCGCATCAGCATATCCATGAATGCATAGCCCAGTTGGCTTGTAAACCAAACTATAATTTATCGTACCTTTTAAGTACCGAAGAATCCTTTTCGCCAGTCTCCAATGAGTATCAGTAGGGTTCTCCGCGAATTGTGCTAATTTCGCCGTGGCGTTAGCTATATCTGGTCTTGTTGCCACGCTTAAATACATGAGCGATCCAATAAGCTCTCTGTAGGGATATTTATTTTCCGGTACATTTTCCTTTTTCTCACTCATTACTGCCTTGCCTAATTCCATAGGAGTTCCTACAGGTTTGCAGTTTTCCATCGAAAATCTCTTTAGTAAATCATTTATATACTTTTCCTGCGATAAATGATATTCCTTACCATTTTTCTTTATATCAATACCAAGACAAAATTTTACTTTACCGTAATCCTTCAATTCGAATCTTTTTCCTAGTTGGTGCTTGAAATTGTCTATGGTATCCCTCTTCTGTGACGCGATAAGGATGTCATCTACATATACCACCACAAAAAGATCAGAACCATCTTTACTGCGTTTGTGGTACAAACAGGGCTCATTCACAGTTGGACATAGACCTAATTCTTTCAATTTCATATCCAACTTTATGTTCCACTGTCGTCCTGCTTGCTTGAGTCCATAAAGAGATTTCTTTAACAGACATGTATCACCACCCCCTTTTAGATCTTCAAGCATCTTCGCAGCTTTCTTCCAGTTACACTCTTAGGTCCATCAATTTTTATCAATTTTTCTAAACTTTCCGTCAGTAAATCTGGCATCTGCATATAAATGGTTTCGTTGAGATCTCCATTCAAATATGCTGTATTAATATCTATTTGGTCTATATCCATGTTCATCTCAACTGCCAATCCGACCAACACGCGTATTGTAGCTATCCTCGCAACTGGTGCAAATGTTCGGTGATAGTCCAGTCCCGGCTTTTGATTGTATCCTTTTGCGACAAGTCTAGCTTTCTTTTTCTCTGATTTGTCAATATTTAACTTTGTTGTCAATACGTATCTACTACCTACAATATTACAATTAAGCGGCTTCTTCACTATTTGCCATGTATCATTTTTGACTAAGCTTCTTATTTCTGATAGGATCGCATCCTTCCACTGACTCTTTTCGTCGTTCAACATAACATCCTTTAATGACGTTTCAATAGCACCGGTAAAATAGTCAGTATCCGCCAAAACATTTGTCACTGATTCGTACTCGCTATTGTCTTGTACTTCTATCATATTGTAGATTTTTCGAGGTCGTCCAACATGTTCTCTTTCAATTCTAGGTCTTCCAGGACCTCTTTTAAGAATAACACTTCTTTCACCAATATCAGTGTTTTCTGTACTTGATATTCCTTCGTGAACATCAGTACTATCAGCACTTGATATGATCGGCTCCTCATTTAATATTTCTATTGTACTAGGTACTTCATTCAATGTTCTCAATGTACACGGTATATTCGATTCGTTCCGAGTTGATGGAACTTCAATCTCAACAGTCTTTCTCACAGCATTGTTTTCACACTGTGAATCAAGAAGTGAATCGTTCAAGCTCTTTTCTTTATTCTCTATAAATTTATTTTCTTGGAACCTTACATCCCTTGACACTACGAACTTTCTACACTCGGGTATCCAAATCTTATATCCAGTGGACTGAGTGGATAACCTACGAAATAACCAACTATACTTCGTGGTGCAAATTTATCTTTACCTGGTCTTTATCACAAAACATGAACATTTATTAGTATATGGAAATTTTGTGATCTATGGTTTTGATGTCATAATTTAAATAGGGAATCAAAGAGATGTTTTTTGAAGTTGGAAGTTGGAAAAATAGATAGTAAAAAATGTTGAAGTAATGTTTGGGGCATTTATAATTATTTTATAATGAGTTTATTTATTTAGTGATGTTTACAATTGAACTGATGGCAAGATGATTTGTAAAATAGAAAAAGTGAATATATAGAGATTGAAAACTGAGTAAGTAAATATTTTATTTGGATCCCATATGAATATTCCCATTTAAAGGTTATGGGCCTATCACAGCATTTAGATGTTTGATTTTAAATAGTGTAATATGTGTATCCGAGGTTAATTATGAGTATATAAAGTACAGAGTTCAGTTTTCAACATAGAGTCTCAAAATGTCTGACGAATTTTCAAATAATGATATGAATACATCAAAATTAAATAATGAGGAAGATTATAATATGTGGAAAAAGAAAATAAAATTATTATTATCGGCTAAAAATCTAAATTCAGTTTTGGCAACAGACGAAAAAGGAAAAGATTTTGAACAAAAAGATGCGAAGGCGAAATATATAATTATATGCTCTGTCGGAGATAAATATGTAAACCACATTATAAATTGCAACACGGCAAAAGAAATGTTTGACAAATTTGACAAAATTTTTTTGGGCAATGAAGACACACAAACATGTCAATTATTAGAAGACTTTTATAACTACAAATTTTTAAATTCAGATATTATGCAAGATGTTAGCAAATTAGAAAGCATAGTGACGAGAATTAGATCTCTTGGATATGAAATTCAAGACAATCAGCTTTTATCAAAAATTTTATGCAGTTTACCAGAAAATTATTCAAACTTAAGAACTGCGTGGGAATCAACAAATAAAGAGGAAAAGACAGTCTCAAATTTAATAAATAGAATCACCTTAGAAAATAAAATAAAATCAAAATTCACGGAAGATAAAACAAAAGAAATTGTCAAAGTGACAGATGAAATGACGCTGACGAATAATGAAAATGCTTTCGTAACTATAAAGAAATGCTATAGCTGCGGGAAAAGTGGTCACATCGCAAAATTTTGTCAGAATAGGAAAATTAATTTTGGGAAAAATATACAATGCTTCAAGTGTATTAACTTTGGACATAAACACACGGAGTGTAAAGGAAACTTTAACTGCAAATTTTGCAAAAGTAACACTCATTATAGTAAATTCTGTTTGATTAGAGGAAATAATTCGGTAAGCAATTTTAAACATTTTGAAAATGAAGAACAAATTGAATTTATTCTGGATTCTGGAGCTACATGTCACACTATAAATTGTTCACATTTATTTAAAAATTTTGAAAAATGTAATTATAAAATTATGACAGCTGATGGTAATGTGCATGCCATTGACACAATTGGAGATATTTATTGCAAATCCGAAATATTACACTAAAAAATGTTTATTTTGTACCACACTTAAAAAAGAATTTGATCTCTATACCGAAATTAGTTGAGAATAATTGTGAAATTAACTTTTTCAGAAAGACATGTAAAGTGTTTGATGCATTGAGTGGAAGATGCCTTCTTACTGCTACCCGTGACGGTGATGGATTGTTTTCCGTAAGACTTTGGGTTGAAAGGTACAATCTACCAATTACAAGGTCAGTCGAAAATTCCGTACATTTTGTTAAAAATGCAACATTTTGGCATAGAGCTCTTGGTCATGATTCAATACTTAAAACAAAAAATATAGTATCTGGAATCAATACAGAAATCAAAAAAGAGGTGGATAACTGTGAAATCTGCATCCAATCTAAATTATGTAGGAAACCTTTTAATACAATTAGATATAGAGCCAAAAATCCTCTTGAAATTATTCATAGTGACATTTGTGGTCCAGTTGGCATAGAAACTTGGGATGGCTATAAATATTTTATTACGTTTTTGGATGATTTTACACATTTTACCAGGGTTTATTTACTAAGAACAAAAGATGAGGCATTCTCTAAAATTAAAAATTATATAACTTTGGCAGAAAATCATTTTGGAAAGAAAGTTAAAAATTTTCGATGCGATAATGGAGGCGAATATTCTAGTAATATGTTTAAAAAATATTGTTTGGATAAAGGAATTTTCATAGACTATTCAATACCTTATAGCCCACAACAAAATGGCAAAGCGGAGCGCTTGAATCGTTCTATTATGGAACGAACTAGAGCACTTTTATTTGACAATGTCTTGCCTAAAGAATTATGGGGTGAAGCTGTGATGGTATCAGCATACTTATTAAATAGGTCATTTAATACAATTAATGATAAAACTCCAGCAGAATTATGGTATGGTAGGGTTCCAAATTTAAAACATTTGAATATATTTGGATCTTTGGCTTATTTTAAAAGGAACTATAAAATTGGAAAATTAGACTCTAGATGTAACAAAGGACTCTTGGTTGGATACACAAATAATGGTTATAAAATATGGGATCCGGTTAGTTGCAAGATTCATTATTCGAGAGATGTGAAGTTTATTGATGATAGAAATAAGATTGAAATATTTTTAAAACAGTGTAGGAAACAAACAAAAAGAAATGATTTGATGGATTTATTTAAAGATTTTGACAGGTTAGAGCAGGAAAGGGAAGATTGTGTCAGGAGAGAATCAACTACAGAAAATGTTGAATTTGAGAGGGGACATGTTCATTTTGGTAACAGAAATATAGATAGAAGCAGTGAAATGAGAGAAAAGGGGAACACTTTAGAGGAAGATACAGATATAGTTGTTGATGAAGATATGATTGGTGATGAAGAGAATAATTTTGATATAGATGGTGTTTGTGATGAAGATAGGGTAGTTGATGAAGAAAGGGTCAATGATGAAGGTGATGATATTTTTATGGATTGTTGTGAAGAATCGTTGGTTGGAAATGAAACTGGTTGTAGAGATGATAGTGATGCTAGAAATAGTAATGAAATCAGTGAGATTATAGGTGATGGTAGAAATGATGAAAATGTTATGAATGAGTTTGAGGAGAATTTACAAAGGAGAGTTATGCCTGAGAGGAATAGACGTTTACCGCAAAAGTTTGAGGACTATGATTTAGATATGTCATTTTTAACTTATAATGAGGTCTTAGAAAGTGATGAAAAAGAGAAATGGAAACAAGCCATTAAAGAGGAGAAAGATTCGTTAGAGAAAAATAAAACATGGGTGTTAGTAGATCGGGCTGAAGCTAAAGGTAGAAAAGTTATCTCTAGTAAATGGATTTTTACTATAAAACCTGGTGGTAGGTATAAAGCGAGATTAGTAGCTAGGGGTTTTCTTCAGAAATATAATATTGATTATAAAGAAACATATAGTCCTGTTGTTAACACTACTAGTGTGAGAATTTTATTGTCGATTGCTGGGCAAAAAGGATATAAAATTAAGCAGTTTGATGTGAAAACAGCATTTTTGTATGGTGATCTGAAAGAGGATGTCTATATGGAAATTCCGATGGGTTATAAAGCAGAAAAGAATAAAATATGCAAATTAGTAAAGAGTTTATATGGATTGAAACAGGCACCTTTAATGTGGAACATAAAATTAACAGATTTTCTTAAAAAGTTAGGCTTTGAACAATTAAAGTTAGATCCATGTTTGTTTAAGTGTAAAGGTAAAGATATTTATTTAGCTATATATGTGGATGATGGATTATTGATAGGAAATAATGAATCAGAGTTAAATTCAATAATTTTAAATTTAGAAAAAGAGTTTGAAATGAGAAAATTTGATAAAATAGGAAAATTTATTGGATTTGATGTTTTGGTTCAAGATAATTACATAAAAATATACCAAAAGTCATATATTGAACAAATGTTAGAAAAATTAGGATATAATAAATAAAAGAATGTGTATATCCAGATATTTTGGTTGATGTACATCAAGAGGGGAAAGGTAATAGTAATGATGTACATCGTTATAGACAGTTGATTGGCTCATTATTGTTCTTGGTAAATAAAACAAGGTTAGATGTTTCTTTTCATGTTGGGTACTGTAGTAGACATCAGGAATGTCCCAATATTAATGATTTTAATAATATTAAAAATATTTTTCGGTATTTAAAATGTTCAGTAAGTTCAGGTATTCAGTATTCTCGGAGTAATGACAAAGTTTTGAGAGCATATTGTGATGCAGATTTCGCAGGTGATCCTGACTGTAGGAAAAGCACGACTGGCTTTGTTATTATGTATGGTGGTGGACCGATTCATTGGTGTTCGCGAAAGCAATCCGTCACTGCATTGTCCAGTACAGAGGCAGAATACATCTCAGCTGCTGAATGCATTAAGGATCTGCTTTACGTACAGAGTCTATTAAAAGAGATTACTGGTACAGTTCCAAAAACAGAATTATTTGTAGATAACCAATCAGCTATAGTGCTTATTAAAAATGGAATATTAAACAGGAGAAGCAAACACATTGATGTGAAATTTCATTTTATTAAAGAAAAAATAGAACAAAATTCAATTGAAATATTTTATTGTCAAACAAACAACAACATTGCAGATATATTGACTAAAGGATTGGACAGAACTAAGTTTTTGCGCTTAAGAAAGTGTATTGTGAGTGATCGGTGATTAAACTGTGAACTCTTCGTAGTTAGGTAGGTAGTTATTTTGTTTAGTTTTAATTGTTTCGAGTTTTCATTCAAAAGTTTTATTTTAGTTTATATTTTGAGTAAGATGTGAAAAAAAGGATTGTTATTTAAATAGTGTGTAGTTAGAATAATGTTTCAGTTTTGTGTGTTATTGTGTTCTACTGTGGTAATAATTGTTTTGGGTTTTATTTGATTATGTATAAAGATATAAAGACAAAATTTAGAGGGGATATTAGTATATGGAAATTTTGTGATCTATGGTTTTGATTGTCATAATTTAAATAGGAATCAAAGAGATGGTTTTTGAAGTTGGAAGTTGGAAAAATAGATAGTAAAAAATGTTGAAGTAATGTTTGGGGCATTTATAATTATTTTATAATGAGTTTATTTATTAGTGATGTTTACAATTGAACTGATGGCAAGATGATTTGTAAAATAAAAAGTGAATATATAGAGATTGAAAACTGAGTAAGTAAATATTTTATTTGGATCCCATATGAATATTCCCATTTAAACCATTGTACCAAATTTTCTTAAGTTTACTACGTTCAGCGGTTTCCAAACCATTTTTTATGGAATTTCCATTCAGTGCTTGAATGGGCATCTATTACGTAAGTAACATGCCGTTTTAACTGCTTCTGCCCAAAAAGACGCGACATCCCTGAAGATAACAACATGCACCTGGCCATTTCCAATAATGTGCGATTCATTCGCTCGGCAATACCATTACTTTGTGGCGTGTAGGGTGTAGTGAATCTCCTTTTGATTCCATTTTCTTGTAAATAACTATCAAAAAACTTATTTTTATATTCCGTGCCATTGTCGCTTTGGAATGTTTTTATTCTAATACCTGTCATATTTTCAACCTGACATTTGTATATTTTGAATTTAGACAATACGTCACTTTTATTTTTAATCATAAAAGTTTCACACCATCGAGTGCAATCGTCAATAAAAGTAACGAAATATTTGTTACCCCCATTCGATTGAACTCTCATCGGACCTACAACATCGGAATAAACTATTCCCAATTTATCTCTGCAGGGCTCTCTTTTAGACTTCACAAAAGGCAATGAAATCATTTTTGCTTTAGCACACACATCACAATCATACAATTCCTGTTCAGCCTTGAATGACCCTATACCTGACTTTTTCAGTACTTTTATTAGATCCCTAACATTTAAATGACCCATACGCTCGTGCCATCTATACAAATCATTTTCTGATACCATAGAGGCTGAAGATTGTGATTCCCTTAAGTAATATAAGTCCCCTCGCCGATCAGCAGTTAGCTTTACCTCACCGTTTTTAACAGCATAAGCAACATCACGCTTAAAAGTGACTTCACAGCCTCGTTCAGTGAGTTTAGCGATTGAAATAAGACTATTACGTAAATCAGGAACCAATAGCGTACCTTCAAAATTAAGTTTGCGTGTACCGTCATTGTTGCATGCTAATACCTTAACCGTACCCTTACCTTGAACAGTCGTCATTGAGTCAGTGGCTAATTTGAGTTTGTGACTCGAAGGCAGTATTTCATCAAACCTCGTCTCATCGTTGCACATATGGGAAGTGCAGCCGCTGTCGAAAATCCACTCATGTCGACTTTTGACATCTACAACACGGCAGTCATCTGAAACTTCAATAGTTGTTAAAACTTCAACATCATCACACTTCATATCAGTACACGACTCTACACATCTGGTTTCAGGAGTACTCTCCTTCTTCTTTTTGCACTCCGATGCTTTGTGTCCAAGCATATGGCATTTGAAGCATTTATATTTGAATTTTCTTATGTCTCCTGTCCTTTGCCCTTTCTTTTGGAACTTATTGATAAGTAAAACACCTTCTGTATTCACAACTTGAGTATTTCCCCTTGAATCATGTTCTTCAATTATTTTTACTCGTAGTTGTTCAGGATTTGGAAGCTCATCTCGGGATTCTATGGCGCATCTAAAATTATCATAACTAGCTGGCAAGCTATATAAAAGCATAATTGCCAATAAGTCGTCATGAATCTTTATGTCCATCTCTTCGAGTTTGTCGACAGCTTCGAAAAAAGAATCAAGATGCTCGCTCACCTTTTGATCTTCGCTCATTTTTTGTAACATGAGCCTTTTCATCAAGGTGGCTTTCTTAGCAGGACCTCGAGATGCGAATAAACTTTCCAATTTTAGCCACAGTTCTCGTGCAGTAGTCACCTTTTTAACGTGACGAACTACACTCGGATCCAACGTCAAAATCAACTCAGATCTCGCCTTTCTATCGGTGGTCTCCCATGTTAATTTCGCAACGTTATCATCATTACTGGGTTTTGGCTTTTCTCCACTCACATATTCCCAATAATCGTTTTTTATTAATAATGCCTCTACTTGTACTTTCCAGCTATCGTAATTATCTTTATTCAACAATTCGATACGTACGTTCGACATTTTGTGTTCGTCTGTACTTTCCTATTTATTAAAACTTTTCTTGCTTGTTTTTCGCATTAATGGCCCATAACCTTTGTTAGGGAGGTTTCGTAGATCATAAAACTCAGCATACAAAGCAATAATATATAATAAATATTTTACAAAGTAAAGCACGACATTAATCATTAATAAACAAACTGTATCTAGGTAACTGTGTAGAACATCACATTTTAATTATGACATATATATAAAAACTAGCCTAACATAAGTCCATGGAGGTGATACTTTGACAATATTTGCCAATGACGTCAAATTATTAAAAAAATATGACAAGAAACCATTTGTTTGGCCGTGTTGGCGCCAATTTCCCCGATGTCCTTTCATAGATTAAAAACAGATATTTAAAATTTCCATAGATTATAATGAAACACAAACCAAATTAACCCCACTTGGTAAAGGCGCTGCAAATAACAATTGAGTGCGTAAATCATAAATTGTTTTTTTATTTTATGTCAGTATATGTTTTTTATTATTTCCAGGCATTATCCATTCTAACAGCGCCTCCAGCCTCCGAAACGAGACACGATAGAGCGATTTATAGCTTTAAACTGTCAAAATACAAAGGATAAAAATCATGACTGCGGTTATATAACTTGTTAATCACTTTATCATATCATATCGGCGCTCATAAGTGCTCATACGAGTACTACGGGAGCTAGTATGTCAGACAAGGTTGCGGTGCAGTAGTTGTATGTTCCAGCGGTCTGCGGTTGGATTGTCTTGGAAAGACGAAGGCTCTCATTCAGCTAAACAGTTTCACATTCTTTTATTTAATCAATAAGCAACTATAACATATTAAGGACTGAAGAAGGATTTATTCAGACTGACCGCACTATTCACTTGCTTTGTCCGATAACTGGTTAAAATCTTGCAAAACTTGTATTTAAGTCTAATAATTGTGTCTAATAAAAAAAAACAGACTTGGAGTAGTCTTTAAGGCAAACATAAATTAGTAAAGTGATTAATTTAATCTAAGTATAAAATAAAAACCACTAAAATAATTACTAAATTAATTTTTATAAAATACAATTATACACTTTTCACTAATGTATTAAAAAAATATTGAAAGAGCAACTGTATTCGGTGTTAATAAAAAAGAAATCTGGTTCAAACCAGAGCTAAAACTCCGATATTAAACCTCTACCGGACTCGTATTTTTTATTAAACTTTTTTTTATACAATACCCAGTAAACGTTTTGACTTGTAGTAACAATAGATCTGTGTTCATATATTTGGTTATAGCATTTAGTTGCATTCTCATTATTCCACTATAATAGATCTAGTTGTAACACTTCACGCACATTTCAGTAAATTTGTAAAAGGGTTCATGTATGAAATATAAAGTGAACCCTGCGTGGGTTCACTTTATGCCTTAGAAGAAAGCGGATACGTAATAATATATTTGGTTACATACAAATTTACAATTCAAAGTAAATGTTTAGATATTTCAATGTTTTAAAGACTGTGTTACATCCACAAGTGCCTAAAACAATATGCCATATTTATAAAAGGATGTAAAATTTTGTTTCCATATTTTTAACAGAACGATTGGGCATTTGAAAAAAACACTGTAGTTCGACTCAAAGGATAAATCCTACAAATCCCAAACTAAATTCTGTTCACATTGTAAAAACCATCTACAACTAACTGCATAAAAAATTAAAAATGATAAATTAGAAATTATTCTACCTACACACTAAGTGAATTAATGTAATTAATTTTCCTCGTACACAAAGGGCAATAAAACAAACGCCTGAGTCATTCGATACACGTATTCTAAGAATCGATCGACGTAATCGTTTCTTGCAACTACCCGAGTGACACGATAACGATGGATAAGACGGCACTGCAGCGATTATCAAGTTAGGTGTACGATTGGCTGCGAAGTTGAAAATAATTTCTAATTTTATGCAATTGAATACAACTATTCACTTATACAAATTTTAGAAAACCAGTTCTATTGCAATTGAACTGAGCCACTAGGAACTTTCTTTGCCTTCTTGTGAAACGTTTGTTAATTAATTAGAATAATTAAAAGCAAAGGAATAATAAATTTCTTTTTGGGTTTGTAATAACGACATAACCAGCTAAATACAAAAAAACAAGATAAATACTGTTATATTAGACAACCCATTTTGTAGTATCTATGCAATTGGCATATATGACGTTTTAATAGAAAGGGTACACATAGCTGAAAATGTCACAAATATTAATCCTTTCTCTTCAATATTATAATATATAACCTTAATATTTAATTACCTTAATTAACCTTCAATATTATAAATAAGATTCCACCCTTTCATATATCAAAGGGTGAAATCACAGAACACAGAAAGAGGTTAGAATGGCGAACATGCATCGTTTGTACGGGAGCCGCTGTCGCCAGTTTAAGAAGCCAGCGCTGCGTCTGTAAAGTCACGCATAACCAATCAGGAGAAGTACGCATCGCGCGATAACGAACTGAACCAATCACAGCACTGCACTCACCAGATTCAAATAATTCCGTCTAAAAACGATATTATTAACTTAGTGATTGACAAAAATGAAAAATTATCGATATAAAATGTCGATAGCAAATTTAATATTACAAATATTTTCGAATATTTCGAATTTTTACAATGAAAACGAAATATATCATTCATGTAGGTATTTAAAATTTAATAATTAATTTAATTGTATATACCTATACTATAATGATGAAACAAACTTATTAAGTGAAATAGATGTAGGTTGGAAGCAAAGTAAACTATATTTCTGTAAATCTTGTTTCCATAACAAACATATACAGGCACTTTTATATGTGTGCGATAAGACATTTTTCCGACATGTTCATACATTTTGCGATTTTGCAGTGGCTATCTTTTCACAATTTTATAATTTATTATGCCCTAGCTATCTGTAATATCATTCATTTAATACATTTACATATAGTATGCCCAAATTCAATAATAGTTTTTATATATTTAACGTATTTTCCCTAAAATCTTATACTCAATCTCAATCTCTTTTATTGCTTACGCTACTATCTCTGTCTAAGGGTTTTTAATCAATATTTGTATTATTATTACATACTATATGTTTTCTTCCTGCTATGGGAATCTATTCTATATACTTTATTTATTTCCTAAGCTAAAACTTATCTTTATTTATCAACTATGCTTAGTGCTATTCTTACTATTATTCCGCCGGTTAATATGTTTTATTACTATCTTAATTCTATTATTTTATACATTTTTATTTATTAACTATTCTATCCCGAACACATATTTTAAATTAATTTGATGATAATCTTGAATCAGTAATTTTTTCTCTTTTTTTTGATATACCGTACAACATGCCCAAATAATGCAAAAAAATACATGGGCCAAACTGGAACATGTTCTTTCAATGTAAAATATCATAAATTTTTTAAATAACAGCAAAAAGCAAGAAGCCTGTTTCGCCGTTTTCACCTACTAAGACCCCTTAAGTGGTGCCTTGCAGCCATTCGTAATAAATTAGCGCATGATTCGTAATAAATTAGCTGTGATGATGATATTAATTATACATGTATTTGGACATATTAATAATATTTCCACGGTCGCACACACCGATTAATTCGTTTAATAAAAGTATAATTTAAATTTAATTAAAACTTAAATAAATACTTGAACAATCTTCCAACAAATGTTCGAGTTTATCACACAATCATTTATTCCTACCAGAATATTAAAAAAATATATTTATCGATAAAACATAATGCGTACGTTTTTTGGTAAGCACAGCACTATAGCCTTTTACTACGTTTATTGCTGTTATTCAAATGCGTCGCTACCGAATTCAGTGTACTACATTACGCGCTCTGAGTAATGTAATTAGACGCATGCGCGTACATAGCCGGCAATGTATATTTTTTAGAAAAATATTATGTGTCTTATCGTTACGATCAAGCTTTGATAATTTTTTTGTAAAACGTTAGTTATTACGATCATATTTGCTATTTACCGATGAAAAGATATTCCATCTTTAGCTACACTTGAGACCTGACTTCTTGCTTTGCAGGTAATTACAGCACAAGTAGGCATTTTCATTAATAAACGCGCAGCACTTCGTAAAACACTCTCCGTGATCACTCGTGACTGACTAAGCAACGCGTTCGCATTATTGGCCACAGTCATGATCATTTGATCATAACTGTGGCTCGCGTGCCACGCCTACATAGCCGTTCTAATCTCTTTCTGTGTTCTGTGGGTGAAATCTTATGAGCAAAATCAATGGTGTAGGTATATTAATAAAGGGGATTAAGGGACAGGTAAACGGGCAGCCTGTTAGGCCAGTCATTAAAACCTGAAACCCGAAAGAAATTAGTAACTCGCTAAAATTTTGAGGGGTCATTAAGGAAGGTGAAATACCTTACCGTGTGATTTTGCAGCGCTCTGGTAAGTAGTAACACGCTGCAATTAGTAACACGCCGCATTTGGAATTAGGTTGATTTCATTATTTCAGAACAACCTATGTTCTTACCAATTCGTAATGTCTATTTATGTTGCAGCGTTTTACAACATACGGAACATTGTTTATAATTAAAAAACAATGAAATTTGTTAATTAAAAGGGTGAAAAAAGTAGTTTTTGCAGCGTGTTACTATTTTTTTTACCCTTGTTATTAACAAATTTTACTGTTTTTTAATAATAAAAAATGTTCCGTACATTGCAAAACGCTGCAAGATTAATACACGTTACAAAACATTGAGAGCAACCTAATTCTAAGTTTGCAGCGTGTTACTAAGTTTTTTGACAATGTTATTAACAAAAATCACTTTTCATCCCTTTCAACCCTTTCCGTACACCCCAGAGCGCTACAAAATCACACGGTAAGGTATTTCACCTTCCTTAATGACCCCTCAAAATTTTAGCGAGTTACTAATTTCTTTCGGGTTTCAGGCTTTAATGACTGGCTTATGTATATACTTACGAGGCGCATAGTGACCTATGAAAGAGTTAGTTGGGTAAGAATAATTAATGCCAGTGTACGTAATGTGTTTACGTAAAAAATCATCTAAAGAGAAAGCAAAGAAGATTACGGAAGTAATTTCTCATCGAATTAGTGCAAGAAAATCAAAGCAACGGACAGTCCCACAGAGACAAGAATGTTCGCAATACATTGTTGCGCCTAAGTGAAGTCTTGAAATTAACAATGAACGAGAGACGGTATTCGGCTTTCTCCTGCTCGTCGTCTCGTGCGTGATGGACATCGGTCATTCGTGAGCTCGTCTTCTCGTTCCAAATTTAAATGTTTAGCGTCATTTGTCAGTGACCATAGAGCGCATAAAATCATGAGATCCGGTACGAGACAAAGGAAATGAAATCTGGAAGGCTTCGAAGCCGGAATAATATGTCGAAACATTTGTATCTTTTAATATTCTGTAACTTCAGATTTTAAACTGCACCCAAACATAGATTGGTATAATTTTATATTTAGTTCGTTATGTCGTTATTACAAAACCAAATAAAATATTGTAACTGTCATATAAACAATATACCTTATCTGTCTTAAATAGAAAAGTATGTCCATTTCTGTGAGGCGTTGTATTATACTCGCCTAGGTGGCTCGGCTAGGTGTTAAAGAAACCATTAAAAAAAGAAACAAGTTTTATAGTAATTTGTGTAGCCAGTAACAATATTTGTATAAAATACTATTGAAAGAAAGATGTGAAACTGTAGCAAAAATTTGAGAATTTTCATTTTTAATAAAGTCTTAGAATTTTTTTCTATATATCTAAGCTAGCTAAGATAGCTCGCACGCAATCAGGTTATCGTTGTCGAAAAGATTTCAAATATTAACCACTTAAAGAGTTATAAAAAGATACAAATATAACAAATAAAAATATTAAATAAAAACACCCACAAAAACTAACACACAAACCGTAAGTACATACTTCGATATTTTATCACTCACTAAGCATAGACAAATATCGAGGAGACATGTTAAATAACTGATCTGAGCTTGCGTTAATTTGGTTTAGCACAGATCTTTCACGAACACCTAACTCTTTTTATATTTAAATTCTGCAACGGTAAAATGTACCTACAATACTAAATCTTATCTTATTATGATATAGCTCACCAAAGTATGCTATTACGACATCCGTGAGAAAAAATTCTTACTGTTAACTTATTGTATTTGCCTTTCACACATTAATTATCATCCCCGAAAGTACTATAATTACTGCTACATAGTCAATGCACAATAATATACAAATGATATGCCTAGTTTAATTTACTTTAATTAGTTTCATTTAATCGATTTTATTCGAAAATTATAATTTATTTTTTAAAAAGCTATTAATTTATTTTCCGACTAAAAAACCAAGCTTAGCAAACCCTTTCATTTGATACCCATATTGTAGGGTGCATTAAAAATAATTGATCCGCCATCTTGGTAATGCCGTCATGTTAGATTTAGAATGACGTCATACACATAACCATGCATTATCATCCGACTTACACGTGCATGCAAAATTTCAGCTCAATCGGAGACCGGGAAGTGGGTCAAATCAAAAAGAAAATCTTGGTAAAAAATAGTGAAGCTAAAAAATAGTGAATATAAAAGCTTGTAAAAATGGTCTAGAAACCCATTAATAGTATTCAAAAATCTATTAGATGATACCGCATATGACGTTATTAACCAATATTATTTATTCGCACAATTAAGACTAACCATCAAATCAGCCCACGCGTTTCGGATATAGACTATGGAAAATCAATGAAAAAGCATTATTAAATTGAGCCATTTTACCAACATAGTGGTATAAAAATTACGTGTTTATCTCTTATTTCTATTATAAAAGTGAAAATATAGACTAATTTAGAAGACAAATTAAAAAGAAAGCAGTTCTGAGAACGCTAGTTAGTCTATGGTTTCGTTTATATGTAGGTATATATTATTTGACATTTTAATAATACTAAAATGACGGCGACACATAGTTTTTAGACAGTTATCTGCAATATGCTGAATTTCGTCGTTTTTAGAGATTCGTTTCCTTAGAAACTATTTGTGAAACACAAATCTCATTTTCATTTTGGATTCGCATTTTTAATAGTATTACTAAAAAATACATAACACTTGAGTTGTGTATACATGCAATACTAATAATTATATAACTGTTGCGTTATTATCGTCATAACTACCAAATCAAGCGATCCTTGATTTGGTTATCAGCCAACCGCATATTTCTCTCAATACTGGAACTGTGTTACACCACGAACGTTTGTTACTTTTTATTTACTATCTACACAGAATGCAGCCATTCTTCAAATACATAGTAAGCAGGATGTACTTTCGGAAATAGACATATGTGGCGAGCACAATGAATCCCATTGTCGATGGGCGGGCACTGACCGGCCGTGGAGCAGTGTGGCATGAACAAGATCATTTTATTCAGCAATACAGACTGATACAGACCGGACTTCGGAAAATCAAACTGTAAACAATGTTTATAGTCTGATAAAAAAAAAGAATAAATTATTTATCATTTAACTTTGTTGTATCACATTCACTTATGCACGTCAAATCGCTTATTTGGGAATTTGGAATAAGTACGAGATTTAATTCTTAAATACGGTACAATTACTCGTTAGTAGTTATAAACAGATAAAGATAGCTTTCAAGTATAAGATTTTTAACAAAACCTCGAATCGGAACAAGACGGTGTATGAGATTCGCGTATGAAAATAGGATTTATTAATTTTCAGACACTTCGTCTGTCTTTGTACGACAAAGGTATATCAGATTCATCGAACGTGCCCTTGATTCAATTTTTGTTGGGTATACAAAACTGTAGCTTACTTATAAGATGCATTTTCAAATTCTGACCGACATGAAAACTATTTTAATGCCTATTTAAGAATTAAACCACATATAATTCAAAGGTATCATTCGGATGGATTGATAAATGACAAAAAAATTACTATATTGTGTGATAAGGATTCAGCTTAAAAATTGCTTTGACATATCTATGAGTTATACTAATAGTGAAATTTGCGAGTTTAGATGCTTATTAGGGATTTGCATAGGGTTCATTTTCGCTACTCTACTGTTCAAATTTTAATAGGATTTGGTGTGGGTAAAATTATCTCTTTTACCATTTTCTATGGAGCAATCCGATGTAACACGGCCAAATGTAAAAATATGTTTTTTTTACAAACTTCACATACACACATGTCAACTACTGCTTACCTAAATCTACTGGAAGCGTCCATGACAATAGTTCTGACAGTGTCAATCTTAGTGACCTCGCTTTTACTGCCGGTGCACAGTTTATTGCGATTTCGTCCTTACTAATATTATAAATCGGAAAGTGAGTTTGTTTGTTTGTTCCGCTTTTACGCCGTAAATACTGAACCGATTGCTTTGAAATTTTGTAGACGTAAAGATAAAAGTCCGGATCAAATAATAGGGTACTTTTTATCTCGGAAAAATCGACAGATCCTACGGGATGCGCAATAAAGGCTTCGCTCAAAAACTACTGCACAGATTTTCATGCGGTTTTCATCAATAGATAGAGTGATTCTTGAGCAAGGTTTTGCGGTATTATTTATCTCGGAAAAACGGATAGCCCCACGGGAAGCGCGATAAAACCTTTGCGCCATAAACCGACTTCCGCGCATATGTAGCCGTGGGCAAAAGCTACGAGTATGACCCTTAACCCTCTATAGACCCAATCCCGAAATCCACACAGGCGAAGCTGCGGGCAGAAAGCTAGTTTTATATAAAATAAAATTATTATTTTGAAACTCAGTCAGTGTTAATAAATGTAATAGTATAACATTTAGCAATGATATCAATTTAGTTAATGGGATAAAAAATGTTGTCATTTTGATTTAGTTAATGGGTTAATAAGATCTAAGGGTTGGGTTCAGCAATACACCGAAACATGCATTTCTTATTTCCTGGAAGATTTATTTTTAAGCTGAGCATTGTTGACCTTCCCCCCCAAAACGTCTGATGAAAATCCTTGATTCCCGTATAGGTACGTATATTTAGAGACCCAGACGATTACAACTTTTACCTGTTTATAACGTAGTTTATAAATAAAGTTATTGATAATGTGTCGACTCATTTATGGCTGCCAGCATTTTGTTTGTTTCTCCTGAATTATCCTTTTACGATGACCGAAATAGCCGGACTGGATTGAAGCCAGCGCTCGGGGGCATCGTCGTTTTGTGAACAAAGATATTCATATTTTATAAATATGCCGTGTCATTGTGTTTGTCATGTGTTTTATAGTCGAATGGTTAGTACACCAGTTACAAGGTGTCACCATCTTTGAGCTCCCGGGTTCAAGACCAGGTGAGGGAAGATATTTGTGTGATAAATGTGAGCAGTACATTAGTCATATAGCAGCAGTATATTTTTATCTAAAATATTTAATATATGTATACAAGCCATAGAGAGCTTAGTTTTGGGCTAGACTAATTGGTGTAAGTTTAGGAAATATTTCTTTATTTATTATTTCTATGATCATATTTTTTAGGTTATTTATAGCGGGCGTTGCGGCCGTCACTTCCCTACGCATTTATTTAGTGTTATTAAATGATAAATCATTCATTCATCCATACACACCGCATTAGAAATGTAATTTAGTGTTATTAAATCATTCATTCATCCATACACACCGCATTAGAAATGTAATTTAGTGTTATTAAATCATTCATTCATCCATACACACCGCAGCAGAAATGTAATTTAGTGTTATTAAATCATTTATTCATCCATACACACCGCAGTAGAAGTGTAATTTAGTGTTATTAAATCATTCATTCATCCATACACACCGCATTAGAAATGTAATTTAGTGTTATTAAATCATTCATTCATCCATACACACCGCAGTAGAAATGTAATTTAGTGTTATTAAATCATTCATTCATCTATACACACCGCAGTAGAAATGTAATTTAGTGTTATTAAATCATTTATTCATCTATACACACCGCAGTAGAAGTGTAATTTAGTGTTATTAAATCATTCATTCATCCATACACACCGCAGTAGAAATGTAATTTAGTGTTATTAAATCATTCATTCATCCATACACACCGCAGTAGAAATGTAATTTAGTGTTATTAAATCATTCATTCATCCATACACACCGCAGTAGAAATGTAATTTATTGTTATTAAATCATTCATTCATCCATACACACCGCAGCAGAAATGTAATTTAGTGTTATTAAATCATTCATTCATCTATACACACCGCAGTAGAAATGTAATTTAGTGTTATTAAATCATTTATTCATCCATACACACCGTAGCAGAAATGTAATTTAGTGTTAGTAAATCATTCATTCATCCATACACACCGCAGTAGAAATGTAATTTAGTGTTAATAAATCATTCATTCGTCCATACACACCGCAGCAGAAATGTAATTTAGTGTTATTAAATCATTCATTCATCCATACACACCGCAGTAGAAATGTAATTTATTGTTATTAAATCATTCATTCATCCATACACACCGCAGCAGAAATGTAATTTAGTGTTATTAAATCATTCATTCATTCATACACACCGCAGTAGAAATGTAATTTTTATACAAAGCTTTTATTTCTGCAGCCAAGAGGTTTAGATTTAGCAGTTAGATATTTTACAGATAAGTCTATCATTTTGTGACCGTTTATGTTGCTATTCCTATTTTTATATATACGTTTATATATTACTATGCGTAAATAAATTGTATAACAAAAATAAAACAAATTCATATTTAACTGAGGACAACAATAACATATTTGAGAATTGGGACAATAAGTACGGTCAAGATAAACCGTTATCTATATGCCCTTTTTCGATAGGGTTAAGTGAACACCTTGGCACCAAAATAATATATAGAACACGTTATCAAAAATGAGGTCACCCAGTCCATCAGTACTTTTATTCATTCAGTAGTTTTATTTTATCCGTTTCTCCGTCATTTACTTATTATAATAATATTTTCGTATATGTATATAATTGTTTACTAAAGCGTTCCAGTATTTTATATGATTGTGCACAACATAATTAGCATAGGCGACATACAGAGTGGAAAGTTTCAATGGGGCAGTCAAGGGAGGTACCTTAATAGTTGTAGCTACAAGAAATTGGTCTTAGGATACTATCTATCCATAATTAAAAAAAAAATACCATTCACAGATATTAAAAAAAATGTACGGTTAGCAAGAAAATTTGCGTTTTTTACGAAAACTTTTTTGATGCCAATCCTGATGTTGATCCTGTTCCGTATGCTGATCAAAAAGTTCTATGGGACCAACTGAGGTTTCAGGACTAGAAAAGTCACAAATAAAAAAAAAAACTCGATTGTTTAAATTATGGATGGTTGTTTTTTATTCGTTCACGTAAAAACTACTGAATAGATTTTAATAGAACTTTACAATGATATAGCTTATACATACATCAGAATAGCACATAAGCTGAATTTATGTATATTAGCGTCGCATATAAAAGAAGTAACATTATGACATAAAAATTATCACATAAATACTACACCACATAGTGTAACACAAAGTCGCATTCTCTGTCCCTATATATGTATGCTTAAATCTTTAAGACTACGAAACAGATTTTTATGCAGTTTTATAAATATAAATATAGTGATCGAAGAGGAAGGTTTATTTTATATGTATAACTAGCTTCCGCCCGCGGCTTCGTTAGTATTAGTTTTTGTCAATCCTGAGGGCCTAGACAAGATACCTTTCGATAATCGTAATCGCATCGCTAACATAAAAAATGTATGGTATTGACATAACCACTCGAAAAATCAAGCGATCGGTTATGTCAATACCATACATTTTTTACTTTAGCGATGCGATTACGAAAATAGAAATGCATCTTGTCTAGGCCCTCAGGAGACCTATTTTTGAATTACGAATGCGATTTCGAAATCACCGCTGACTAAACAGTCAGCGGTGACTTTGAGGTCACGGATTCCTAAACATCCAATTTTTGAAAGTCGATCGCAGAGCTGCCAACATAGATAAAGTACACACATAAACGTAAGAGTTCGGTTCCACGCAGAATGTAGCTGCTGCCGGTTATTGCCGGCTTAACCATTGGTTTTTATGTATATATGCTACATTCATATATATATATATATATATAGACTGAAAAATCAACACATCAACTTCAGACTCTAGTCAATAAGTTCTCTAAACAAAACACAGATAACATTTCCACAAGTATGACTTGATTACGAGTGGATGAGGGCAGTCATAATGAAATCATATCCGTGACTAAGGCAGTCACATAAGTGATTCAAAAATACGAATTATTGAAAATCGGTGATTATTAGTCACATCGGTGATTTCGAAGTCGCATTCGTAATTCAAAAATAGGTCTCCTGGACCCTTATATCTAAGGTACCAAGATTTGAGAAAAAATTCAAAATCAGTCATTATTTGTCGTAAAAAGTAAATGACAAAAAAATGTAATTTCCATGATATCCCACATCGGTAAGAGATAGACATATACCATCGCAAAGTTTTCTGTAGACCTTTTCAATGTGTACAATACTTAGTACAGTATTTTGATAAATCTCGTAGGGTTCAGCCTGCGTTTGCAGTGTAAACGGAAAATATGTAATTATTTATGATATCACATTAGAAACCTCAAAAATAACGGTATTTCTCCACTATTTAATGGATGTTATCCCAACTAATATTATTAATGCGAAAATAACTCTGTCTGTCTGACTGTTACGCTTTCCCGCTTAAACCTCGCAACCGATTTTGATGAAAGGAGATAATTTTTTTAGGCCCACTAGAAAACGGCAACGTTTATTGATATTACTGAACTCTAAAATATCAATTTATTATTAAAAGCAATTGCACGATATTATGAGTAAAAATGAAACGGGAATAATAAAATCAATTAATTAAACTTAGTAATGACTTTTGACATTTGAGGTAAAGGAACTAACGTTTTTTAAATCAAAATGAACGATGATTTAATATATATACAAATAATATATAAATATAATAATAGACTAAGGATAGTGTATTATTTCTTTTTTATTTTATTTAAAAGTATTCAACTCTCAATAATTATTTTAATACTATTTTAGATTTTTTAACTATTAGTTCGTCAGTCCTGTATCGTCGTGAAACGGAACGCGTCATCCTTTTTGACAGCGACAGAATACCTACACTGACATCCAATTGACGTCGGTTTGTTTTCAACCGAATTCTGTGTTTACGTTTCCAACGGCTTGATTTCGTTTTCTTTCCCGTATCCAGTTTTTAGAATGCAAAAAAAAAACGATTTCGGGCGTTTGGTAGTGGCCAAAGAAGATTGTATCTTTCAAGAATAAAAAAGTGTTAAATAACATTTACATAAAAAACAATTTGAATACAAATCAAAATAAAGCTACTAACTACTAAGAATTTTTAGGTTATTTATTCTTCATGTTTATATTCCCATATTCCCGTTAGATAAAAACAAGCTAACGTTTAACGTATGTCTCATTAATAAACGTTACATTTTGTAGTGGGCCTATTCTCCATACAAGAAAAAAATATCTCCTTTAAACAGTGTGAGTTTTGTGGTGTTATTCGGAAATTTCCAAAATGTTCTGATCAGAATCAAAAAATTTATTCTTTAAATAGGATTTATACAATCACTTTTGAACGTCAAAGTTTTATGCCATCGGTTCACAAGTCTTCCGCGGGGGGCCTTGTACAGGAAAGAACAGCAAGAAAATTAAACCAGCTAAAAGCTCACAGAACTAGCAGGGTTGCCTAAGGCATATTCACCTTATTCAGGGTAGGCTCATCCCCTTGAAGGTGGCTTATAAAATATCCATTGCTATCACTTATAGCCTCAGAGTTGTCTGATATCTCAATCACTGACTATTTTCAATTACGTGCAGATCCATTCCATCCCTTCAGCGGCGGCGAAAGTAATTATCTGACACTCATAGGTTAAGGAAGAAATCGTGAGGCAATCTGCATACACCTGTGAAATTTAATACTTGTAGCCAACCACTGCACTGGCCCAGAGTGTCCTTGACTATGGCCCAATCACCTTAATATATTTAGGATAGCCTCGTGCCCCTGGGTAGGAAGGTAATGGCTGATTATTCCTTCAAAGTTTGCCATACAAACTAATCTAACGTCTGATCCGTGCAGTGATTGATTAAATACGAGAATATGCTAGAGCCTTAATATGAAAAAGAGAGAGAATTGGCATAATTAACTAGATATTAGATAATTATGAAATTAAACAAGGGCATCGCCTTTTTATGTTGCTTGTCAATAAAAGTTCCTAACTTTATAACCTATGTATGTTCTACAGCAGTTAGGGTCTGCAGTATCTACACAGTATCTGACGCGAGATAAATTTCTTGACAGAATTGTGTTCGGTATGCCAATGAATTAATTGAATTGTGATAAAAATCGACAACTTAGTTATAATTAGTAATATGTATTCCATTTATTGATGTAATTAAAAAAAATAATGCAATATATAAAAAAACATTAATTGATTTAACAGTTCGTTGAATGTTCTCAGCAAATAGTCCTCGGCAGACATTCCAAAATGTTACGCAGCGAGAACTATTTTAAACTACGTGCCTTCAGTAACTAGATGAGATTAACTAGCAGTTAGAGCTATTCCAACGCTATTTGTAACGTCGCGACGCATTCCCGCCTCTGCATTTAGACATGGCGGCCAGAAATGGCAGCAAATGACTCGGCAATTTGTCGATTCATTGGAAATAGATTACGAAAAAGTTTTTTGCAGAATCCAACTTGCCTCAGAGGATGTTTTTTCCAAAGTGAGTTAGTAAGTTTTTTGAAAGTTTTTCTGAATATTTTGGGAATCTAATACTTATCTTCTAGCTTGATAATAATCTAATTTATAGACACAGTGCGTAAGTGACCCAAAAGTATTACACACTTATTCCTGATGACAATCGTAGAAATATCGAATATCTTATATATAAAAATGAATCGCAAAATGTGTTGGTAAGCTCATAACTCAACAACGCCTGGACCAATTTGGCCAATTCTTTTTTGTTAATGTTCGTTGAAGTTCAAGGAGGGTTTTTACAATGAGGAAAATTCGAATAATTATCGGAAATACCCTAAAAACAGCCCTTTTATTTTCCCATGCAAACGTTTTCTAACTAAAACGTACAGTCGAATTGAGCTTTATTGTTATTGTATAAAGTTCATATTGCAAGCACTCACTGTTGTCTAAGCAATGAAGGTGTGTTCCTAACATCAAAGAGTCAATTTGCGCTTTATTAACGCTACATATAGTTGGAATTAAATCATATCTATCAAAACAGTGTGCGTGCTTGCGTTGGAGCACAGAATACACCGTTGGAGGATTTAATGTCACGTTCCAAACTTGAATAGCCACAAAATGTAATAGGTCATTTAGACTTTTTTTGCGATTTGGTTGGCTATGCGACATTATCTATAAAATAATTAGGAACAAAAAACTGCCACTGTACAAATCTTTTTGACAGGACGAAGTCTGTCGGGTCCGCTAGTTAAACTATATAAATTTAATTTTATCGTTGAAATATCAATTGTTACCCGCATAATTTCTGTGCGACTGCAATACATTGAAAGAGTTGAATCTTTTGTACCGGTTCTGCAAAGATCCAACGCGTAAAGGCCATTGCAGCAAAATTTAATTAAAACCATAACACATGGAGAATACTAATTTGATTTAATCTCTATCTACACCATAAAAAATGCAGCTAAAGACTATACCCAGTTAGATGCACAGAAACTATTGTCATTACTGGTCAAACCATTTGTGGACTATTGCATTTCAATTTTGGTGCTAATGAAAACCGGAATATGGAAGAGACTTCGGTCACCTGCCTTCTCAAAGCCTCCTAATTGATTTATATATGGCAGATGGTGACTCGCCGCTTACTAAATGGGCCCCCCAAAAAGCAGACCAATATTGGTGCGAAGAGAGCAACATTGGTGTGAACGGCTAAGGGTGTAGAGAGGTGTGTCTGCGACAGCGATCGAGACGCCGTCGGCGTTATGACATTATTCCACTTTGCCCGGCTGGTTAAGGCAAGACAGGCGGGTAACAGTAAATATTACTACAATTTCACAATTAAATCAATTATGTAATCAATATCAAATATAATTCCATGACATATTTAGTAATAATATACATTATGCATGAAATCCAGTACCATATGGACGTGTGAAAAAAGTGTTATGTACTTTGTATCAATTTCAAGCGAGCCTGACTCACTTTGTTCTTGACATTTTGAACCATGCCTAATTTTGGCAAGGGTTTTCGGTCAGGGCTGTCCAGTACGTAATTATTGATGCGGCGCATGTGTTGATACGTGATGGATAAAATGAACATATATTTGGCTCACAACGATTTTTGTTCGTACATTATCTGGTTACGTAGAGTTTTTACTGTAGGTACAGTTTCACTGTTTACTATAGAAGTTGACCTTGAGACAACTCTTATATCAGTAGTAATAGCGGATTTTTGTGGTTTACGTGTCAAAAGCAGCAGCAGATCCAGTTAAACAATTCTAGACTGGCTAGATAGTATTTTAATTAGGTGTGTAAGTGATGGATGACAAACGTCGCATAAATCTTAAAAAATGTGTATCAGAAAAATTTTAAGAGGAACTCTTATGTGCAAGTTGTGCATATACAACAAAACACAGACGAATATAAGATTTTATGCAATAGGGATTTGGCGAAACGAAATATTTTCTACAAAAAACATCAACATTGTGTAAAACTAATATTAAGGGCCTATTAAGACCCGGGCTGCACACTCTCAAAACGAATTATATCGAAGTTATTTAATAACTATTCGAAAATAAAGTCAAACTTGATCCGTTTTATAATAGCGGTGGACACAATGGCCAAATTATGTAATATTCTGATCGACCGAGCTATGGCTACGCTCTAGAAATAATTCGAACTTTTTCGGATCTTCAAGAAACGGTTTCCTGCTCACGTAGCATGAGCAACCAAACAAGATGTATAAATCATGGATTTGTGATATAGCCGCCATCTTGAAATTTATTATTTATAATTTTGATAGTTTCAGGAGACTTTGATGCATTCAAGAGAGATTGCTGCATCATATCGCATTTCGGTGGTCGCGCTGCGAGAGACACATTGATATCTTGGCGTTTACTTCGCCCAACATATCCCTCTGGCGGTACAAAGAGGTAACGTTGCCAACATACTTTATAATATTATATATATTAAAGTTGTAAATCATTCTATTATAGTGATGCTTTTAACCATCCGTTTCTGCTTCTGTTTCTGCAACTTTTATAACAAAGATTTAAACGGAAGTTTACCGCCGACGGCTGAGAGATACGCATGCGCCGCTCGAGGCGCGTGCGAGTCGCTGGAAGGTTGAGCGCGCGGGAGAGGGGTCAGCCAGCGAGCCGCGCAGGCACTGCTCTCATTTGTTTGTTATATGTAAACTAGCTTTCTGCCCGCGGCTTCGCCCGCATGTATTTCAGGATTGGGTCTATAGAGGTAGAGGTTAAGGATCATAGCTTTTGCGCACGGCTACATATGCGCGGAAATCGGTTTATGGCGCGAAGGTTTTATCGCGCTTCCCGTAGGCCTATCCGTTTTTCCGAGATAAAAAATACTACAAAACCTTGCTCAAGAATCACTCTATCTATTGATGAAAACCGCATAAAAATCTGTGCAGTAGTTTTCGAGCGAAGCCTTTATTGCACATCCCGTGGGATCTGTTGATTTTTCCAGGATAAAAAGTACCCTATTATTCAAACCGGACTTTTATCTTTACGTCTGCAAAATTTCAAAGCAATCGGTTCAGTAGTTACGGCGTGAAAGCGGAACAAACAAACAAAGTCACTTTCCGATTTATAAAATTAGTAAGGATAAGGATAATATATATAAATAATCTAGATTTGGTGTGTTTTGAGTTTATATTTGTAATTACATTTGTAAATTTGTTTTTTTTTTTGTTATATTATTTACACTTCCGTTTCTGCATCCGTTTCCGTTTTCGTTTCTGCTAAAATTTACTTTTGACTTTTGATTCCGCTAAGACACTTCCGTTGCATCACTATTCTTTTACAATAAATATTTGGTATCAGAGTTCAAAAGTCGTTTTGAATCACCGTGATCGCATTGACAGCATCCAACCTGACGTTGATGACGTCATTTCGCGTTTACGACGACCATGCCTCGGATTGTAATCGCTGTGTAATGCGGAAAAACGTTAAAAAGTGTCACGGTTTATTGTGATTTAATAATTGTGACATATGACGAAAACAATACAGAGCTTTCAGTCATTCCGCACGAGGTAGAAAGAGCTAAAAATGGTCGGTTTGATTCATTATTCACGTAATGAAGAACGTCAACATGATTGTCAGAGAATTAAGTGTGACAGCTTAAATAAGCAACTGTCATCTGTCGATTTTACTGTTTGTTTTTGTCCCATTTGAAACAGCTACAAGCGCTCAAGGTACTAAGAGTGCTGTAAAATCATTTAAAATGTACTCATTGTCGCAACACATTCTACTAACTTCTACTCAGTAAAGTTCAAAAAAATGTATAGGCATATCGATATCAACATACCGTAACTTTCATTTTAAGAAACCAGACATATAAAAATATCGTAACTTTAATAAAAATAATAAAGGTCGTTGTTAGTTCGCGTGGGCGCGGTCGTTGACCGCGTGGTTCAGTTAAATAGTAAATCCGAACAAGATTAACGCATAGGCACATACGGTAGCACGTTGACTTTACATGTTGGCCTTGACACAGCTTTTATGTCGCTAGCAACAGTGATGATTTCATTCTGGAAGTGTTACGATTCACGTGCTGTTGAGTGTACACACAGTTCGGGTTTGTCGCATGAGTTTTATGAGCCTTACAAGGTCCGATTGAAACGGGCAGGTTTCGTTATGTTATCACTGAACGAAGATGTAATCAAGACGTACAAATCGAAGATTATAGCCTTATAGCATTGCAGTACGTGGGCCAAAAATAATCTGGGCAGCTTCCAAGCTACGTAGAAACCTATTACTGGAAATTAGACCTACTATTCCTGTTTGCGTTCGCACTCGTAAACTAACTTCAGTACATCCAACCCTGACATGAACACTCGTGTACTGGAGGTAAAATCATTGTCAGACAAACTTGGTGGAAAACTACATATGTAGCTCTTCGGGTATGCCAATGCTCCATTGCATGGTCTATCTATACTTTCTATGCTGTCGAGATTTTTTAATGTTTTGTTTTTCTTTAGTCATACGTAGGTATTTCTATGCTGATATGCATCACTGCGACCTATTAAGATCTATTGTGACCAGCCTCCTATGTAGGTTCTATGTAGGCCCTACAGTAGCTCCCTTAACTGGGCACTGACCAAGAAAGATAGGATGTTCCCAGTTCGGATTGTTTTTATTTCATCTGGGTCAAGGATGTGTTTCCCGAGGTGTCTGTTTCTTTTGTGAATCAGCGGTTCACAGTAGCACAAGAGGTGTATTGGTGTTTCATGCTCTTGTTCGCAGACTCTGCATGTGTCAGTGTCCTTAAGTTTCATGTTGTAGAGGTGTCTATTCAACTTGCAGTGGCCGGTCAAAGCCCTAACCATCACGCTCAAGTTACTCCTGTTAAGTTTTAATAGCTCGTCAGTGCGTTTGCGAGAGTATGGTTCGATTAGTGCTTTTCTTTTTATACGTACGTAACTAATATATATAACTTACATTAATCAGCCTAGCCCAAAGTAAGGTCTATAGACTTGTGTTATGGGATCTAGGGTAACGGTAATAAGGGGCAATAACATACATATATTATACATATATAAATAAATTCGGTAGAAATATATAATAACAACCATGACTAAGATACAAATGCAGGCATTCATCACGCAAACATCTGCCCCCATCGGGACTCGAACCCGGGGCCTCAGAGATGGGCTTCAGAGTTTCTTGCCTTTTCTTCTCGAGAAAGCTCTCCCAATTTCCGAACAGGTGTCAAGTCAATATTATTTTTTCTTATTCGTACGTACGGACAAGGTTTTTGTTTTTTTTAAGCTTTTTTTTTGTTTTGTCTGTTGACGTCAATAAGTGCCTGTAAAGGTCTATGTTGAATAAAGATTATTTTGATTTTGATGATTTTTGCCTTGAAGCCGCTCGACTGCGGAGGTATGTATTAACATAAATTATTCTACAGAACCCATTGAGTTTTACAACAACACACTTCACCAGATTATTTGTTACAACTGTAGTATCACATAATGGTGTGGTACAAATCACCCACCCATGACGGACGCATCTCGGCGTGGGTCGCTGAACAAGCCGCTAGAAATAGTCAAAGAAATAATAAGACACGTCATTTCTCGTATCGATTGCTATCCAGTTCGTAATCGATGATTCGATGGTCGGTACGATAACGAGTAATCAATTATTCATATTGCATACGTCGATCATTACTGTACGTAGATAAAATCTACCTGCGATATATGCACCGATTAATAAGTCATTGTTAATTTTTTTTTATACAAATTTTTCACACAATTAAATATGTAGCTGTATGTAAAGGGGATTTTATTTCCGGGACACGATGAAACTTTGAAATGATCAGAATCATCAGAATTATACATAGGCTACCATTTATAAAGATATACGCCACGCTAATACAAGCTACTGGAAATACTAATTCTGAGCGGACGAAGTATAACAACATTTCGAACCTCACCTCTTGCGTACTCCTTTTTAGGGCACCAATACGCGCGCTTTAACTGGGAGAGGCGTTGTAAGGCTCTCGTTTTGATTTCCTATATCTCGTTGTGATATAATAAAGTAGAATTTCCTATATCTCGTTTTCATATAATAAAGTAGAAAATCAATCAGTTCAATATTTTGAAACAATAATATTTAATTATGAATGACGAAAAGAGATAAAACAAACGTGAAATATTTTGTGTTGTGTATTTTTTTTATCGTTTATGCGTAATAAAATGAAATTAAATATATATTTCTATTATATAACTTAGCAGTAGTAGGAAACTTCCCAAAACATCTATTAAAACATATTCCAATCAAATAACGTATTATAAGAGTAGCGCGTACGCGGCATTCGAAGCTATGCAGTTATCAACTTTATTATCTTTCAATAAAGCAACCGTTATGCACAAGTAACCTATATATATTTACGTCGTAAATCACATTGATGTGAGCATAAACAAAATTCCACACAAAACTTTACAAATATAATTAAAATCTCTTAATACAGAAAACATGTCTAGTGGTGGCAATATGGAGTGTGTTCTACGCGTTCATACTACACTAAGTCCAACCAAATTAAATCAAAATTCAATTTATTCAACATACTCGTCCAATACATGCACTTATAGATGTGATTTTTTTTAGCAGATGTGTATATAAAAATGTGCATGTCTATGCAAAATACAAGGAAAAATCATTGGCACAACACTTGTTCGGAAATTGAAAGAGACTTCTTAAGAAGAACAGGCAAGAAGACTTGAAGGTCCATTTTTATGTAAGTACATCATACAAAATACAGTTTATAAAATTAGAATGATTTAAAGTAGGTAGTTATATAACAAATATATATTAATTCTAGGAAAGTACCGATTGAAACACAAAGGTTATATATACGAATTAAAGTGAATAAGGAATGTTAAAAAAAAAGCAAATCAATTGTTGCGGATCCCCAAACTTTTTACTGTTTATTTAAATTCTTTTGAAGTATTGTGACATATTGTTTGATGTTTTTTTACTGTCAATAAAAATAGTCGTTTGGATATTTGCCTTATTTTTCTAAATAGTTATTTTAAATTATTTTATATAGTGGCGACCGTGATTTTGAGATGGAAAAGGCAAAACAGGAACGATCTGTAGCCAGACGGCTGTTTTCTATGTGTAGTAACAAATTGACAGACCTTTTGGAGAACGGTGACAAAATTTCTATCGCGGCAGAGTTTGCCAAATTTTCAGATCGTTATAATAATCTAGTGAGAATTCAAGATCATATTTTGACGCTATGGTTAGACGACCCTGAGAAAGACGAGGAAGAATTTGACGCCGACTTGAACTCCGCAGAAGAATACATAGATAAATGGTTTGTTCTTAAACAAAAAGTACACGAATACATGGAAAACTTAAATTTGACGTTAAAGGCAGATATGAATTGTGCATTTTTAGCATCCAACAAAGGTCAAAGCCCAAACCTTCGGCTTCCAAAATTGGAACTAACGAAGTTTGATGGCACCATTAGTAAATGGCTTGCGTTCTGGACGCAATTCAAGAAAATACATTCAGACGATCACTTAGATAACGACGAAAAGTTTCATTATTTACTTCAGTGTATGGAACAAGGCTCGAGTGCCCGTGAACTTATAGAAAGCTTTCCACCCACGGGTGACAATTATCATAAAGCCATACAACAAATGAAGGATCGATTTGCTCGTGATGAAGTCATTATTGAACATTATGTTCGTGAATTACTACAGCTTGTATTAGCACAAACAAAAGGCACATTAAAACAGTCATTGAGGAGTTTGTATGATAAATTGATGACCCAGATATTGGCTTTGGAATCATTAGGGGTGACTCAAGATAAGTATGCGTCATTCTTATATCCCTTAGTAGAGTCGGCCTTACCAGAAGACATACTTAGAGCCTGGAGTCGATCACACCTGTATGCTACACCTGACAAAGGTACACCCTTATCCTTACTTCTTACGTTTGTGAAAGGTGAAGTAGAAGCTGAAGAACGTATTCGACTATCGAGATCTGGATATACCGACAAATATTCACCTTCCTCACCAACAGCTGCATTTTTAACAAGTAATGTGAGTAAGACAAACGATAAACAAAATAATAAATATTTACAGTCCGAACAAATAAAAGTTAGAGAATGTCTTTGGTGTGGAAAAATGTCACATTCGAGTTCGGAGTGCATTGACTAAGACCTTAGAAGAGCGAAAAGAGTTTATAAAAAGTAAGAATGCTTGTTCTATTTGTTTATTGAAAGGTCATAATTGGAAGAAATGTAGAAAATATCCAAAATGCGTCTTATGTAGTAAAAGACATTTTACTATAATGTGTGGAAACCTCCCAAAGGACAAACATGATTGCGAGCCCTCTACTTCTGCAACAAACACTGATCAAAGTGCATTATATCAAACGATTAGTTCGAAAACCGAAACTGTTCTATTACAGACGCTGAAAATAAAGCTGATAAACGGAAGTAAAGAACTCATTGTTCGCGCTTTATTAGACTCAGGTGCTCAGCGTTCGTTTGTCAAAAGTGAAGTTGCAAAGAAGCTGCAAATGGAAAAAATTGAATGTAGAGAATTAAGTCACGCATTATTCGGAGGAAACATCACAAAAAAACGTAAACTGAACATCTATGAAATAACTGTACGAAGTCTAGATGATAAATATGGAAGAAAATTTAGAGTTATTGAGCAAGATAACATCTGCGGTGACCTACCTAAGTTGAAAAGGGGCAGTATATTAACTCAGTTACAAAACTTAAATATAACGTTAACTGATTGTGTTGATGAAGTAACTGAGATAAGTGTGCTAATCGGTTCTGATGTTTTAGGTGGTTTGTCTACGGGACGATCGATTCAGCTGGATGATGACCTTTTAGCCGTTGAAACCAAACTGGGATGGACGTTGCAGGGGCCGGCAGTCGGTGTACATTGCTCTCTGGGTAACGTAGGCACATTCGCTGTAAATAACACACACTCTTTTGATGTGGATGACTTTTGGAGGTTAGAGACCTTAGGTATTAGGGAAAAGTCAGAAATAGATAGCGATCAAACGTTAAATTTAGATATACTAAAATCTTTTAAAAACTCTATACACGTAAATGGAGAACAACGCTATGAAATAAACTTACCTTGGAAACCTATTTCAAGTCTTCTCGATACTAACTATAGCTTAGCTTTAAAGCGCTTAAAGTCAACAACTACAAAACTTATTAAGTTAGGCATTTTAGATGACTATAACTTAGTTTTTAAGGAGTGGTTGGACAGTAACATCATAGAGGAAGTAAAAAATGATACGCCTACTAGTGGTCATTATATGCCTCATCACGCTGTAGTGAAGGAGTCAAGCCTTACTACAAAGATAAGACCGGTTTTTGACGCGTCCGCTAAAGATCGAAATGGTTTGTCTCTGAACGCGTGTTTAGAGAAAGGTATAAACCTGATCGAATTAATTCCAAAATTGCTTATACAATTTAGAAGGAACGCTATCGGGGTGTCCGCCGATATTAAACAGGCATTCCTTCAAATATCGGTAAATCCGTGCGACCGCGACTATTTAAAGTTTCTTTGGTGGCGGGATATAAATGAAAACGAAAGGGTACTTAAGGTTTTTAGACATCGGCGCGTAGTATTTGGCGTCACAAGCAGTCCTTTTCTGCTATCAGCCACAATCTTGCATCACCTTGAGCAATTTGACAGTATCACAGCAGCCAAATTGAGAGCATCATTTTATGTCGACAACTGCGTGCTCAGTTTGAAAAATGAAACTGAAATGCAATGTTTCATATACGAAGCTAAGAAGCTAATGATGAAAGGTATGTTTGAGCTTCGCTGCTGGGTAACGGGTCCTATTATTACAGATGATCAAGTATCCACTATATCTGTTCTTGGAGTCATGTGGGATCCTCAAAGTGACGAAATGTTCTGCAAAATACCTTCCCTTATCACTAAGAGAGAAGAAAAGGCAACGAAACGCACTATACTTTCTGCAGCACAAAGCGTTTTTGACCCTATCGGCCTTGTATGTCCTACAACCATCATTCCAAAATTGGTCATACAAAAGTGTTGGATACTTAATGTCGATTGGGACCAAGAGCTGCCTGAAGATCTCGAGAAGGTCATAAGAGATTGGCTTCAACAGTTACCTTGTTTGAATTCGTGTCGCATAGCTAGACCACTAAGCTGTTTTGATTTAGACAACAGCATAAATACTGTTCATATATTTAGTGATGCTAGTCAAGCCGCCTATGCTGCTTGTATATTTCTTCGATCTGAGTATAGAGGCAGTATAAACGTACAACTGGTCATGGCGAAATCAAGAGTAGCGCCGACAAAAGCAATTACCATTCCGCGCTTAGAATTAATCGCTGCTTTGATGGCCGTAAGACTCTATATAGAAGTAAAAAAAGGTCTGGACTTAAATTGTAAAGAATATTATTGGACTGATTCCAGTATCGTTTTAGCATGGATTAGACGTAAGGTAGGACTTAACATTTTTGTTCATAACCGTATAAACGAAATTACAAATAGCACTCTCATTTGCGATTGGCATCATATCCCAGGCGAACATAACCCAGCTGACCTGCCTTCTAGAGGTTGCACCCCGGAGCACCTTTTGAAGAGCAGATGGTGGGAAGGCCCGGAATGGTTAAAAGAAACGCCTGAGAAATGGCCAATCTCAAACTGTAAACCTGATTTAGAGCAGGTAGAGAAAGAGGTAAAAAAGAGTTGCTTAATTGTCCACACTGATAAATTTTCTGATCGTTTTTCTAATTTTAGTAAGTACCCCAAAATCGTTAGAATGGTTGGTTGGATATTACGGTTTATATATAATAGTCGTCGTTATATCAATCAAAGGAAATCTGGTGATCTATGTACAGAAGAATATATACAGGCAGAATATTGTTTATTAAAATTATTGCAATCTGATTTCTTTTCCGATAACGATAGCTTACATGTAAAATTTAAATTAGAAACCTTCAGAGATGATAATAATTTAATAAGAGTTAAAACACGACTAACTTTACGAGAAGACACTTATAATTTTAAATATCCGATTTTAGTACCAGGTCAGAGTATAATCGTCGAACGCCTCGTTACTCACGAGCACATTCGTAATCTCCACGCTGGATCACAAACTTTAATAAGTATATTACGCGAACATTATTGGATAGTTAGTATAAGAAGATTAGCAAAGAAAGCGGTAAGACAGTGCGTAATTTGTAGACGTTATAGCGCTAAAGCCTGTTCAGCACCCAATCCTCCACTTCCAGTTGACAGAATACACTGTGGTTCTGCTTTTGAAGTCACTGGTATAGACCTGGCGGGTCCTTTAATGCTTAAATCTGGTTCAAAGTGTTGGATCGTATTATTTACTTGCGCAACATATCGTGCAGTACACTTAGAAATATGTACATCATTGAGTACCTCAGATTTTCTTTTAGCATTACGCAGGTTTGTTGCGAGGAGAAATAATGTAAAAATAATATATAGTGATAATGGCACTAATTTGAGAGGTGCTAGCAACCTCTTACGTTCCATCGACTGGGATGAAATATCCGTCAAGTTGCTTTACAGAAAATTATATGGCGCCATATACCTCCTGCAGCGCCATGGTGGGGAGGATTCTGGGAACGCCTTATTAAGGTTGTGAAGGAGACATTAAGGAGGGTTCTTGGAAAGGCAGCTTTGCGGTATGAGGAACTCGAAACGGTGCTCTGTGAAGTGGGATCGTTGATAAACTCCCGCCCGCTAACTTACATCGCTGTTTCGAGTGAAAATGTAATACCTCTTACACCTTCGATGTTTTTAAACGTAGGCTCGACTAACAGTTTCGATACTGATCTCTTTAGTCGACTGAGTGGGCCGGTACTGACCGCTAGGTGGCGCTATCTAATTAAGTTACACGATGATCTGAAGCAACGCTTTCGGAGCGAGTACTTGTCTCTATTAGTCCAAAAGTCCTCCAGTACATTATCACGAAGTAATTTAAAGGTAGGTGATGTGGTCGTTGTAGGTTCAGATGATAAAAAGAGAGTTAATTGGCCACTCGGTGTAATATTAGAGATTGTCGCAGGAACAGACAGTCATTGCCGAGTAGCACGCGTCAAAACTCAAGCAGGAGTGCTGCTTAGGCCATTTCAACGTCTTTATCCCTTAGAGGTCCCCAGGAGCAATGTATTACTGTTGCCGGCTCTTCCTCGGCCGCGTTTTGTTTATAACACCGCTAGCAGTCGATCGTCTCGCAGATGAGAGTTTTTTGTTTTTATTTAATTCGCAGAGTGCTTGTGGTTTGTGTTTGTTTTTTAGCGTTCCGTATAACGCAAGGCGGGGAGGATGTTGCGGATCCCCAAACTTTTTACTGTTTATTTAAATTCTTTTGAAGTATTGTGACATATTGTTTGATGTTTTTTTACTGTCAATAAAAATAGTCGTTTGGATATTTGCCTTATTTTTCTAAATAGTTATTTTAAATTATTTTTGTAAGTACATCATACAAAATACAGTTTATAAAATTAGAATGATTTAAAGTAGGTAGTTATATAACAAATATATATTAATTCTAGGAAAGTACCGATTGAAACACAAAGGTTATATATACGAATTAAAGTGAATAAGGAATGTTAAAAAAAAAGCAAATCAATTTAAAATGGTGGAAACATCCGTACTGTGATACCCGTAATTGTCAACTAAATGATATTGATATCATTTTGGACAATAAATATAAATGTACTAATCTGTGGAGCAACTGCTCCTAAATGTCATTTAGTGTTAACTACATTAGGTAAATATCGCAACGGAATATTATAGGCTATAACAAAGACTGCACAGTTTTATAACAGATGCACTGAGAAAAAGAACATTAATGTGACAAAAGTTTTAATCAAGCATGGAAACATGAAGGCTGATAATGGTAATTGACATTTTTCATCCCAATAATTTATCTGTGTTTGTGACAGACACACTACGAGCTGACATCTGTCAAAATTATAATCCTCACAGATTATAGTGAGCGCTAGTTAACCGTACAAGCAGTAACAAGACAAGTGAGTGCTACCTACCGTTAATATTGGGCCTCATAAGCCTCATAATTGGATAACATGGGACATGTAAGCTTTTATCATGAAATACGCGTGGTCTTATATGCGTAAACCGTTATTCTATTAATAAAATGGCTTCCGCCTTAAATTTTGGTTCAGCGGTTAACCTTAAAAATAATTGATATTATGTTTTTTATAAAATATCACTTGTTTAGAATCACATTTAGATATTTACTGATTTAGAAAAATATTGCATACATTTCGTTAGAATTTCGTTGTAAAAGTTTATGAAGTTCGCATGACCTACTCAAACCGTTAGATAAACCAAGCATTCTGTTTTGTAATCGTCACTACGCGTACACACCATAGATCGCCAAATGTATAAATAACAGACGCAAAAATGACTAACGGAGACTGAATGTTCTGTGTATTTTTCTTATTGCTACAGCTTGCCTTTGTTCAAGTAACCTTCATCACACAACTCATATACGCCCCCACTGAGCGACACTAGGCTACCATAACTATATAGGCCGATTAGGCCTTAGTCAACCACTTTTACCTAGAGCGGATTGGGCGACTTGAATTTTGAATTACTTCGCAGGTTTTATTGGCCAGGTTGTCACACGATATTTTCCTTTAATGTAGATAAATATACGTTTGAAATTCGAAAACCAAATTGGTACTCAGCTCGACTTCGAGCCTCCAAAATTTCACTACTTACTCGAAATAAAACTAAAGTAATTAATTATATCTTAAGAAACAAACTTTTACAGCTATCCTGGCCGTTAGTTTAAGTATGAAGCTGTTAACTGTCAATATGGGACTTTATGATTTTAACCGAACAAGTTTAAAATAAATGTCTAACATCACTAAATGTGTCATACAAGCAAAACCGGCTGTCCTGCTTGAGACAGTTTTAGACACAAACGCAATTTTTGCATCAAACCGCGCGGAAACGCCTTTAAAACTAAATGTCGAATTATTATTGGATTTGGAAAGAACATATATAAGTATGGTAATGTCTAAAAAGTCGTTATGGCTATGAAAGTGGATGCGCGTGTAGGGGGTGGAAAACCAAAGAAAAATTAATGGACTGATGATGATGATCTGTTGAAAAAGGGAGTAAGTGTCGAAATGGATAGAGGAGACTGGAAGAGGCTATGTTGCGCTGACTCCAAATAAAATGTGGAACAGGACAAAAGAAAGATGTCTAAATAACGCTTGCATTAATCTATCTATAATTAATCTTAAAAACTTTTGATTCTCAACAACTCAAATGTGCCTCGGTACGTCATATAACTTCGCAGAACATTTAAACGATTGGACTATTTGTGAAATATTGAGTTACGCTAAAACTTTCACAGTTATACGATATAAGCGAGTTTGAATAATCTCGCTAATATAACGGACAAGATATCCGGATCCGTCAATATATTTATTTATTCAATGTTGATACATTTATATGTTAAGTTCTCCGCGAATATCTCAACCGTTATGTTTTGTCGGAATTTAACAGTTTATCTTTGTCACAGGAAATGCTGCGGCATTAAATGGTTTCTTTAAAGTAAAATGTCTCAGTTTTTGCTGTCAGTCTTGTTGAAAAAAATACTTCAAATAAATCTTGTCACGACACAAGTTGAAGACGACACGAAATAAGGCATTGCGACTTTTAACTTTATTATGAGGTAAATATGTATAATCTATGTTATAACAGTGTTATGTTAGTGTTTAATAGATACGCTTTTGGAGTATAAAGAACAATTCGTTTATGTTATTAAACATGCTACATATGTTATGGCACGTATACTATTACAGTTATCATCTACACATGAGACTCCTTAACCCTTTTGTTTTATAGACCACTTCCAGATCCGGTGGACCCTTTGCAGCATTATTACTAAGTAAAAGTGAAAGAAAGGTTGACAAGTCTCGATGTGACAATGTGAAGAAGTAATTAATTTTTCACTATCTAAATCAAAATAATTTACATGCACATGGCACGTATACTATTACAGTTATCATCTACACGAGACTACTTATACACTTTTGTTTTATAGACCACTTCCAGATCCGGTGGACCCTTTGCAGCATTATTACTAAGTAAAAGTGAAAGAAAGGTTGACAAGTCTCGATGTGACAATGTGAAGAAGTAATTAATTTTTCACTATCTAAATCAAAATAATTTACATGCACATGGCACGTATACTATTACAGTTATCATCTACACGAGACTACTTATACACTTTTGTTTTATAGACCACTTCCAGATCCGGTGGACCCTTTGCAGCATTATTACTAAGTAAAAGTGAAAGAAAGGTTGACAAGTCTCGATGTGACAATGTGAAGAAGTAATTAATTTTTCACTATCTAAATCAAAATAATTTACATGCACATGGCACGTATACTATTACAGTTATCATCTACACGAGACTACTTATACACTTTTGTTTTATAGACCACTTCCAGATCCGGTGGACCCTTTGCAGCATTATTACTAAATAAAAGTGAAAGAAAGGTTGACAAGTCTCGATGTGACAATGTGAAGAAGTAATTAATTTTTCACTATCTAAATTAAAATAATTTACATGCACATGGCACGTATACTATTACAGTTATCATCTACACATGAGACTCCTTAACCCTTTTGTTTTATAGACCACTTCCAGATCCGGTGGACCCTTTGCAGCATTATTACTAAATAAAAGTGAAAGAAAGGTTGACAAGTCTCGATGTGACAATGTGAAGAAGTAATTAATTTTTCACTATCTAAATCAAAATAATTTACATGCACATGGCACGTATACTATTATAGTTATCATCTACACTGAGACTACTTAACCCTTTTGTTTTATAGACCATTTCCAGATCCGGTGGACCCTTTGCAGCATTATTACTAAATAAAAGTGAAAGAAAGGTTGACAAGTCTCGATGTGACAATGTGAAGAAGTAATTAATTTTTCACTATCTAAATCAAAATAATTTACATGCACATGGCACGTATACTATTACAGTTATCATCTACACGAGACTACTTATACCCTTTTGTTTTATAGACCACTAGCTTTCTGCCCGCGGCTTCGCCCGCGTGGATTTCGGGATTGGGTGTATAGAGGGTTAAGGGTCATAGCTTTTGCCCACGGCTACATATACGCGGAAGTCGGTTTATGGTGCGAAGATTTTATCGCGCTTCCCGTGGGACTATCCGTTTTTCCGAGATAAAAAATGCCGCAAAACTCCTCAAGAATCACTCTATCTATTGATGAAAACCGCATAAAAATCTGTGCAGTAGTTTTTGAGCGAAGCCTTTATTGCGCATCCCGTGGGATCTGTCGATTTTTCCGGGATAAAAAGTAGCCTATGTTACTCGGGGAGAATGTAGCTTTCCAAAGGTGAAAGAATTTTTGAAATCGGTCCAGTAGTTTAAGCGTGAAGAGGTAACAAACAAACAAACAAACAAACAAACAAATAAACAAACAAACAAACAAACACACTTTCGCATTTATAATATTAGTTGGGATTTCCAGATCCGGTAGACCCTTTGCAGCATTATTACTAAATAAAAGTGAAAGAAAGGTTGACAAGTCTCGATGTGACAATGTGAAGAAGTAATTAATTTTTCACTATCTAAATCAAAATAATTTACATGCACATGGCACGTATATTATTACAGTTATCATCTACACATGAGACTCCTTAACCCTTTTGTTTTATAGACCATTTCCAGATCCGGTGGACCCTTTGCAACATTATTACTAAATAAAAGTGAAAGAAAGGTTGACAAGTCTCGATGTGACAATGTGAAGAAGTAATTATTTTTTTACTATCTAAATCAAAATAATTTACATGCACCCGCGCTTACATTTCTGCACCCCCATTTTTTGTCACGCCCAACTAGATTCCGTGGACCTCTGGGTGTTTACCTGGATAACTTTGGGAATCACTTATATACGCTGAGAATACCACAACAGATAACAAAGCGGGAAACGGCAGCAAATAAAAATGTTGGTCGTACAGTCGGAATCAACTTAAAAGATAATTCTTCACTTAACGTTTTTTGACTTTAGTTAAGGAAGGTCTTGAGCAAAGCTGTGATTTGATCTTTAATCAAATCTCTCACATACAGATTTGATATACATTATTTATTTATAGATTATTAGTCGGCAGTTCGTTCCGGTCGAGCCACTCGATCGTTATCGACACCAACATATCACCGTGGCACTTTGGTGGTATCCAAGAATTCTCGGCTTCTCCTCTACAGAGGCAAAAATATCCGGTGTGTGCATTATCATCATGATATTGGCGAATTAAAATTAATGTAAAATAATAATTTTTAGTTTGGATAACCCTTGTAAGGTAAAATTGATTGACTTAAACGACTGCCGACTCTTATAAGACCTTTATCGTCTATTAGGAATAATGATGTATCTAGAACTAATAATGTGCCATTTGGATATACATAGTTAAAAAATTCTGTGCGACAATTTCAATTACATATTTACATTTTAAAATAAATGTTATGAACAAATTTAAAACTAGTTATTAAACAAGAATATTATAACTTTAAGCGCATGTTCATGTTGTAATTAAATTAATAATTAATGAATTGATGAAGAAATAACAAATAAATGTTTATGATAAGTGTATTTAATCTAAATGTTTTATCGAGAATCTTGATAATTACATTAAAGAGCTTAAGGCTGAACACGCTCTTTTATTATATATGTTTTAGAATTTGCATTAAATACAACGTACGCTCGTATAGCTTTGTACATAAAAAGTTAACTAAAGTTATTACCGCGTTGTCGACTTATCCTCGGCGAATCCTAGGTCGACTATACGAAGTTTGGCGGTGGCTTGACCAGCTTGGTCGAGCCGGCCCTGGGGCACATGGCGGTCGAATCGCGAAAGCGCACCCCGCCATGTGCCACGGCCAAGACAACTGGGGGGGGGGGGGGTGTAGTGGGTAGGTCGGTCCTCTATGACCGGAGAGTCCCACACACGGCCGCGCCTTGCCAGCGCGGTGTCATGGTGCATTATATAACAAGTATGCCCACGACTTCGTCCGCGTGGAATCGTAATTTTAGGTAGCATTAGGGATGACTGAGAGTATTATAAACGTTAGAGTAGACAAATATAATCAGAAAGCTTCGAACTGCTAAGCTATTGCGTCATACATGATTTCTGTGTAGCTATAACCATTAAGGTTGCACACGCGGCGGAAATTAAAAATGGAGTAACTTCTCCTGTTTTCCCAACATTTTGATTTGATTTCCCTTCACTGCTCTGCTCCTATTGATTGTGATGGTGATAGGTATACTACAGTATAACCAGCTCGCATGAGTATGAAAAATAATTGTACCAAGTTTCGTTAAAATCTGTCGAGTAATTTTTGTTTCTATAACGGTTATACAGACAGACAAAAATTGTACTGATTTTTGTCTGTCATCAGTCATTACATTTTTGGCATCCCTAATGATAGTTATTTTGGAAATATATTTCATGTACAGAATTGTCCTCTATTATAATTACCTTTATTATAAGTATAGATATAATTTATGTATCCAGTACAGGCACAGTTTATCTTATCTTATCTTACGAGCGGGGCTGCTCCCATCGGGAGCTTGCGCACTTCGACCCTTGTTGGGTCTTTTGTGCTACCCCATGTGTCGGTTGTGGTGTGCTATCTAGCTTGCGTGGCCCTCGTCACTAGTCCAATCTATCGAACCCATGAGTCTGACGATGATCCTAGGCGATATGTCCTATAGTCTTCCGGTCTTGGGTAACCAATTCCCGTTAGCCTTATGGCCGTTTTCACCAACCTTGTCTTAGCTTAGGTGACTCCTAAGTGACATGCTGTCACTTTTTATATTAACTGAAAAGAGTGAGACAGCATGTCTCTTAGGAGTCACTTAAGCTAAGACAAGGTTGGTGAAAACGGCCATTAGTCTCCTGCAGGCCAGAGCATCGCAATGACACAATATGTGCTCCATGCTCTCCTCTTCAACCTTGCAGGCCCTGCACATTTCGGTCCTAGCGTGACCCATCTTATGTAACATGACCCTTGTACCCCACAGGCACAGTTTAATCAGAAACATTATATTATTTAATTATTTCAAACATTACATTTTAAGATTACGTTCTCCCGATTCGCAAGCTGTATATTTGCTTACGCTGTGTAAATTACTTAGTAAAATTCTGGAAAACAGAAATTATCTTTCCTATACAACTCCCGCGCAGATCAACGCTACATCAGCGACATGTTTCTTATATGGCCACGAAACTGTATAACATAATAATACTACACATAAACAAGAAAGTCTCTATAAACGATAAAAAAAAAATACATATATTGGATACCAATATGACTATGAGAAATTGGAGAGTATGATTCATTCTACTATTGGAGTTTCTTGTGACACACACACACATAAATATATACACACACATAAGTACTTTTAATTAAGCATTTAGGGAAGTGATTTATTGTTGTATAATGCCTTCTTCTTAGCAATAATGTAAATATTGCACAGAATAATAATGAGGTGCCCGTCTCTCATAACACTGGGAAATCTTTGTGACAGTGGACGTATAGCGCTAAATAATTTGTGTAATTTAATATTATTAATAATAAAAGTAGGCATTTAACAACTATAAAACGAATGCGTGTGCGTTTATAAGCGCAAATAAACAAAATCGCATTGCATACAATTCGCATGGGCCTTTTATAATTGGTATGTACAATAAGACTCCATCACCGAACTCCACAACCAAACTATAATATTGACTAAAAATAATGAAAATACTTTTAAATTAAATAACTAAAATAATGCTACTTAAGAATATAACAAAACTAAATAAAGTTGTTCTACAGCCGGGGCTCCACGCAACTATTCACTCACAGAGATTAGCCTTTTACCTCCATTCGTAGCTATTTGACAAGTAGCTTCAAGACGCCATCTTGATGTATTTTGACAGTTCAAAATGAAAAATATCAAAATGAACATATTTACTGATTATGCTACCAGGGGTCACCGGGAACTTTGTTTAGAAGCGCTGACATTTTTTTGCGTGTCAATTTGCTCTCTATTGCAAACGAGACAAATATGAACCATAATTGAGACCTATAATATGTGATTGTTTCCTTTGTGTTTTCTCCTATCGGGTTATTTTATAGTATTCTACAATGATAGTATTCTGCTGCCAATATCAGTATTCGCATTGCTGTGAAGATTAGTGAAATTACAAGGTACTATGACGAACTCATTGGGAATTCGCCTCTTTCAGTATCCATGGCGAGTCAGTCCGATTTCAAATAAAGAACCCGCTGCACTTAACGTTGCGAGTTCTAGACAGTTGATAGCGTGACTTCGTACGGACAACCTGTATTACATAAACCAAAGGAAATACAGATAATTAAAGAAGTAATCGTATTTATCTATACTAAGAAGTAAAGTTTGTGCGTTTGTAAATTGTAAGGGGTAATCTCGGGATCTACTGAACCGATTTTAAAAATTCTTTCACCAATAGAAAGCCACATTATTGTTGAGTGTCATCATCATCATCATCATCAGCGGACGGCGCGCGATGGCTTCGGGTTTAATTCAGTTCGCTTTCGTGCTCGCTTCGGGGATTATTAATATTATGCCCAACGAAGTGGGCGCGGGTCAGCTAGTATTTTATAAAATTATAAGTATTTATAAAAGTATTCCCCACGATCTCGGTGTCACAACAACCACATGTAAGCTCATTATTCAACCTGTTTATTAAAATACAGCGATAAAATTGTGGCCATTATTATTTCCATTAATTAACATGCTTCTTAATTACTTGACTACACGTTAGATTTATTTGTGAACTTTTTACCTTATCTTGATTATTATTTCTTTTTGTCCCCTCAGGGGAGAGCCTGAGAATCCTCACAAGGGGCACGAAATGTGCCCAGGATACCATCGCGACGGCAAGTGTCACGGTGGCCAGAGCGGTCTGACCACGTGACCAACCAAATAAACTTAGCCTCCGCCTTGGCCATATGGGCCCTACGGCTTGAATGGAGGAGATTGTCTTGATTATGTGTATGTTTAAAATAACTACATAATTTAAAAATCTGAAGTTTTTTACATTGCAGTTTTATTTTCGCAGATTTTTTTAAAAATATAATTTAGTTAATATCAGACTTTTTTTGATTTTATATTTTTTTGGATTGTCTTTCAAATCCCCTCACTTTGATGGGGTATCAAAGGGTTATAAGCAATTTATTTTAGTTAAATGTATATTGTTGGCCAAAATTCAGCCATTCTCATTTCTTAGCAATTTTAATATACCCAGTATCACTTACGCCAAATCACGACAAATCGAATGACCTCGCTTGTCAAAATCTGTCAGGCCTTTCAGGCTGTAGGCATGACAAAGAAATGGAAATAATCTTCTTATACATATATAAAAATGAATCACAAAAAGTGTTGGTAAGCTCATAACTCAACAACGCCTGGACCAATTTGGCCAATTCTTTTTTGTTATTGTTCGTTGAAGTTCAAGGAGGGTTTTTACAATGAGAAAAATTCGAATAATTATCGGAAATACCCTAAAAACAGCCCTTTTATTTTCCCATGCAAACGTTTTCTAACTAAAACGTACAGCCGAGTTGAGCTTTATTGTTATTGTATAAAGTTCATATTGCAAGCACTCACTGTTGTCTAAGCAATGAAGGTGTGTTCCTAACATCAAAGAGTCAATTTGCGCTTCATTAACGCTACATATAGTTGAAATTCAATCATATCTATCAAAACAGTGTGCGTGCGTGCGTTGGAGCACAGAATACATCGTTGGAGGATTTAATGTCACGTTCCAAAATTGAATAGCCACAAAATGTAATAGGTCATTTAGACTTTTTTTTGCGATTTGGTTGACTATGCGACATTATCTATAAAATAATTAGGAACAAAAAACTGCCACTGTACAAATCTTTTTGACAGGACGAAGTCTGTCGGGTCCGCTAGTATAATATAATATATATAAAGAAATGGAAAGAATACTTACGCTCGAAAAACAGTACTCTCCTTTCTTAGACAGTCGGGTAATAAAGACTTATTTTCTATTGTGCAGACCAGACGGTTTAACAAAAATTCTAAGGATTCTCAAAAGTCGAGTCCATCAGTGAGATACAGATAAATACTGATTCCCAAACCAAGTTATTATGAACGCAGCTCTGTAGTTAATGAGGCTCAATTTCCTGTTAATTTATTCATAGCGCTCAAAATCCAAGAGTTTGGGAACATTCGTAGTCATTCGGGCGACATTTTTAATTGGAGTACCGTTGCGTTTAAACTGGCTGTATTTAAAATCTAGTTAAGCTGGTTATAGAACAAGCTCGCGTTTTGTTCGAATTATCATAAGTACATTTTACTCAAAATGTCATAAAAGAAAAAAGTAGGTTATAAATGAAATGGGTATGTGTTAATGATGGAACGAACGTATCTTTGTTGAGATTGGATCATTTGTATCCGGATCAGTACAAAGATTCGAAACAGTAAAGTGCTTCATTTGCATCATTTGTATTAGTGACTCTGAGTCAATCATGTAAGCGTCGCGTATCGAATGAAATCGAGATGCAATTGAGCGACATGATCCGAAGCGCTCCGACTCTGAACTATTTACTTATCTCAATCGTACTAGCGCCGCGTGCCGATTGAAACCGAGATGCAATTGAGCGAATGATTCATTTGAACCGCTGTTAGAGATTGGAATCAGTGAATCACTTGGAAGAAACTACTCACTGAGTCGTTTCTATATAGATTGACACATCTCTAGTATGTATAACGCAAATCTATGATGGTCATCCATGAGAAGGGATGCAATTTTCTTCCGAGATACAACCAATTTTTCAATTTGTCATAATCATTGTCACAGCTCATATACGTCCCCACCAAGGGGTACGAGCCTACCCTATGTTAGGATGAATAGGACCTCAGTCAACCACACTGACCTGGTGGGATTCATTGACTATATACTTTGAATTCGCAGGTGTATACATTATGCAGAAGGAGGCCGCGGAGAGGGAGCGGGAGGACGTCGAGCCCACTCCCCTCTGCCGCAGACGGATAGGTAGGCGAAGGCGGGCATAGGCAAGCGCGGTGTTGCCCGTCTAGTGACCCTACCGTAAGGCTGCGTGCGCGTCCGGCTAAGCGCGAACGCCGTGGTGAAGTCTCTCTGTCTGGGGGATTGTCCAGGGGTTCTCGGACAGTCTCTCCTTTAGCGGTGGCTCAACCAGCTCTTGGTTGAGTCGGCCCCGGGGCACATGGCGGTCGAATCGCGAAAGCACACCCCGCCATGTGCCCCGTATGGGCCTAGGGCCTAGAGAACCCGGGGGGGGGGGGGTCGTGGGTAGGCCGGTCCTTTTGACCGGAGAGTCCACACACGGCAGCGCCTTATCAGCGCGGTGTCATGGTGCATAAGGTCGCATTTCCCCCCATTCAAAAAAAAAGGTGTATACATTATATTGTGGCGGTAGAATCGCGTAAGCGCACCCCGCCATGCGCCCCCATATGGGCTTGGAGGACACCGGCGGGGTTTAGTGGGTAGGCCGGTCTTCTCAGACCGGAGAGACCCACACACGGCCGCACCTAGCCAGCGCGGTGTCACGGTGTATAAGGAGCATTTGCACACGAAAAAAAAATAAAGGTGATACATTATATTGTGGCGGTAGAATCGCGTAAGCGCACCCCGCCACGCGCCCCGATATGGGCTTGGAGGACACCGGGGGGTACATTATAGGTACATATTATTGTAGCCTATGTGTTAATCCCCATGTTCCATCCTCCATTAATGTAAAGTTTTATTAAAATCCATTCAGTAGTTTTGAGGTGAAACAATACCAAACAGCCATCCATACTTCTTCTTCTTAAGGTGCCTCTCCAACTAGTGAAGGTCAGCGATCAGCTTGGTCCAGTCCTCTCGTCTCCTAGCAAGCCGGAATAGGTGGGCCGCCTTAGCTATCCCAGTCCACTGCCTGATGTTTCGCAACCATGACTTTTTCCTGCAGCCTACCCTTCTCTTTCCTGCAACTTTGCCCGTCATTATTAGTTGCAGAAGGTCGTATCTTTGGTGTCGGAGCACATGACCAAGATAGGAGATTTTCCGTTTCTTTATTGTTAACATAAGATTGCGATTTTGGCCAACCCGTTGGAGAACGCTGTCATTCGATGATGATGACGAACGATGTCATTGGTCACTTTTTAGGTCCAGCTGATGGACAGTATGCGTCTATACGTCCACATCTCAAACGCTTCTATTCGTCGCTTAAGGTCTTCTTTGATGGTCCAAGCCTCACATCCATACTTACAAAGTTTTGCGTTTATAATATTAGTTGGAATATTCTGGCATATAAATGAAATTTAAATTTCTCCTTTCAACTGGACGAACGATTAGAAAAAATATTTTCCTTAGACCGATCACGATAGCCGCAGCCGTCTGGCGATAAGGTGAAAAGTTACCTTTGCTTGTTTTATTGTGCCATGCTGTCTGAAGTATCTATGAGCAACTTGATGATAGCCAAATACCTTTGACGCAGAGTCAATTTATATCTTTGTTCTAGCGATCTGTCTGATATTCAGTCCTAATTACTGCTTACTTTAAAGGAATAATGGCTGCTTGTGTATCGAATCTACACTTACAAATATAATTTTTAGTTTAAACAGGGTCACAACCTGTGACTTTTACAAGTACCGCCATCTTTATTACAAGCGTGGCAAGTACACACAACAGATAATGCGAAATAACAAATAAAAGACAACAATTTTATCAAGCACGCACCTTTTTTTTTATTACGAATTATTATAGCTACTATGAATATTTCGATTAGCTACGGTAAAAACATAGTTAATGTAATTAAAAATAGCTATTACGGCGGTACATTGCAATTTACAATACTTACATTTCGCAATTCCTAGTGAAACGCCAGCGAAAATTGAAATAATGGATGAGGAAACCGCGTAACTCAGAATTCAAGTGTAAATTGTAGCTATAGCTAGCTACAAAATGCACTCAGACATTTCAATAGGCTCTGCCCTCACCCCCATCCCCCATAGAGCGGGCGGACGTGACAAAAGATCGTAAAATAAGCATTCGGCAGCATAAAGTATCAAAACGCGCCGAGCAGACTACTCAGCGTAAAGAATAGATTTTTCAGAATATTCAGAACAGACATTGCGATTGTATCTATCAGAACAGTGAGTGTATAGAAACCCTAGAATTTCGAAGGGCAAATATAACAACGTTTTTTCCTTTTCGCAGCAGGATTATACGATTAAGTAGCTTCCTGAATTGACTCTGCCGCATCTTGCATGGCTGGTAATCCTTTCCTTTCGTCTTCGTATTCACGTAAAAATAGTTTTCCAAGTGTATTTTTTTAGTAACTTCCAATCAGGATGTACATATATTCTTCTATATAATAAGGGATGCAATCCCAACAACATCTATAATGTTTAGAAAAAATGCATTTTGCCCTCTATTTGTTTTACGCCTGTCTACTCATGAACTATCTGGTCCAGTGTAGCAACACCTCTTGGTGGAGTTGTAAGTAGTACACGTTTATTTCCTACTAGCGGGCCGTCCCAGCTTCGCACTGGTAGACATTACCCTTCGCAGCGTATGCGATGAAAGACATTTTATGACTAATTTTTTAACACCTTCGGTTGGTTTTAATAAGAATTTCTAAAAATTTCTATAGTAATCTCGTACTAAATATAGCCTATGTTACTCAGTGATAATGTAGCTTTCTAATGAAAAAATAATTATTAAAATCGGTCCAGTACGTTTTGAGTTTATTCGTTACATACAAAAATACAAATCTTTCCTCTTTATAATATTAGTGTAGATTTTGTTCAAATCTTCCTTTCCATAAAAAAAATACAGCACGATTCATTATTCGGTACATAAAAGACCAATGTCATATTTATATAAAATTCAAACACATTAAGACTCAATATCAGGGATTTTCTTGGGTTGAAAATTTAGAGGTAAACACGTCTTGATTTTTGTCCTTTTCCTTACTATACTGTGATTTTGCGATGAAGATTTTGCGACATCAATATTCGTAATAATTACAAAAGTAATGCTTGACATAACCGATTGTACGGTAATTTTTCTGTCCTGTTTGGTTCTTCTCTTCCGAGATATACCTAATAGAAGGTTAGGCTGTCACAGCGAAAATGTTCATACGATACTTATCAGGTTTGCTGTATATGTACTGTTTTAATGATACGCGGCTTCGAAAAGCTACAAGCTACTCGTCTATTGTGAGATTTACTTCAGGCAAATAAAGCTTTATCAGGTTTTAGTTTATCTATTCTCGTAATTCAAGTGTGCAAAAGTACAAATGTTTTTTCTCATTATAGCTCTAAAATTTAGATTGCCAAAGATGCTAAAGGGTGCCAGTATCCTCTAAAATCTACTCCATCCTGTTTATGACGCCCATAAATCTATACTTATAATAAATCTGTAGAGGGGTCAATTATGTACATGAAATATATTTTCAAAATAACTATCAGGGGGTGATTAGGGATCGATACTGATGCCAAAAATGCAATCAGTAAAATTTTTGTCTGTCTGTATGTTCCTTATAGAAACAAAAACTACTGGACGGATTTTAACGAAACTTGGTATAATTATTCTTCATACTCTTGGGCAGGTTATAGAATACTTTCCATTACGCTAAAATCAATAGGAGCAGAGTAGTGAAGGAAAATTTTGGGAAAACTGGAGAAGTAACTCCTTTTTTTTTAGCTTCGTGTGTAGCCTTAATGGTTAAAGTCACATAAAAATCATGTATGACAGAAATATTCTACATAAAATTGTCTAAAAAACATCCCGCAACAGCATATATCTTTTGTGGTTGACTTACAATAATCTATACTAATATTATAAAGCTAAAATTTGAGTTTGAGTTTGTTTGTTTGAACGCGCTAATCTCTGGAACTCCTGGTTCGAATTGAAATTTTTTTATTGAATAGCCCATTAACCGAGGAAAGCTTTAGGCTACATAACATCACGCTGCGACTAATAGGAGCGAAGAAATAATGGAAAATGTGGAAAAAACGGTGAAAATTATTCATCTTTGAGGGCTTCCGTTCCGTGCGAAAACGGTTCTAGATACCAAAAAAATATGTATGGAAGAATTATTCCGCTTAAAATGATCTAAAAAAATGTCCGCGACAGTATATGTCTATCTTTTAATGTTAACTCACTAGAATAGTTTTTATGGTGATCTTTGGATATGTCGCGTTGTCAAGATCGGGTAACAGCTGAGGTGGTTGTTTGCAAAAATAAATATGATGCTCAAAATAACTATTCCACGCGGACGAAGTCGCTGGCACAGCTAGTATATATTAAAATACTTAGAAATGAATTTCGATTTTAACTGTCGGTTTCCATCGATTTTGTAAAACTCTAAATTAATAAACAAAGGTTTACCATCCGCTATCGCCTACCTGACACCATAACATTATAAGTAAATATAAATAAAAACAATCTACTTTCATACAATATCATACAACATTTTATTGTCTATTTGACACTTTGCCGAAGTACTAATTAAACAACAAAAATAATAAATTATTCATGTTACAAATGTTTTCATTGCACATTTACATTCGTAAAATACTGGCGATAAATTGTAAAAAAATAATTTACTTAAGTTTTTATGAAAACATAAACGGAAAATTGTTTCCGCAAAACACCTGTGAGTTTTTAAGGTTTTTTTTAATTCACAATTATGAAATGCAAAATGAAAGTAGATTCAATATTTTCTTACCTTTTTAGGGCCGTTTTGGACGATATTTTCGTATTCCAGACCTTCGACTACAGACATGTTTTTCACAATATTACTAATTACTAATCACAATAATAGCACAATTTAATGTTTCAAATAAATATTGTACTAGATGTAACTAACACTTTTCTTTATACTTTAATTCAATACAATATTTAGATTCGACACTATAATTCAACTACTTTATTTAATCTTATGTTTAGTAATACGAGCCGCCGGCCGGCACGAAAGCTTGAACTAATATTACACGCCCACAACCTTTCGCGTTCATTGAACAAATTACCCTCTCCTCACTCGCTGCGCTCTCTAGACAAAGTTCCACTCCCACAGATTAGTATTTCCACTCCTCCAAACGTTGAAACGTCATAGCATACCTAACTGCTCATAATGCTTAACAGGGCTGCCAGTGGATAAATATCGACCATACGAAATCTATAAATTAAATATATAATTATACGAAATTTAATGGTATTATATATAACACTGTATAAAATTATATATAGAAATCGTTTTTTCTTCATAACTTTAATAACCATGCGTACTTACCTGTACTTTTACGCATTAATTTTGATTTTTTTAACATTTGAAAAATACTATTGCGCACTGGTCACATTTGAACAATCATATATATTTGCATGTAGTAGTGTTGGCTAAATTTAAATTGCCGATAATATTTCAATTTATGTTTTTTTTTTTGTATCCGCATGGATTGACTATACGTTATAGATATAATACACCGTCCTATTATACATATTTCGTATACAAAGCCTGATGCTTAGAAGAAGTATAGATATGTATGGTAGATTACTACACAAAGAATATGTGCGGATTCTATACGACGAAAAAATTCGATTAATTTTTTTTTATTTGGTTTTAAACGTGTCATCTCAAATTTTATTAATAATATTTTAATTTAATATGTAGTATTACATTTTAAGTTAATATATAGTACCATAGTCACTAAGAAAATGAAATGATAAAATGCTTAATAACGAATGAAGAATAAATATAAGCTGTAGCTGTATAAACTATGATCCCATGATTTGCTTATTAAATGACCTGTCTGTTTAATTATTTGTTTATGCTGATGAAATAAATAAAACAAAATACAATATAGTGGGTTGTTTTTCTTTTGTTATTACTAAATACTGAGATAAAATATGTTGTGTATAATTACAAAAGTGAAAATGTTTAATGATTATTAAGTTAAAATCAATAATTTTGATTATAGGTTATAAATACTAGCTTTGTAATGGAGGAACTAAAGATGTTGAAACAAGGTGCTGAAGCTAAGCTGTTCACGTGTAATTATCTTGGAAAACCCACATTAATAAAGGAACGGTTTGTAAAAACATACCGGCATCCCGATTTGGACAGCAGCATCACTACAGAAAGAATAAAAAATGAAGCCCGGTGTATATCTCGGTGTAAATCAGCTGGAATCAAAACGCCAAACCTATATTTAGTTGATTTTGACCGAAGTCGTATCTACATGGAATATTTTACAAACAGCATTACGGTCAAAGACTTTATAATAAATGTGGTTAAAAAACATGCAAGTGACAATTTCAGCCAATTAAATGTTCTTGCAAAAATAATTGGTGAAACTGTAAGAAAGATGCACATAAATGATATAATACATGGTGACTTGACATCATCGAACATGTTACTTATACCAAAAGTGGGCATTTTGGATAATGATTCAACATGGTTAAATATTGCCAATCTAGATTTAGTAATGATAGATTTTGGCCTCTCATTTATAGATGGCAGCACGGAGGACAAAGGGGTAGACTTGTATGTGTTAGAAAGAGCTATAACAAGCACTCACAATGATTTTCCAGATTTGTTCAACAAAATCCTTGAGGCATATAAAAGTTATAGCAAGGATAATCTAAAGGAGATAATTAGTCAATTAGAAGATGTCCAAGCGAGAGGAAGAAAAAGAACTATGGTTGGGTAGTGATGACTTATTTGTTAAGTTTTATAGAAAGTTATAATTAATATATTTTTAATAATCTCTAGTTTATTAAAAATGTTTAAAAAAATATCTGTAAAAATCAAAAAGTACTAATTAAACAAAAATGTCAACTTCTTGCATTTTTATATTCAATGTTATTAACATTTAACAACAAAGAACATTATTATTATGAATAGACTTAGGTAAATAAATAAATAGTAAATAACTATTATCTATTGTTTTATATATATTGATTTTGTACATGAATTTCAGATTGTTATGTATACTTGCTTACATTTAGATTATTTTATTATAGATGTTCCTCCTGAGATTTTTTTATTACCATTATAATTTACGATAACTTTAGTATATTTTACTACCTATAACTTTAATATATTATTGTAACTTTGATATAATAAATTACCTCAACCTTAATATAATATAATACTGTTCAATTATGCTCTACAATTAGTAACTATATGATACTATTTAATTTGTGGGTTGAATGAGATCTTTCTATGTAGTTTTAGGACGCAGGATAATAAATATTACCTACTTCGTCTAAAGAGTTTCCTAAGTACATCAGTCATTCAGCAAAATAAATAGCACCATTTATAAAGAGGCTGAACTATTGATTGATTTAGGTATTTGATTGTGAACAGTAAAATAAGTTAAAAATTCTAATGTAAGAAATATTGAAGTAGTGTTTCATAAAACTACTTCTCTTCTTTCGCCAGTGGTTATACTCCTTACGGATTGTCCATTGGCCTTTGAGAATATCTTAGAATTATCTGTGTAAAATGTAGAGTACATTATGATTTTGAAAATTGACGAAAAGTGTAAATATGTTCCGAAGTTTTAATACTTTTAATTCCGTCTTGATAACACAGTATATAGAACACGATATATTTCTATTTCGTGATTAAACAGTAAATTATCGAATTGATTTTTCTCTTCTAGGAATTTTATTTTTTGATGTTTTGCAAAGTATAGCAGCAATTTCCCGCTATCCCTTTATTCTTATTCATTAGATAATTGAAATCCTAACATAAAATTACGAAAGATAACAGCTGTATAACATAGATCCTTGTGCTTTCTCATAATAAGTAGGACCATAAAAAAAACAAAAATACATCTGTTTGTAGCATTTGTGAATTGTGAAATAAAATAACCTCCAATACATAACATTACTACCTACATAACATTTTGTCTAAGGTAATTGTTATATGCGTTAAAAACCAATACAAAATGAAACGCCAACTTAGCTTCCTACAAAGATCTGTTTTTAAAAATCATCAAACATTGATTTTGCCACTGTCAAGTGAGTATTTTGTTGAGTATATTTATATATAATTTCTAATATATATTGTTTTATAATATATAATTGTTATATACCATTATTCTTGTATTTTCAAAGGAAATTTAAGCACACGTGATGCTATAGAACGAAGGGATCACCTCTTTACCCTAGAGAAAAAGAGGCAACATGAAAAAATTGGTAGAATTGAAAAAATAGAGGTCAGATATATGGGTATTCCAAAAGACTGTACCTTTGTAATGAATCGTGGTATTTCAACACCCTATGACTGTGCTAGACGTAAGTTAAAAAACTTTATAATTGATTACTTTTGTATTAATGATCCCAGATAGTTATTATCAACTAACATGTAAAAAGATTCCCATTAGACTGAATCATCATTGAGGAACATTGAGGTAGAAGTATAATTAGCTAAATATTTTGGCTTATAAACTTGTGTCAATAAATGAGGTCTTAATAATGACAGTGTTAAATAATATATATATACTAAATATTATTGGTCCAATAACTTTGGATTCAAGGTAATTAAATTTTAGATGTGTACCAATAAAGCAAAAAAAGTCATGCTTGTAATATTTTCAACAAAGTAGCATTCTTTTGAACTGTGAAAAAACCTTAACTTTTCTATTAACAAATTTAGAAAGTGCACCAGTGTGTGATCTGAAACACTGCAATTACTGAAGATCAGCAAAAATATGTGTAATTATTATGAATAACTGAAACTAATATTATATGCGGTTTGATTTAATAAGTAAAACAGACTTTTAAATTTAACTTTAACATCCAATACTTAACTAAATTTCATTTAGCGGTATCATATACAATATTTCTTACCAGATTTATCAGAGTGGCACATGGACAGCAGTGCTTTAGCAGTCATCGATGGCACCAACTACTGGGATATGCATAGGCCGCTGCATGATAATTGCACTTTAGAGGTTTGTTATTTACCTTTAATCAAACTTTTTGAATTTTTGTGAGAGTCCATGGGTTTATGGCAATTTGTATTTTAGAATCAAGTATATTTTATTATGCAACAAGAGCAAGCATCTGGTAATGTTGACAATCACTATATATTCTACAATATTGCATACAATGTATGTATTTAAATTGTGACATTGTCAAAGTACAACTTTTCTACCTGCTATTCTTTTTTGTAATGTAGTAAATATAGTAAAATATTTATCAATTTTTTTTTCCCAAATTTTTATACTATTTTTTCAGATTTATATAATTATAAGTTGAGTATACTAACTAATTGACTCAAATTGCTAATTTATTGTATGGAACAGTCTTAAATATCTTTACACATGTCTAAATTCAGAGTTTTTTTAGTGTACTAAATTCAGTATCCAGGATTAAAAGTTCATATGAAATTTAAGTAGAGTGAGAAACTGATAGGGTGGTGTGCAGTGAGAAGTCTAATATTCTGATAACTCTTTCCATAGCAAGCTAGTGGGTGCCCGAGACAGATTACTTTATGTCCATTTCTGCATTGATTAATGCTGGCTTAATAAAACTAACTTAGTAGTAATAAATATCTATTCCGAATGAATGGTCTAGAGTTGACTACCAAATTTGAGGCTGAATGTTTCCAGTATTTGTTCTTACCGTAATGTTATCATTGTAGCAAGTTTTATCTTTGTAACTTAAAAGGGGATAGTCTTCCGACAGTGTGAACATTTAGTACATGATCTTCATGTAATGAAGTAAATATTGGTTAATCCAAAAAATAGGATATCAATATCCCTGGCTAGTATTATGACAATATGGTGTTACTAATATGTGAGGAGGAATAGGGTGTGTGTGCATATTTCTGTCTGAAATGGGATTTTTAAATGAACAAGTGACGAGCTGGATAGCTGATTTCTTAAAATATTTATATATCCTATTGCTTTCTTTGCTATGTTTGTTGTTCAAGTAGGTTTGCTACATTAAAATTTTACTACCAAAAAATGTTATATCCCTTAAACCTTACTAATATAACAACAAAAAATAAAAACAATTAAAATTCCTTTTTACGTTATGAGCTTATATTATTTATAGAGTAGGAATTATGATCAAAGCAAATGCAGTAGTTGTAGATTTTGCTAGTCATATCTCTAGTCTGTTGCATCACTGTCGTGTGGTTTGCTATCGCGATCTGAGCATTATTCTGTCTGGCGAACTAAACGCTGCTTTCTTGTAGTCTTTTGTATAAAGTATTTATTCATGAATTCTACGAATTCAAAAGTCACATTATAAGAATTACATATTTTGCTAAGTCATACATTACATTTGTCAACATACAGTCTTAGAGGGTATTTAGATTTGTGTACATTACAGGTACTAATTGCGACCAGGTTAAGTCTGCAACATGCCAAGCTTTACAGTTAACAACCTTTGCTTATTATAAATGGTGTGTACTTTGTTATATATAAATGTCGTAAACAATTTGTCATGTCGTCAGTAATCTGAATAAACCACCACTAGAAGTCGAATTTATGAGTAACTTTATCACCACTCAGATGACGCTCATGCCACCACTGCTTTATTAGTGTTATGTTTGCTCTTCTTCATTTGTGAATACCTGAGGATTACTGGACTATAATAAGAAATGTATTGCGCAGAAAATGATGGCGTCGTTTTCTCGGATTTATTGTTTGATTATTTATCTCGTGTCGTTTGTCGTGTCACATGTACAATGAAAATTGTAACCAGCGACCTTTTTTTTCTCTTTTAATGCTAGGCCCGGCAGATGACTTCCTCCCGCCTGATGTTAAGCGGTGAAAGAGGCCCAAATGAGATGACAGATAGGATAGTTACTTTACTTCACTCTCCTACCTGCCCTATCCCTGCCGGCCCAAAAGATGCTTTTTCACGCCTCTTTTGAAGGAACCCATGTTATAGGATATAGAAAACACATACGCAGGCAGAGAATTCCAAGTGCGGGAAGTACGGCAGGAGAAGGAATCTTGGAATTTGTTAGTGCGGTGTGGAATGGGGGATATAGTGTACGGATGGCTCCGAAGACCCTTACGTGTGTTTCTATAAAGGAAAGGAGAGGGAGGGATAAAGCTAAAGAGTTCGTCAGAGCATTCCTCATGAAAGATCCATCTGACTTTAAATTGTTCAAGAGATCGAATTGTAAAGTCCATGTCTATTGCCACCTTAACCTTTATCTTTTTTGATTTCCAGCTGCAAACATTCACATCAGAACAGCCCCAACAAGTCAACAAAGCATACTGGAGGACCTGTTCATTTCTGCTTGGTGCTTGTGCCCTCACAGCCTTCAAAGACTCCGTGCCTGTGATACTGCACAGTTTTCCTGGACCAGAAAGTATGTTGATTACAATATTAGTAACCATCTGAACAGATTGTACAGTCTAAAATCAACGTACAGACCAATTGCGCCTGTGCATTAAATTGCGTACTTTCTATTGCGTATTTCCTTTTCTAACATATGTTTTCAATAAAGATATTATAGACAAACTATTTTTTGTATAAAGAAAAAATGGCCTTATACTTCCTCCTATTTATTTTTAAAGAACACCCAGGCTTCGTACAACTCATAACTCATTGTTCTATGTACTGTAACAGGAATTGGATGGATAATAATAAATATGTGTATTGAATAATTAAACAAAACAATTTATATGTTGAAAATTAATTTTACATCTCGCCGTCCAGGCAGAATGACATCTAACGTCTAATCAACTTAACAACTTATTTATGTCCAAAACTCAAACTTCTGCAAGGAGTACCTATCACAAATAGTGAGAGGTCACTACAGTACCATCTCTCCTCGCTCATTATATAAAAATCTGTGCACTCCACAAACATTTGTTCATATTATTATAATTTAAAATTTTATTTTGTGCTTTGATTAATGTCAAGTTGTAATTGTTCAGGTTGTTAATAATAAGTAGGATATTTTAAAGAAATAAAATATATATCGATAAATAGCTATTTATTATATGTATTTACTACACACATATCATTATATTTTATGTAGTATTCATATATATTTATATGGTATAAGTACCAACTAAGTTATAAGGTTAACCAAATTACATACTTATTTCTTAGAAGCTTAATGTAATAACTGATCTCATTTTAACCAAGGATAACAATAATTGGCTTACAAAATGTAACTATTTTATTAATACAATTATTGTGAAATGCTATTGTTATCCTTAATTCAGCAGCAGTTATTGATTCCTAAGACATAGGATGTACTAGCATAGTACTTGGTAATATTAATATACAATTTAAATTAATTATACAAGTAGACAATAGAATAAATTGTAAACTAATCTAAATTTGTATGTTTTTTGTTAATTTTCCGAGATGTTAACCGAATAACTTCTCTTTTGCAGTTCACAGTGGTTCTTTCGTTTATGACATTGACTTGCCATCTTTACCAGACTGGCAACCGTCCAAACAGGAGTTGATGACCCTGGCAGCGGAGTATGTGAAATTTTGCAGGCGGAACCTACTCATAGAAAGACTGGAAGTCAGCGAAGAGTTGGCCAAGGAGATGTTTATAGATAACAAATATAAGCACAAACAGATACCAGACATTGCTAGGAATAATGGTAAGTGCATTTATTTTTGTGTAAAAACTTCTGACTACAATCATTCAACAATTACTGACTTGGCCATTTCAAAATACCAATGACTCATATACCATGGCCATAATGCTTGACTAAGGCTAAGTATTTTGAGGAGTCAGTTTAGGTTTTCTCCTGATAAGCGTCTTAATCGGGTCATTGTGTGTTTGCTGCCAAGTCTACTTCCATCCATTTAAGTTCCTCCCCAAACCCTAGTAGCCTCATTCGGCTATCGATACTGGTGAGTAAAGAAGCTTGTACCTTTGCTTGGCCCTGCTTCTGTAATCCTTGATGTTGTGCTATTGCGTTTCATCTGCCTTTATGCATTCTCAGCATAGTGGATTATCTGTTATCCCATTTGTAAAGAGATTTAGGGGACAATGTCCAGTTATAGTACCTATAACTTTCGGATATTTTACTTCTTTTGTCTGATCAGGGTTTGGGCAAGTTTTTTAGATGCTACCAGGGCTGCATCCCTCATTTTCCTAAGTTTTCTCTCGAAGCCAGGCTTTGACAGGCTTGGCAGACCTGTGGATTAGGTATTAGAGGTACCGGTCCAAACCGGAACCCTAAATAAAATCCGATTCTGGGTCCTCTAGTAGACATCTATTTTCTAAAATGATGAAGTGCTTGTTTTGATGTTGCGACATTAAGACTTACAGAAGTCAACAAATATTGCATAACCAATTTTAATGTAGTTCCAAATTGCAAGTACTATAAAATGATATAACTTAAAATTGACATGAAATCCGGAAAGTCATAGGTGCTTTAACTGGGGTTTGTCCCCTAAACAGGCACCTTTTTTCCGAGGGGAAATGCTCCTTATGGAGCATGACACCGCGCTGGCAAGGGGCAGCCGTGTGTGGGGGGCTCTCCGGTCTGAAAGGACCGGCCTCCCCATTAAAACCCCCCTGTGTTCTCTGGGCCCACCCCTAAACAGGCACCTATTAACAATAGCTGTGACGGACAGCCCTCTATGCAGAGGATGCATGGAGTCAGAAGAAAAACAACATGTTTTCATGGAGTACAGAAACATGTTCAAACAATTGGTAAAACTTCTCCACTCGCCAGTATCCCTACTGAAAGAATGCAGAAGCCCCTTGAAACTTGAGGAACGCTGTGAAAAGCTCTGATGGCTGGAGTAAGTGAGAAGTTAACCAGCATAGAATGCACAACACAATGGCCAAATCCTGAGGTTAAGTGTTGATATACTAACAAAGCTACAATTGACATAAGCACACCAACTAGTATCAGTACATCACAGCTGAGTGTCGCAGACATAGTTCCCTCCAACTGTAACTGAAAATTAGAGATTTGTCATACTCCACAAGGAAATATTGACTTTGGGTTATACTTTTTTTTGTAACCCTCACACACAATACTGTGGTAGAGTGACCCTGCTATAATTATAACGCCGTATAGTAATTATATACAGTGGACCGTCGGTAATCCGGCCCCTGTCTAATCCGGCACTCCGTGTAATCCGACATGGTCTATTATTTATAATTGAATACATATTATATATTTGGTAATGCATGATTGAACAAGTTACAACTTGTACGCACCGTCACTACTGCGCTCGACGCGTAGGGTATTGTTTTGATTCTGATTGCTTACTTTGGATTTGACTATATTTGACAAAAAAAGCTTTAATACCGCGTTTTAACAATGTTAAAAAAAGTAATTGATTAATATTTTTATGCTTCTCAAATTCGTAGTTTTTTATTATTTTAGTATGTACACAATTATTTCCTAATGTGAAGTTATTGCATATTTTTTATAAGTATAGAACTTTGAGCATTAATGACTTTAATTTTATGATAAAACGGAAGCTCTCTATTGTGTTGTTAAATTTACTGTATTTGAGATACATAATGGAGTATGATTTGTACTTCAGCGTATGTACATATATATAATATAAATAATCTTATAATTGGATCTGTAATTTGTCGGATTGCAAGGTATTTGTGAAAATAATCGGACTATAAGAGGTTTTAGGCAGTACTCTATAATCCGACAAATTCGATAGTTCAGCACTGCCCTGCAAAATGATTTGTCGGACTACCGGGGGTCCACTGTATTATATATATATATATATATATATATATATATATATATATATATATTTATTTATTTATTTATACATTATATTTTATATAATTATATATTAATTACAATGTATTTGCATTTTTTATTTTTTTCATTTAATCTTACCAGAATTAAAAATAAGTATTAAAAATGCGGAGGTAACTCTGTCTGTATGTCGCGCTTTCAGGCCAAAACTACTGAAGCTATTTAAATGAAATTTGGTACACAGATAGTCAAAAGACTATGAAGGACATAAAACATCGCGGAAACAGGGGAACAAAAAAAAATATATTTCCCCCCGGCAGATTCTGATAAAACCAGCTGGTTGAGTTTTGATGCACTTTAGTATGAAAGAAGTTGTAGACACGGGAAAGACCATATACGAACGCATACAAAAGTATAAATCAAAAGCACTTTTTAATTTATACTTTTTGTGTTATAATATTTACAGATGGTAAATAAACCTTCTCTTCTAAAAAATTTGATATGACGTGAGCCAAGCAGCGAGCGGAAAGCTACTATCTATATAATTCTTTGTTTGTTTGTTACTTATTGTGTGTATGTGTTTGTGGACCAAAAACGGGAAGAAATAATATTCATTTGTCCCTTTTAAATACCACATAAAATTGGGTAGAAGTAAATTACTTAAACATTTAAGTTCCAACAGATTTTTGTTATTTTTGTAAATGACACCTTTTTCTATATTATTTATATTAAGAGTTCACTATTAAGCACAGAAATATAGAAATAACAGTGTACTTGCAATTATTAATTTAGACGATACAGCGGTATATTTGCTCCCATATTGTGAATCGGTTAAAAATGCTCCCTACATAAATACACTGCAATTTGAGGCAATAATTTGGAAAAGTTGCCAATTTGCAGACTTTCTATCTATATTAAATGTTACATTTAATGTGAGTTTAAATATGTTCGTTTTATTCAAATTACGTGAAAAATATTGCTTAACTTTATAAAAAATCAAAAACTTGTAAAAATTATCGAAATTTCTTATTTGAGATCCACATATATATATATATATATATATATATATATATATATATATATATATATATATATATATGATTCTATCTGTCCAAACGACATTTAAATCTTTGTTGGTACTGCTCCGTATCCAACCGAAATTCGCTTTTGCGAGTTCATGAATTCTCGAGACTGTACGAAAGAATGGACAAAAAGTGGGCCACAATCATGTGCAGAGACGTAAGATATATCAATCGATAGGTAATTTTATGTTCATCAATTTACAATTTATTATATTCTTTTAAACACAGAAATATTTATTCAACATAGGCTTTTGTAAGCACATAACGTCAACGAGATTAATTAAATTAAAAAATACAATTAAAACTATAATTTAAACCTTAAAAATAAATATCTTAAAATACTTCTAAATTACATATATCTAAAATAAAACTAGAAACTATAAATAAAAAATGTCCTGCAATTCGGGGCCCATGGGAACAGTACCTAGGATGCTGGCAACATTACCTCTTTGGATCGCCAAACTAATCCGTTGACAGAGGTAACTGCCAGCCCTCTGATCACCGGAGGCTTCAATCAACAGTGCTGATAGATCATGTACTATTTTTTTTGCCTCCGGTCCCCACGGACCCATAGTTTCTACCGCAAACGGAGCAAATATGTAATTAGGACCTATATTACAGTATTTTCTCCGCTTACGGCCCTCTGCATGGATCGCAGCAGACCCCGCACTTAGGGATGTACTGCATACATGTGAGGGAGCCAGGGTGTCTGAACAGGTTGCATCCCAGATAAGAGGCCGCCCCAGCTTCCAAGGACCGACAGTTAAGCCATCGGGTCTTTTGCCATCGCTACGATATATCCCAACTGGTTCCAATATAGATGGGATACCAGCAGTGGCAAAGGACCTATGTATGATGCTATTCAATGCGGTATGGCGGGACATGCGACCTGCGCTGCGAATGCAGGAGAGTCCGTGCAGGCCACGTTCTTTTAAATCCTTTCTTTTTCTCCTAAATTTTTCTGTAAATGATGTTTGAAAGTACCAAGATATTCAAGTAAACACATCCCAAAACGTGGTTAAAATGTTTTATTTAAGTATATAAAATGATACTTTATTTAAATTCTTATTGAAAAATGGTTATATAGTTAACAAAAGAAATGTAATTTTGTAATTATAAATTCATGAAGTTCTAGACATGTGCTACTGATCACCCTGAATGTACATAGTCTGTGACCAATGATGACACTCGTCCGCTGTCAATGCGACTTTGACAGCATGTTTTGCGCAAATTAATAAAGAGAAAAAAAAACTTTGAAAAAAATTCCATCAACTTGCTAGTATCAAATAATTTAAATTATTAATTACAAAAAGACGGGAGATATTTAAAATGTAATCTTTATCCAGATGATGGACAATAATTTATTCTCTTCTCTGGTAAAGTTTCGTCGCTGCACTACTCAGGCCTACCTTCCATACAAATTTTGACCATCACCTTTATTTTTCAACAGTTAATGGTAAAGTTGTGTTATATCGCGCGGGGCAGCATGTCGACATCTCCAAGGGGCCTATGGTTAGCAGCACAGGGCAGGTGGGACGCGTCAACATTGCTTCGATACACAAACTGGAGGGTAAGTGGCAAATACTGACTAATTGAGTAGACGACAATTTTTTAAATTCAATATTTAATTAGAGTACTCTTTTAAGTGAGAAATATTGTCGAACCAACAGTACACCTGCGCCTATTACTTTTGAAGATACATCGACATGTTTGCGGCGCTGTCGCGGGTCGCTCAATAACGCTCCATACTGAAAACACTGCAATCGTGACGTCATAAGTCAGTAAACTCGCCTAATTTGTATGAGCGTATAAACAAATTTTAAAATAACTTTGTTATTTGTACGTTTATAGGTATACTTTCTACATAAAAAAATGTTACATTTAATGTGAGAATGTTAGAAATGTGTTCGTTTTATTAGAATTAAGTAAATAATAATTGTTCATTTTTTAGAAATCTAAAAATAATACAAATTAATAATTAAACTGAAATTTCTGTATTGACATACTTTCATGGGGTATAAATTGCTCAAATCAGACAATTATAGTATAAAAACGGCCATAATCAGTTGTAGTCGTCTACCCTATTTTAATGTGTTCGTTACGTATATATTAGTGATGTGCCGCATATCCATATCCGCGGATATCCGAGGCATAAGAAAGATCCGTATCCATTACTTTTAAGCGGATCTGTCACGGATCAAAAAGAGTAAAGATTTTGATATTTGTATGTTGTCTATCAATTTGCACTGGGCCAGTGGGTTGAATAAGGCATAATTGCCCTAACAACCCCTGGTTGGGATGTATATGAGCTGTAACTAAACATAATACCATTTATGAATGAGCTCGTTATTCTGCCACTCGGACCCTTATTATGGACCGAAGTTCGCGCATACGAGCGTGTATACTGCCGCTGATAAAAAATTTTGGACCGCCTCTTGGAATAGACTTGTGTCAATTTATCATAGAAATTTAAAACAAAACAGACTAGTCAGACAAACTAATAATCTGACGATTAATTTCAGGGTCTATAAATGGCGAAGAGTCACACTTGTACAGGTTCCAAGGAGTTTCTTTGCCGAGGTCCATAATGCTCAACCACTTCGCCTACAACATACTAGTGGACAGAGCCAAGAAACTGGTGAGTTTTCATTTAAAAGCATACATATCAATAGCTTGCCTTTTAAGCCACGTAATGGCAAAGCGTTTATCGTGCAATTTGATCGCCATTTTGAATTTTTTTATTTACGTTTAGACAGTTCAAAGTCGCAAAGATAAATCGCTCTATCATATCATGTTTCGTCAGTAAGTTACAAGGCAGGGTTGTCTGTTTAGTCCTTAATACAAATTTTTTAATAATGTTAATTTTCTTTATTAAATTTTAGTTTTAATTTACACTATAATCGCCGTTAAGAACTAATGACAGTGCACCATCTAATAGGAAGGTCGCTGATACCTCTGGCCCAAAACTCTGGAAGTTTATAGAATCAAAAAACTTTGTCACTTGTGTTTTCAGATTATTATAATCTTAGATTTTTTTTTACTTAAAAAATGTTTTAAATGCTTGAATACGTGATAATCTGAAGGTGCCAAGTCGGGTGAATAAGGGGTTGTGGTACGGTTTCCCAACCGAGTTCCTCTAATTTTATTTGAGTCTTTTTGGCGATTTATGGTCGTTCATTGTCTTGGAGGATTGATTGATATAACTACGGAAAAAACGCACTGGGCGCAATATATATAGGCCTCGTATGAAAGCACCGAGAGAGTTCTAGAAAGTTACTGTACATTTTGGAATTTCGAGATTGTTCCAGGAAAGAAAATGATCTTAGATTTTTTTTCGATGAATTTTTCCTACATCCTAATTACGAGTATAATACAGAAGTTGAACATATATGCTCAATTTTATTTTTTGAAAAGTAATGATTTTTACTATTATTCCAATTTACTACTCTGATACAGAAATCATAATTATCTAAATACTGTTCCATAAGCTATAGATGCACGATACCAGCAGAATTAAGTATTAACAAAAGCTAAATTAATAATGTATTCTTCTAATAGGGTTTTCACAATCTCTGTTCTACGTCAAAGATACTATGCCATCGATTTACAAGTACGTTAGTTAAGTTAGTTTACGGCGGAAGACCTTGTACTGGAAAGAACCAGCAACTGCATTTTTTTTTCTCATATTTTTACAGTAGTCAATTAGAAATTTGCCTCAGATAAATAGTCTGACCCAACTTCCTTTAAATGTTTAAACATGTTCACATCATACCATAAAAACTATAGAGTGTTATTTATAATATCAAAATATTAAGCAACGTAACTATTGAGTGATTAAAGTTAAACCCAAGCCTTGTTACCATTTGAATAATTCTTAATAGTATAATAACCTTTTTCACAAGAGTATTTAAGCTTATTATTGATTGAATGTGTAAAAAAGCAAATACACGAACTTTGTTGTAAAAACTACGCATAAAAAAGTCTGTACGTTGAAACAGGCTAGCTTATTACTAGAGATCGGCTAATCGGATGCATATTTACCTAAAGTTAATTTTTGGCTCACAAATTATGGAAGCGGCTTTTTAAAATACATTTTGTTAAATAAAAATCCCGGGAAAATACGGGACTGCAAATTTAACGTAGTGATATTGTTTGAAAATTACTAAATTAGCACGTGGTATTTATTTTCAAAAGACCGAGACTCCGGGTTCATTTATACAACCATGCATACGTATTTACATGAAGTTTTGTTTCAGTTCCCCGTGCGATTTATGAATGTACGATTTATTACATGAAGAGTGTTATACGAAAGTAGTGAGCTAGTTTGACTAAAACAATAATCAATTAAATAAAAAAACAGAAATGGTGCCCGGGCGTAAGTATGGTCTAGTATCTCATATTACCGACTAGTTTTGCATTACCAAAATGTTCTACAGTACCGGAATCCCGGGATTTTTATTTATGGAAATAAAATAAAAAGACAGCCATACTTTGTCAACAACTAGATAAGGTAAATAAATAAACATCCGGCTATCCAATTCCGCGATCCCGGGATTTTTATTTAACAAAACAATAAAAAGCCGTTTCCATACTTTGTCTTAAACTAACTTTAGGTAAATATGCATCCGATTATCCGATCTCTACTTATTACTGCTCTTGTGTTTAAATATGAATTTGAAAATTTTAATCAAGATTTATTATAAGTTCTTATGAGCATAAATTAGACTTTAATAAAGTAGATGATGCGTCGAAAAATGCGTCGTTAACGTTAACTTTCTATTACATTTTTTGCTCAGCTCGACCAGAAGAACAACATATACAAAATTTAGACCTGGCTCCCGAAAACCACTTGGCCATTTAAACAGTGTCATCTACTTTATTGAACCTGCTTACCAACAAGTGCATTTTATACATCATATATTACAGACATTGACAAAATAGTAAGTTTCATATGACGATGGATTTCGCTTGTACAATAACCAGTATTTTTCTTGACATTAACAGAATCGCGCAAGGCTTCCAACAAAGCAGAGTGCCCAAGAAGAATCGATCCCTGACCAAGAAACACAGACGTTAGCCGCCCAAGCATAAATTAATTATTCATATCTTGTAGTTTATTTTTAAGTTGTTAATATAATTGTATAATCAAATACTGTTTTATTTTATTACATAAATCGTGAAGTCACTTGTTCGTGAATCAAAACACAAAGTTTTTCTATTATTAATACCATTTCTTTTTCATTGTGTTAATGGTCAAATACCTGTTTAAGCAAATTTTAAAGCAATTTTCGTACAGCAGATTCGATGAGAGTATGAGACTCATGTTACTAGTATTTGCGTAAATTTTCACTTATTCGTAGTAGATTGTATCACAACAAGGTATATGCAAAAATATATTTACAGCGTGGCCGCCATTTTGACTGCCACTTGGTGGAGTAGAAAATCCTTATAATAGCTTTAAAGTAGTACGCTCTAGAGCAGAGATGGGCAACCCTTTTTTTAATATGGACCAGAATTGAAAATAACCAAACTTGAGTGGGCTATTAACATTGATTTTGTAGATAAGGGGGCTTTCAAGTATTACGTAACGCAATTTGGGGGGGGGGGGTCTCGGTAAAATGTTACGATGCGTTATAGGGACAGGAGCGGATCTTTCTTACAACACCGTATGTAACATTGTTTCTTTTTTTTATAACAAATTGGCAACCCTTTGTTATAAAAAAAAGAAATTTTTCGTTTACGTTTTACGGGGAATCCCTCGATTGTATTAGTATGGTCGTCATTTTTAATTTTTTCACGCAAGTTGTTTAACGTTACGGTGCGTTACAAGGGGGGAGGGGGGTCAAACATCTTCAACAATTGCGTTACGTAATACTTGAACGCTCCCTTTCTAAATTCGCGATCTATATTTGGATTTTAAAAAAGTCATTTTCGAAAGAAATTGTTCGCATTTCTTCTTCAGTAATATTCATTTTTTTATCAATTCCCCTTATAAAAATGCATAATTGGGAACTGTTACTTTTAAATCTTTACTCTCATCGACCGCTAGTGAATACCACTGAAAATCTTTTATTTATTCATTTTATGTCTGTTTAATGTCATTAGACATTTCATCAATGCTATCTTATTTACTTTAGTAATGAATGTCATTATAGAGACCGGAATTATCGGATGCATATTTACCTAAAGTTAGTTTAAGACAAAGTATGGAAACGGCTTTTTATTGTTTTGTTAATTAAAAATCCCGGGATTGCGGAATTGGAAAGCCGGATGTTTATTTGTTTACCTAATTTAGTTTTTGACAAAGTATGGAACTGTCTTTTTATTTTATTTCCATAAATAAAAATCCCGGAATTCCGGTACTGTAGAACATTTTGGTAATGCAAAACTAGTCGGTAATATGAGATACTAGACCATACTTACGCCCGGGCACCATTTCTGTTTTTTTATTCAATTATTTGATTGATTATTGTTTTAGTCAAACTAGCTCACTACTTTCGTATAACACTCTTCATGTACCTAATTATTTATTTTTTATTTTATTACCTTTTTTTTTTTACATGTTTAAATTATCAATAACATCGCCAAACTGTAATCGTGTAACTGTAATCAATACATCGTACATTCATAAATCGCACGGGGAACTGAAACTAAACTTCATGTAAATACGTATGCATAGTTGTATAAATGAACCTGAAGTCTCGGTCTTTAGAAAATAAATATCACGTGCTAATTTAGTAATTTTCAAACAATATCACTACGTTAAATTTGCAGTCGCGTATTTTCCTGGAATTTTTATTTAACAAAATGTATTTTAAATAGCCGCTTCCATAATTTGTGAGGCAAATATTAACTTTAGGTAAATATGCATCCGATTATCCGATCTCTAGTTTTATAAATAACTCAATATTTTGATAAATATCATTAAAACGTTTGAATAAGGCCGGCCACCATATAAAATTTAAATATGTTCGCGGGCCAAAGTTTATGTGCACGCAGGCCGCAGGTTGCCCACCCATGCTCTAGACAATTTTCTACTTTGCATCTCCGTCTCTATGAAAAAAAAAATAAGTCTTTACTTCAGAATTCTGGGTGTGATAAAAGTATAATATAAGCGAGAATAATTCACTGGAAATGACAGCTTTGAGAGTAAGACTGGAGTTAGTTACGATGAAGGATATATTTCGAAATAGTGAGATAAAGGAAATGTGTGGTGTGATTGAACATGTAGCGACGAAAACAGAAAGGTTTTGACGCGTAGTAAAGGATGGACGAAACACGACTAACGAAAGTTGTAAAGCAAATATGAATGGGAAAGGGGACGACCGAGACGAACATGCTTGGACCATATTGGTGAACTATTGAAAGAAAAAAACATTAAAATATGATAATTTTAATGATAGTCGAAGAGTATCTTTGTGGAAAACTATGATCTATGCCTATTCAATACAGGCCGGAGCAATTTGCTGCTTTGCAATTTGCTGAGAATGCGGTCATTTTCTTCTCGAGAAGGCTCTCTCAATTTCCGATCAGGTGTAGGGTCAATACAATATATATATATTGAGCAATTTGCGTGTACCGCGCCTCTTAGCGCATATGCTCTATTTTACAGGGTAGCGCAGTCCGTGCCTTCTCCTTAGAATGCGGTCATTTTCTTCTCGAGAAGGCTCTCTCAATTTCCGATCAGGTGTAAAGTCAATACAATATATATTGAGCAATTTGTGTGTACCGCGCCTCTTTTAGCGCATATGCTCTTTTTTATAGGATAGCGCAGACCGTGCCTTCTCCTGAGAATGCGGTCATTTTCTTCTCGAGAAGGCTCTCTCAATTTCCGATCAGGTGTAGAGTCAATACAATATATATTGAGCAATTTGTGTGTACCGCGCCTCTTTTAGCGCATATGCTCTATTTTATAGGATAGCGCAGACCGTGCCTTCTCCTGAGAATGCGGTCATTTTCTTCTCGAGAAGGCTCTCTCAATTTCCGATCAGGTGTAGAGTCAATGCAATATATATATATTGAGCAATTTGCGTGTACCGCGCCTCTTTTAGCGCATATGCTCTATTTTATAGGGTAGCGCAGTCCGTGCCTTCTCCTTAGAATGCGGTCATTTTCTTCTCGAGAAGGCTCTCTCAATTTCCGATCAGTTGTAGAGTCAATACAATATATATTGAGCAATTTGCGTGTACCGCGCCTCTTTTAGCGCATATGCTCTATTTTATAGGGTAGCGCAGTCCGTGCCTTCTCCTTAGAATGCGGTCATTTTCTTCTCGAGAAGGCTCTCTCAATTTCCGATCAGGTGTAGAGTCAATACAATATATATATTGAGCAATTTGCGTGTACCGCGCCTCTTTTAGCGCATATGCTCTATTTTATAGGGTAGCGCAGTCCGTGCCTTCTCCTTAGAATGCGGTCATTTTCTTCTCGAGAAGGCTCTCTCAATTTCCGATCAGGTGTAGAGTCAATACAATATATATTGAGCAATTTGCGTGTACCGCGCCTCTTTTAGCGCATATGCCCTATTTTATAGGATAGCGCAGACCGTGCCTTCTCCTGAGAATACGGTCATTTTCTTCTCGAGAAGGCTCTCTCAATTTCCGATCAGGTGTAGAGTCAATACAATATATATATATTGAGCAATTTGCGTGTACCGCGCCTCTTTTAGCGCATATGCTCTATTTTATAGGATAGCGCAGACCGTGCCTTCTGAGAATGCGGTCATTTTCTTCTCGAGAAGGCTCTCTCAATTTCCGATCAGGTGTAGAGTCAATACAATATATATTGAGCAATTTGCGTGTACCGCGCCTCTTTTAGCGCATATGCTCTATTTTATAGGATAGCGCAGACCGTGCCTTCTGAGAATGCGGTCATTTTCTTCTCGAGAAGGCTCTCTCAATTTCCGATCAGGTGTAGGGTCAATACAATATATATATATTGAGCAATTTGCGTGTACCGCGCCTCTTAGCGCATATGCTCTATTTTATAGGGTAGCGCAGTCCGTGCCTTCTCCTTAGAATGCGGTCATTTTCTTCTCGAGAAGGCTCTCTCAATTTCCGATCAGGTGTAGGGTCAATACAATATATATATATTGAGCAATTTGCGTGTACCGCGCCTCTTAGCGCATATGCTCTATTTTATAGGGTAGCGCAGTCCGTGCCTTCTCCTTAGAATGCGGTCATTTTCTTCTCGAGAAGGCTCTCTCAATTTCCGAACAGGTGTAGAGTCAATACAATATATATTGAGCAATTTGCGTGTACCGCGCCTCTTTTAGCGCATATGCTCTATTTTACAGGGTAGCGCAGTCCGTGCCTTCTCCTTAGAATGCGGTCATTTTCTTCTCGAGAAGGCTCTCTCAATTTCCGAACAGGTGTAGAGTCAATACAATATATATTGAGCAATTTGCGTGTACCGCGCCTCTTTTAGCGCATATGCTCTATTTTACAGGGTAGCGCAGTCCGTGCCTTCTCCTTAGAATGCGGTCATTTTCTTCTCGAGAAGGCTCTCTCAATTTCCGAACAGGTGTAGAGTCAATATATATATATATATATAATAAATAAATAAATATTTGTTACACTTACACCAATTAGCCTAGCCCAAACTAAGCTCTGTAAGGCTTGTGCTATGGGATCTAGGGTAACGGATAGACATACATATATTATACATATATAAATAATTTTTATAGAAATATATATCAACAACCATGACTAAGGTACAAATGCTCGCATTCATCACACAAACATCTGCCCCCACCGGGACTCGAACCCGGGACCTCAGAGATGGCGACACCTTGAAACCGGTGTACTATCCACTCGACTATGGAGGTCGTCATATATATGTACGCACAAGGTTTTTGTTTTGTTTTTAAGCTTTTCTTTTTGTTTTGTTTTTAATCTTTTCTTTTTGTTTTGTTTGTTTTCACGTCAATAAGTGCCTGTAAAGGTCTATGTTGAATAAAGATTATTTTGATTTTGATTTGATTCTTGTCATGTCAAGCCATAGGGTCATTAGGATCTCGCCGGAGTCGCGTCGAAGCTATACCATTCGGTAGTCCCCGCGACTTCCGGCGAAATGAAGAGAAGGAACACGGCGGAGTTTTTAGTGGCTGCGAGCCCTACAGCTTCCCCCTCCTCCCCTCCCCCGGAGGAGGACTAGTGCGCCGGTGACCAACATCTTCCCTGGAATTTCCTCCACCTCCAAAATAAAAAAACGGGTCATTAGGATGAACGGCTCAGGCTTAATTTAATCAGGAGGTCATTCGAATAGAGCCGCCTCGATCCACCGTCGCACTTGGTTGCAGTGGTATCCTTAAGGAACTGGAGGAAAAAATACAGACAGAGTCAGTATTCGATTACGACACGGTGAATAAAAATCTAATCTACAAGAGCGAACTACGAAGTGATTCATCATCCTCTTGCCCATTTCCCATTATCTGGGGTCGGCGCAGTAGATATTTTTCTTCCATTCCTCTCTATCAGCCGTCATTTCCATGCTTACTCCTTTCATTCTTATATCACATCAAGTGATTAGTCGGTGATAATTAATGATGGTTATTTGTTAATTTAAAAGTAGACTAATTGAAAAGTATATTATAGAGGTGAAAAGCAACATTTTAACATTTTACATACTGAGAAGAACCATAGCTTTTATTAATACTTTAATAGTTTTATTCACATTAATTTCCTGCTATATTTCAATAGTTATTCGGTTGTTTAGACTGAGAAAAGTAATCATTTAAATCGACTTGTTCGTTCTATTATAATAACACTTTGTGCGAAGAATTATATCAGACTTTGTTATAAACAAAATATAATCTTTCAGAAAATCTAACAAAAAAACTGTTGGTCAAAACAGCCAGTTTCTTTTCACAAGCCAAATAGTATTTTATCTGTGGCGTTATTAAACAATTATTATATAAACACAGATATAGTAATTTTAGTGTATTACGTTTCCGCTTGGGGCGCTGTACTAGTTATTGCCAACTCACGGTAACAGCATTAATCAATGACCTACAGATTTCCCTCTAAAAATATGGTTATTTTTTGTTCTTATCTATAAATCAACGTCATGCAGAAAATGAATGAATTAAGCAAAAATCTATTATTAGTTTTTGTAATTAATATATTAATAACTGAAAGCTTTTATATCATATAAATCGTGTAATAAGTTGACAGTATAAATGCTAAAATAAAATTTTATTTTATAAGAATAAAAGCTTGTTATTAAATAATTTTGTTGCCTTAGTTATTTTCCTTTTAGCTTTTTTGTGCGTTTGTTTCAACAAACCATTTACTTTAAGCCAAAAATGAAATCACTATAAGACAATTTGAAATTATGCCGAGATAGGCAACGACATATGCTATAATTTTCCAGCCTCAATTATGTAAAAAATTGAGAGGTCCACGTAAAACCAATTGAGTACCGAAAGGTTCTGTGGTGGGTTGTGATGGGTAAAGCAAACAGAGTGCGGGAAATACCTGTAACTAATCCGCGTAATTATGATACATTGCGCGGATACCAGTACACAAGTTCGGTCTGTTACTGTAATTACTGAACAGATCAATGTGGTAGTAGGCGTCCACCAAGGATCGGCTTTACGCCCATATCTGTCCTACTTGACCGTAGATCCATTGAAATCAGATATAGTTGAAAATAACCAATTGTATATCTATTACGCACGACTTTGTCTTGGAATTGCAATGGCAAGAGTGAATGGAGAATGTCGGCTCCAATCATTATCGATGTGTAATAAATTGAATAGCCGTAGGTTTGTTGAAAAACTAACAGTACTCTTGAAGTGATGATGATTTTTTAAGGCGCAAATCTTTAAATTAATTATTCGAACTGTCTGTACGTGTGAATCTGATTAAGGCAACATAGGAAACTGATATTACTCTTAAAACTTCATGCCTGAAGCTATGGATGTGTCCCGTGATTTCGTAATTGGTGTCTAAAATACATGTACAACAAGGGTTAAACCTTTAAGTAGGGTAAAACCCTTAAATAGTATTCTGGGAGAGTATCTCCAAAAATATCACTACTTCGACGTAAAATTGTTATGTGTTAGATATTGCATTGCCACTTTCATTAACTTAATAATGACATTGACACTTCTTCTTCTTCTTCTTCCTGCCCTTTTCCCACCTTAAGTAGGGTCGGCACAACATGTTTTCCTCTTCCATTCTCCTCTGTCACTCGTAGCTCAACATCGACTTCCTTTACTCTCATATCAGAATTCACACATTCAATCCATCGCTTTCTTGGTCTACCTCTCATCCTAGGTCCATCTATAATCATATCCATCATTCTTCTTGTTATATGGCTTTCATCCCTCCTCATTACATGCCCAAACCATGTTAACCTACTGCTCCTTACCTTCTCAGTCACTGGCGCTACTTTCAAACTTCCTCTTAAACAATGTTGACATTGACACATTTCCTTTTAATATATCCAATAGGATAATATATAGAAATCTTGTAATCCCTGAACTTGTTATCATTTTCAAACATTCTTACAGTTACCTGTACAAATTGCTCTATTGTACAATTTTAGACAGTCAGGTTACTGGGGGCTTTTTGAGTAAAATACAACAAATATCGTTACTTGGTAATAGATCAATTTAAAAAAAATTGCTAACAAATTTCAGCTGAGTATTATTTTGAAGAAGATGAAATAAATGTGTAAGCAAACACCAAATATTTATTACAACTAATCTATCATGATAATAAGCAATATTGCCTGATAAAACCAATTTACACAAATAACTCAACGTAATGTTAAATTACACATGCAAAGGGAATGTTTTGCTCACACAAATGGACGTTATCAGAGGCCGTGATAGGTCACAGACGATAACATATCCACGCAAACATTAGATTGTAGTTCGTTGTGCCAATAAAATCAATATAGTTATCACTGGTAATACAATAAACAAAGGCCAAATTACGTGTCTCAGAGATATGTAGCAGGACCAACTACAATTATTACTTGTAAAAATATAGCGCCATTCGGGCATTGGGTATAAACATGGCATCTTTATATTTAGCGGATGGATCACAAATGCTCCATACTATACTACATACACTACATACACAAATGTGACATCACAATATTGTACTACCTATATAAAAATTATGCCGTTTATACAATTATATGAACAAAATTATATTACAAAAATACCAATTTTCGGTTATAGGAAAATACCGAATTGTACCTTTATAAGGCCATGGTAAACATAATACATTAACTTAAAAGTCTGTGAATAAAATCATCGTCTGCTTTGATTGTTCATTGATAAAAGTCTCCATCCTTGTCACACCGTAAGAACATCCGACAAAGTTATCGATTTTTTGGAGAGAATGTTAATCAGAACTGTCAACTCTTTATCAAGTGTTCCATGCTCCATGTTCGCTCTAACGATAATTTTAATGTACATATTAAAGAAATGTTGCCTTCCATTTTAGTTATAATATGATGAGGATGTTAAAAGTCAGTTTTCTGTACCACATATATTTTTTTTCTGTACCACTACAACATGAAACTTAAGGATACTGACACATGCAGATTCTGCGAACAAAAGCGTGAAACACCAATACACCTCTTGTGCTACTGTAAACCGCTGATTCACAAAAGAAACAGACACCTGGGGAAACACATCCTTGACCCAGATGAAATAAAAACAATCCGAACTGGGAACATTCTATTTTTCTTGTTCAGTGCCCAGTTAAGGGAGCTACTGTAGGGCCTACATAGAACCTACATAGGAGGCTGGTCACAATAGATCGCAGTGATGCATATCAGCCCCGACTTGCACAAATAATAATAATAATTTCTGTACCACCCTGGAATGGGTGTAGTTGAATTTATACTAGTAGTGTAGGAGACTCCCCTATAAGACAGATAGCCTACAGTCATATGCACCAGGGACAGATTTTATCTGTTAAATTCAGATTTATCAAGTTGCTATACATTGACAGCTTGGGCAGAAACATTACAAATTGTACAAGTAGCAAAATTGCTGTGGTGTCGCACATATGTGTATGAGAAAGAATCATTGGAACATCATTTTTGGCAGTATCTACCAATATTCTATTTCCGCCTAGTGAAAGATGATAGCGGCAAAGCGTAAGAAGTTATCAAAACGAGAAATATTTATATAATTGATTTAAATTTATGGCACAAGCTTCCAGCGTATTGCGGTTTTAATTCAGCCTTTATAATATAGTTACTGCAACCTTTCAGATTTACATAATATTTCTATATTTTAATGTCTTTTTACTCTAATATCTGTTGTCTTTGTTTAGTTTATGCCAGTAAAAATGACGTATTTTTCTTTTTACATATTTGCCAATAACTGAAAGACAGTTTTTTTTAAACCATTATTCCCTAGACATTTTCTTCCTTTTTTAATGTTATACATTATTGATATATAATTTAGAATATTACCTGTTTGAACTTTCAATATATATCATGGCTTAGAAAGAGAAATACCGTTAGTTAATCAAGTAAGTAAGGCTTCAACTACCTCTATTAATATGAGGCCGAGGTGTATCATTTATTTTATAGAGTTTTCATCACAGGGTAAACATGACTCGTTTCACGAAAGATGTAAACAAACCACATATAACGTAGCTAGTAAGTAAAAATAAAACGTTAACATTATAGTTGTGTGTAAAAATTCCTTTTGCGTTTCCAAAAAAAAAAAAAAACAAAATCAGTATTATATCTGTGGTTCCGTCTAAAAAAAATAAATGATGACTTAAAAGTCTATGTTACCAGGTCATAAAAAAAATACATACGTTAATCATAATATTCACATTTTTTCCACCTCCACTAGTAGTGGAGTAGTTTAATTTAGGACTTTGAGATAGTTGGTTCTCTTCAGGATGTTGTTACCGTTATTGTGCTTTGCTTTTTTATCACTCGCTCTAGGAAATGTAGATAAACGTGAGTAAAATGCCTTATTAAACTACTATGTTTTTAAAAATAATTTTTTTACCTCTGCAAGTATTTGAATAAATTTCTGGTTTTCAGAAAACATTCTCGTTTACTAAGTTACAAAAAATGCAATTCTACTATGTATTTATATCAGTTATTTAAAATAAGTTAGTTTGTTGAAGAATTTGTAATATCTACCAACTTAATTTAAAATCTCAACTATATTTGTACATTGTTGTTCAACTCTTTATATTCAAAAAGTTATTTGAAACTCAGCATATATACTTAATTTTTTTTAGCAGAATACTCAATAGTAATATTATTTATCAGTGGAAATAGTTTGTACATAGAACATAATATATTCAAACTACCTTCATTACAACTGTTAAGTGCTTATGGACGGTTTCATGAGGGTTTGAAATGTGTACTGCTGGTAGTACCATAGTATTCTATCAATATTATTTATTTTAATATTAGATTAGTTAATATGAGAATTGATGACAATCAACAACCTCAAATTTAAAAGACATATCAAAAGACAAGCAAAATATGTATCTTGATTAAATTTAACAAATTTTACTATTTACTTCATGATTAAAAATAGTTTCAAAATTTATAATTAAATAATATTTTTTTAATTGGCAGAATCACCACCAGCATGGAGTCCTGTGTACACAGTCAAGGGTCTCTTGAGCATTCCATATGCAGAGCTACACGAGCCAATCTATGCTTGGTAAATATTTATTTTACACACATAACTTTATTGTACTAGTACAATTAGATACTAACATCTAATATTATTATTTATTGTTGAAATGTATTATTAGCTTAGCTTGTTAAAAAAACAAATTTATTGTTTAAATATTTTATATAACTTATATACTTTTATTCATAGAACTGTGATTCAATTTTCATAGAAATACTGCATAAGTGTGCATTTGTTTGGAAAACGGTATAAGATATTTTATTAATTATATTAATGGTCTCTGTACACGAAATAATGCAAGACTCCATTTTCTTTATTGCTGCCTCACCATCTTGGGCGCCAAAAGTATCTTTATATGCTATCTGTATATATATGTAAATACTGTATTTTTTATACCACAATGGTGGCAAACAGGCCTACGGTCCCCCTGATGGCCGTAGCAGGCCGATAAGCGGTTACCGTAGTCTATGGACACTTGCAACACCAGGGGTGCCACTCACGCGTTGCCGACCCTTCAAAAGTTATTAGTTCTGTTTCTAGGGTGATCTCATATAGACTGGGATAGTTAGACAATTGAATTTTATTTTCATACTGATTACTAACATGGATAACATATATATTATAAATTGTATTTGGTAACATTTATAGTACCCAAAGTACTTTGTGTTTGCATGAGGGATTAAAAGATTCAATTAATTATGAAATGTATATATTCTATCCATTATTTTTTTACTGTATTTATAACAAATCAATAAAATTGCACATCTGTTTTCTTTATTATATTAGTATTGATAAGACTTCATTGATATTCATTTAAAATTTATTTAGGTATATATATGATGTGTGCTTGTTTTTTATTTTGCTCATTGACAATTTATTAATTACTGTTACTTTAAAATAAGTTGGTTTCTTATTTTACTGCACCTACTTATAAAACGTAGCCACAACTCGCAAAAAATCATTTCTAACTTTAATCCACCAGCATGCCTACAGTTTATCTGAACATAGATTAACTTACTTTGGCTGATAACCTTGCGTGCTGTTTGCTATAATTAACAATGTAAATAATGCATTTGATCCATGAACTGTAATGAAATGTTTCTAAGGATTAAGTGAGGGGTTAAATACAGTAAGATTCTTTAATGCTCCTCACATCGATTTCATAGTACTAGTAGATTAAATCATTCATTTTATCAGTATATGTGTTGCATCATCTGCACTACTACAACTGTGTTGAATCAACTTTTTCATTATTATGTCCTCATAAATGGTGTTACCACAGCCATACAGAGTCATAATAGTTATTTTTCAATTTCTTCTCTCAAACTTCACATTAATAATCAATTGATTTTCAATTTTGATGTTTAAATATTTGTATGCCTTAAACATCCTTTGTCTCTTTCAATCTGTTATTAATACACCATTTTTGAATGCAATTATTTCCCATGTACTATGTCTCATTCCGTTTATAATCATTCGATTTAATTATGTTTAAATATATGATGATAGATAATACACAAGCATAGTTTCTGTATGTTTACCTAAATTAAAAACTAGAATTATTAAAAATATATTAATTAATGTACTATATTAAAAAAATATAAGTCAATAAATGTTTAAAACCATATATTGTATTACAACCATAATCTGGTAGTGTGTAACATTTATAAACTTTAACATTTTTAATCTAAACTACGATTTTTAATTCGAGTCAGTAAAATGACAAGTGCAGCTGTCACTGATACAAAAAAGGGTGACCCACTACAATAGTGATGTTCGGCAATCAATAGATTTAGACATTTAGTCATGCTTTATTTTATTAGGTATCAAAGCGTTTTTTTATTGTAAATATGTAATACATACCATATTAAATAATTTGATTTGTGACACATGACACTGGAAATGTCATTTTACTGACTCGAATTAAAAATCGAACTTTATATTCGTGATCAGCTCTTCAAGGAGAACAACATATCCGAGTTTCAGCTGATTCTGCCGTAAACCAGGATTTTTCACCCAACACTTCAGAGCCTTTTCTGTCGTTATACTTTTTCTAAAACTTTCATTCATGATCAGCTCGTCAAGGAGAACAATACTATCGAAAATTTGGAGTCGATTGCCAAACTGCCATATAAACTGTCCATGTAGGTACTTTGGCGGAAAACCTTTTGTATTACACGCGATCGGAGTATTTCAAGCTGGAGTAATTCAAGTTCTCTTTCACAATACTTCTTTTACCACCCTTAACATACAATGTGAGATAATTATTACCGTTCACATCGACTTTCTACTTGCGTGTTCAGCATGCGTGTAATCCAATTCAAACATTTCAGGTATGACAGCAAAAATGGAAAATCCCGTATCGACTACTATGGGACAATGGTCAAGACTTACCAAATGACGCCGTCAGTTTACCCTAAATTCGGCACTTCTATTAAGGTAATGTGCTTTTCTATATTATATACAAGTGTCATTATTTAAAATAACCCATTTTTGCGAGTTTCCTCTGATTCGATAGTATCATTTCCGCTCAGTGTATGGCCGTAGTAATGTTAAAAACATCGTATCGAGTTCAGAGAACCTGGATATAATCTTCTTATATGTAAAAATTAATCTCAAAATGTGTTGGTATAATAACTCAGTAACACCTACCAACCAATTTGGCCAATTCTTTTATTTCAATGTTTGTTGAAGTTGAAAATGATGAATGAGAGGCAAGGATGGTTTTTGTGGCGAGAAAAGTTCGAATACTTATCGGAAAATACCTTAATATTCCTATACAGACGTTTTCTAACTAAAACATACAGTCAATTTGAGCCTTATAATTATTATATAAAGTTCATATTGCAAGCACTCACTCACTGTTGTCTAAGCAATATAGGTGTGTTCCTAACGTCAAAGAGTCAATTTGTGAATTATTAAAGCTATATAAAGTTGAAATTCAATCATATCTATCAAAACAGTGTGCGTCAGTGCCTTGAAGCACAGAATACATCGTTGGAGGATTTAATGTCACGTTCCAAAATTGAATAGTTACAAAATGTAATAGTTCATTTGGACCTTTTTTGTGATTTGGTTGGCTATGCAATATCATCTATAAATAAGTAGGAACAAAAAACTGTTGGCTGTTGGGTCCGTAATTATAGATATAGAAATCTGGTTAATTGTATAAGTTTATGTATAATCTATATTATAGACTTTGTGTAAATAAAAAGAACCCCGTAACAAATTGTGTAGTGTTACCCAATTAAATTGCAATTATTTTTGTTATTACATAGTGGTTTACTGTTATTAGAAAATGCAGGTGTTGGAAGCACCTGCATTTTCTAATAACGTTTTACTGTTGAGTTTTGAATGTTTGAATTCAAAAATCTCATCGAACGATTCAAAAAAAAAATTTTAAAAAATTCGAATGTTAAATGATTGATGAATTTGATATAGCGTTGGTAGGTTTCCCACAACATGGGTAGATTTGTAGATTTGTTGTCGCAGGTAGGCAGGACCGGTCGCCTCAACGATTGATGAAAGAGACGAACACATTTATTAATTTTTAGCTTCGCCTTTTATTAATCTTTCTCTTAAATATGTACATTTTTCTAAATTAAAAGATATTGTTGTCGTTGAACTATAGGTGTGCTATCTTCAACAGACTGGGGATTAATGGTAGTTATGAAATTAAACTAACAAGAACAAACTGAACAACCTAAATAAACCAGTTTAAAATTGCGCATTAGTTATGCGAGAACTGAACCATGCTCGGGGAGGCGGAGGGGGCGGGGATAGCTTTTATTAGTTTTTAAGTACTGTCACATGAGTTTCTTTACTCATGTGGTACTGTTTTACGTTTATTGATTTGATCTAATGGATTTAATTAAATTTGTTTAGTAAAAATTTTGTTTAATTACAGTAAAGATTTTTGTTCAAGAACCAGATGAAATGAATGCTTTATGAATGAATGCATGTTGTTTTCTTAATTTCTGTGACACTATTTACGACTATGTACATATTAGAAATATATAAAACCACCCCATAGGCTAGCATTATGTAAAATTATCTATTTAGGGTTTGACAGAAATATATCCTTTTCGAATGATTAGGGTTAGTTGATATAGTGATATTATTTTCCTAGACATGTTAACATCCCTTAGAGGAACTTTCATATAAGAATTATTAAGAGTTAACGTAGCATATAACACGTCAATATAACACGAGGAAAACGCAATTCTAATTCAACATTTATTCAAAACAACCTAATGTTATGATTCGTGCTCGCTTAAGATATATCCAAGTCGGTATCTCATCGATTGAATACCAGACATTATTGATCAAATAACAATATGTATTTCAAACGGCTATTGCGGTACAATTTAACCGATAAAACTAAACTGGTGCAAATAATTGCCAGTTTGTAACGAAAAGTTAAAAAGCTTACAGTTGCGAAGTAGTTATTCGAATAGGTTAGTTATTTTTTGTTTTACGACGCGTTTCGAATGGTTAGTACGTTAATCATTGTCACTGTCATCACAATAAAAGGTGTTAATATACCAAGCAATATAAAGGAAAATGGCATGCCGAAATACAAGAACACCTTCCAACCAAGCCTTGGTATTGGAAACTATCAAGCCCAACGCGTAAATTTATTGTATATATAAATAGATTAAGATTTGGACATGGGAAATTTCCAGCACATTTAAAAAGATTGAATCTCATCACATCAGATTTATGTACATACTGTAGTCAAGATTCAGGCACGCTTGAACATTTGTTTCTGTTTTGTTCCGCCTTCACTTGCAACGATGATTCTTATAGATGCTTACAAAAGATCTTTAAAGAAAATGAATACCCCGCCATTTGCCATCTATTATTGAAACATGAAAAATGCTATGGAGCCTTGTTCAAATACATTACGAACACCTTTCTTGAATTGTAAATAGCTATTTTTTGTAAACATGTAAATAATGATGTGTTGGCTGCATGGAATTGTAATCCAAGGCCGTTAAACTTTTTACATCTTATGTCACAAGTTGGCAACGTACACTGTGGTTCTTATGAGCTTTGCAGATTGCTGCGAATCTCGTGGAACACATGTACTATAGGCGACTGTTACCACTTACCATCAGGTGGGCAGCCTGCTTGTTTGTCAACTTTAGCAATAATAAAAAAAAAAAAACTCAAGTCATTAAAATGCTACCTAAAATTACGGTTCCAGCGCGACGAAGTCGTTATATATATATATATATATTATATAATATATATATATAATATATATATATATATATATATATATATATATATATATCCTTTAAAAGTAATTTTTTTTTATAATTTGACAGAAAAAATACTTCAACTGTTTTGTTTTATTTATATTATTTATAAAAGTTCAAAAACAGAAACATTTTGACAGTTGAAGCGATCTGTTTAAATTGACCTTGCGATAACAGTGATAATATAACAATAGCTTAACGGGATCGTGTGAGCGTTGTTATTATTTTTTATGCTATGTCACCCGTTCGTACCATACGGTGGGAATAACCCGTTTATCGAGGCAGGCTATAACATAACTCCGGTTTTCCCATGAAAATTTCGACAACATTGACATGTCCAAATAGTGCTCTTGATAGGGAATTAATCTCTTTTTTGAAAAGAACCTTAATTTGATCCTTGCGTGTCAGTAAAACCATATACTAAAAATACAAAATTTATTACACTCGTTAAGTACTATAAAAATTGCATTAAAATTTAATATTTTCAAATTCGCGCGTAATAGACGAAGGCGCCGCATGAGTTGTTACTCTGTAGCGATGACGTCAATACGGCATGTAAATAATAACAAAGCTCTATGTTTTGGTGCTATGTATTATTATATTCATAATTTAAAAAATGAGTTATTATCTTTATATATAAACAACTAATAAAGGAATAACAATAAAAGAGTAATACTGACATCGATGTTTTAATACTCCGTAACTCGGCAGAACAAGTCCGATTTGCAGCAAAGAATTTCCGACCATTAATGCATTTATTTTTTGGTAAATTCGTACTAT